>VWZK01020612.1:0-306736 GCA_013396935.1 Baryphthengus martii | reverse complement strand
TTGGTGGCTCTATGCTGGACTCTCTCTCTTTGTATGTGTGTATTCGACTCCTCAGAACTAACTAATCCTACTTTTGGATTTCAATAACTGTTATACTAAATTAAAGAAATGGGAAAATAAAGGGGATTCTTCAGGACATGAAAATGGGAAGAGTTGTAACTTACATCAGCATGCTGTTTTACTTAAATAGCATTAACCTGTAAACTCTTACCTCCTTATTTAGAATTTCATTTTTCATTGTGAAATTCCTTGTGCAATAAGTCCCATCAATGCAAATGGGGGTAGACTGATTTCATACTTATTCAGTGTCTCCACAAAAAGAGGGGTTCAAAGGCAGTGAAAGACACGACTTTCATATCTGCTTTTTCTATAAAATATTACTGTTGTGGGGAAGATAAATAGGAGAAAGATTATTCATTATTCCTCCCATTAATTTCATCAAGTGTCATTTAGCAGGCAGAGTCTTAAAACAATGTGTTGTTTTGGATTTTTAATGCAATTCACGATTCCTTTGTAAAGCCTATCACAAATTATATTGTCAGAGAAAACAGAAAAGTTCAAGAGAGCTTAGGCAAATTCATACAAGATTAAGTTTACCCATGGCTATAAAATCATGATCTGAATGCATCTTCCATCTCAGGAGTTGCTGCACAATCAGTGCACGCAGACAGAATACACCAGAGATGAATCACTCCTTTATTGCCTCGTTATTTATACTCTTTACCATCTATTATTGATTCAGGTGGACCGTGCATCTCACTTGTTGTGTTACTAACAATACAAATTCATCTTGCTGCATTGTTGTGAATCAATTTTTAATCTATAATATGGATAATATTAAGCCTAATAATAATCTACAATTATGTTTTAATCCATAAATTCAAAAAGAAATTAAGAATGGGAGAGCTGAGCTATTGAATAGTACTTAACTTGTTCTTGAAAATGTGTGAGAGAAGGTGACTACTAGTGGCTAGACTACTACGCGATCTACGCAAGACTGTAAAAGTATCTAGGGAACTAGAATTTATTTGGTCTGATATCCACACTGGCCAAATAGGTAGAATTAGTGGACATGGTGATGAGTAAGAAAGAAGAGAGGAAGAGTCAGCAAAACTTGAAAACATTAACTTCTTTATTTAACTTCTTTAATTCCTGAGGTTATACATTAACCTGAGAAGTACAATTAAAATTTCTTTTTGTTTTCATGTAGTTGATATTGCTCAAAACCCATGTATTTTCATAAGCTATATGTTCACAAACATCTTAACCTTTCTCCCAAAGTGCACTGAATTAGCCTGCTTTCCTGTCTCACAGCAAGTTTAGGTCATTATCCCACAATTATAGCACAAACTTTTGAAGAATCTGAGTACTAGCTGGTTTTTAAAGATACTTGATTTCATTGGACCAGCATCAAGCAGAAAAAAAATATTGCTTGACATAGCTAATTATTCTAATTATTTTCAGCTTTGGAACCTGTTAAATAATTATTTACTGATTTTTTAAGTAATTAAGTACGCTAATTACTTTAAAATATTTGTGTTTAATCTGGCTAACTGCTTGCTGCTTATGGTCACAACAGAATATTTGGAGTTTCGTTGATCGTTTTTTAAAGCTTGCCCTATTCACTTGTGCAGGGAGACTTGTTTCTCTTGTAGTGTAATATAGACTATATATAAAGCAAAAGTATATCTAAAAGCCAGCATGGATTTAAGTACAAAAAAAAATTGCATACCTAAACAATTTCAATGAGCTGTTTCCCAGCTGTAAAAGATTCAAATGATTTAGGCGAGTTCCCATATCCTTTAGTGGCTGATGATGTTGATGAAAGGAGAGTACAACCATGTAATGCTACTGGAAGTGCATGTGCTGTATCAGACCAGCCTAAAACCAGTCTAGTTCTCCCTCTTCCAACCTGTTTAATTCCATTATTTTGCTGTGGGTGCAAGATAAGAAGACTTAGAAGATTGATAAACGCATTGATCTGCATTAATCATGCAATGCCTTAAAGTAAAACAGCCACTGAAAATTGGCAGTGGCTACTTCTTCAAAATATTTGACTGTACTGTAAAATACTAACTCATTGGTTTCATAAGAGCAGTATAATGAAATGGAAAATATGAGGTTCAAGGAGAGTAAACTACATCTGGAAATTGCTAATATAGCAGATAAATTGCCATTAGGGCTTTAAACTTTGAGATAATTGTGCATAAGAAAGTAATTTGTTCTCTACTAAAATTTTTTATTTTAATGTCTTCACAGAATTGTCATAAACATGCGGAATGTGAATCAAGAAGGTAGAACTATTTGTATTTTTTTTGATAAAATAAGCTCTTGGTATAAAAACAGCGCAAGCTGTCAAGTGGCAAATGCTGCCATTTGTCTCCTTAGCACCTGGCTAATGATCCGCGACAGAAATATCAGAGCTGAGTGATAACTGTACAGTGATACAAACTGGCGTCATGGCACAGACTTTACACCAAGGGCTTCAGGGATGTGGTTTAGTCTCTTTGCTCTTGAAAGACTAACACTGAAAGGGCTTTCCTGTCCAATTAAATTAGTCTGGGTGACAGAAACAATTCACAAAGCTCTAAATGTGTTGCTTGGCATATTATTTGGAAGATCTCGCTGTGGAATATTCAGCATTAATAACATTCTGAAAAGTATCATTAGGATTCTGTCTGATTAAACCTGTCTATAGAGCAAAAGGCTGCATGATTGATAGGTTGGGTTTTTCTCCACACTATTCTGTAAGACAGTAAGTTATGACCAGATAAGACTCCTCATGCTTTCCAGATGCCTCTGATATATTGTTTGCTACCTTTCCTAAGTCCTTTTCACCTGTCAGAAGCTTGTAAGGATTGCATTTAAACACTTAGTTTTAGAAGAGCAGACTCTGCTGAAGGATAAAAACTTCGTATCTTCATGAAGATACTGGCCTTCTGTGAGGGTTTAGCACGGCACAGGTAGAGAGTTTTGGTTCTAGATGTACTGTCTTCATATTGGCTGTTTAGTTAATACTGTGTGGACTATTAGGCAGTTCCAAGGGGTTTAGCTCACAAATGTGGTAGAGGATGCAAAACCCGTATCTTGTACGACCTGAAACCTGAAGTTAAAAATCAGTTAAAGTTCCCATCCTCATATATAAAAGCTGGCATGCTTTAGCTTACTTGCAGTGTCACTACATGGTTGTGAACTGATTCTGGTGCCCAGATGTTAGTCTGTTTATGATCTTTACCTGTCTGTCTTGCTAGCACCTGTTTAAACTTGCAGTTACAATATAAGAGGAGTTTCTACTCTGATCGGCTCGTCTTTGGAATACTTCCTCTACGTGTTAAGGAAATTACTAAATACGTTTTTTCTAAGATTCTGTTACCGATTTTCTTCCATTTTCTTCCATTAATTTTCTTCCACTTTCTAAGCGTAGACTAAGGGTTGCATGAACAGAACCCTTTTCTTATTTGAGGTTGAACCAGAAAAAAAACAGAAGTTCCTGAAATGGTTAGAATTTTAGAAAACACCTGGCATATAATTAAATTACCAGTGTCAAACTGAAAAGGACTGTTATTAATTATATAATAATCGTTAAATTTCCTGCTTCCCTGTTTAGAAGTTAAATGTTTTGCAGTTCTTAATCCTTCCTGTCAACTATGAGAGCAACACTGCAGAAATTATGATGCTCTGTTGAGATACCATCCTGGTATTTATCCACCATGAATACGATATGATTTTGGTGGAATAGCCTCTGAAGGATTCTGTGTATGAACATTCCTGTGATCACTTGATTTTTTTAAAAGAAAAACAAACAAACAAACCCACCCAAACCAAAAAAGCCCCATTCAGACTTATGTCTGTTTCTTTCTAGAACTTCAATACATAAACAGTGTTTATCATCAGATTGTGAAGCAGGTCTTTCTCATGGTAATCCTGTGACTATCCAGCATCTCATCAGAGAGAATATTTCAAAGTTGTGTGTTCTTGAACACAGCACTTGCAAGGGGCATGCTTAAATATGCCAAGCAGACAAGCTTGGCCCTTTCAGCCACAGTGATTACCTGTTCTCTTGAGATAATGCTGACAAGTGATTGAATAACAGAGGCCAGAACAGAGAATCGATTCTGTGCTAATGAGCATGAGAGGCTATTGGGGAAGCAAATAGCACACAATTGGTTAGGTTAAAGACAATATTAATCTACTCTTGGTGAAAGGAAGGAGTGCTCCTAACCCTGTGAAATGCATCGTGAAAGTTAATTTTTTACTGAAGTGTTCTTACCCTATATGTCTTAAACTTTTAAAAGTTATGGAGTCCCAGAGTTACTCATTAACAGTCTTTCTGTCTTCTATATACATATCGTTTGTGCTCCTGTGGTCCCAGTGTATAATCTTCTATTGTGTGGACCACTATGGTTGGACCAGAGATACGACCGTTCAGTTAGTTCATAAGTTACTACCTTGGTTGAGAAACATCTCCTTCCACTAATGAGGATAGATGAAGCTCCTGTGACCAACTTCATTTGGACTCGAGCTATTTTGGACATAAACTCTTTCCTGGGCAGTGTAAAGGAGACCTAGATCCTGTGAATCCTGTGTTGTAATTAATAAGACTCTTAACTTGTTTTCGTTGAAAAATAACTCAGAGCGAATCAGCGCTACATGCTCCTATTTGTGATCCCATTTTTTAATATCTGTAGCTGCATGTTCAGAAGCTACTACATTACTATATCATGATCACTCAGAGATAATGAGCGGAGCCTGGGACTCTCTGGGTGAACACAGCAGGCTGTAGATCAGGCACATTGCAGAGAATGGGGCTCTCCACGAGGAATCACGTTTCTTAATGTTTTCCCGTGATGTTCAGAGGTCTCTGCTAGAAGATGGGAGTTTAGAAAGTAAGAGAGCTTCAGTGAATAGTAACACTTCCTGTTTCATTTGTTGTGCCAACCTCCATCCCAAACTTGACCTGTTTATTTTTCTTGGCAGTGATCAGTTTCCAAGAATACTCATCGCACCTGTCTCGGAAGCGATGACAGTGCGCTCGCTCACGCAGTGGCCCTCAGCTCACCTGGCTGAGTGAATCGTGGTTTCCTTGCAAGGTTAGAAATAACCTCATTAATCATTAATTAGATCTTCTTTTATCTGTGATAAACAGTTAGCACCTTGACTAAAGGGGCAATGACTTGATTTAAGATTCAGAACCTTATTTTTTCAGCTAGTGTATGACCTGGTTGCAGACTGTCTAATGTGTAGTCTGATATGCACATACCTAGCTCAGAAGTGCAGGCTATGAATCCTGTGTAACTAGCCAGTAGCTAGGCTTTCCTAAACTGACATGATTGTCTTGCAAACGTAGCCTGTTGCCCATGAAATATTTGTTCATACTAATAAAAGCTGCAATTACTACTGACTGCTTCCCTGTCTTACAACCTCAACCATGACTTTAGGACAGTAAGGTCTTGTAAGAGCATCTAATCAGTTGTGTTGAGGAAGAAGTGATCGCCTTAGGTTGGGCATGATGTTTCAGATAGTGCAAAGGTGGCTCGACCATAATTTAGGTTTCTCCATATGTTCTTTGTTCCACTGCTATCAGTCCATCTATTTTCAGCTGTCTGTGTTAAGCAAAATTATGCGTTTATAAGATGTTTTATGGTTTTCTCATTTTGTTTTCCTAAATCTTGATATACATGCAACTACAGAGGAAACAGTTTGTCTGTTGAAAGAATTATAATCCCTGTCTTCTCCAAATCTCTGTTCACGTTTCCCACATTATATGACAAAAGGGATGCTCTGTCTCTGCCTTAATTATCACATTCACTCTTAGGTTACTGAAGGTATACATTTGAATACTAATGTGTCATAAGATTGGTTTTTGTTTGTGTGTTTCAAGGCTGTGTTTAGACAGGAGTTTATAAACTACACAAATTGTTAGGATACAAATTAACAGTAGAGCTGGCTGAAATGTGGAACTTTAGGTAATCGTAAAACTTTTTTCCAAGCTGACTGAATTCTGACTTGAAACATAGCCTGCAAAAAGGCCTTTCATTGAACATCCTTTTTAATAAAAGACTCATGGTACTCTTCAAGTAAAATGTACTGCCTGACAGGCGGTGACTAGGACTCTTGTGCCTTCAGCCAGTTTCATTAAGGCTTATAGCAAGCAGTAACGCTGAGACTAACCAGCCTTTCATGTCTGTTCGCTGTACATAGGCAAAGCGCTTCATCTTGCACCTATGCTTTCAAGTACTGCCTTGTTCCATGGCAGTATTAGCTGAATTAAAGATATTCCTATGGTGCATTTTAGATTAATCACCATTTTGAGAAATTTTGTCACTCTCTCATCAAAAATAATTCTTGCATGCCGAACATTGTATTTTTTTGTTGGAGTGATGGAGAAAATGGGCAAGATAATTATTTGGCTTTATTTGGCAGCACTTAATCCCTAGCTGAAACACTGAGGTTTTATTTTTCATCTAACATCTTAAAAAGCAATTAGATTTACAACAAACCAACAAAAATTAAAGATGAAAGACAGAATCAATGAAGTAAGATTTCTAGAACTGGACATCTACCATTCTGGACAGAAATACCAAGGAGGTATGGAACTGTCTACTGGTATTTTGAGGGGGTTCATTTTGTTTTTAAGGAAACATTAGATCTTTGAAGCTTTTGCTTTTGAAAGTTAAGTAAAAATGGTTGTTCTTCGTTAGTGAGAGCAGAACGAAAGTGGTTGATTTAAAGATCTGTGAAGAAAACAGATTAAATGACAGGGAATTTTACATCTTGTTTTACTACAGTATATATATTTTAGAAAGAGACCTTGGAACCGCGATCATCTGAGATTCTAAACATGGACTAGATAACCAAATATTAATGTAAACTTCTCCTTCAAGAGGAAAAAAAAAAATCCTCCTTTTGTCGTCTTTGCTATTTAGTTCATCCAGGATCTAGGGAAAGAAAATGTCTTGTACAAGATTTGCAGTCACAAGCAAACTTTTTATTCTCTTATTTCCCTACCGAAATTCAAGCAGACACTGAAAAGCTAACAAGGCCAGATTTGTGCAAATAGATTTGTATGGAGTGTATTCTAATAGGTCCTGCTTTTGCAAGTAAGGTATAATGATTTTTCCAGTAGGATCAGATTAATCATATCTCTCTTGCTTTACCTATTTTTCACTGTTAGTACCTGCATGATACCACCTTTCCTGAAATTCTCTTTCAAAAACAGTCAACAAACATTTTCTTAGACTCATGGAGGAATTTGAATTTACATCTTTTCTAAGAATGATCAAAGACACTGTGATAAAGACCAACAACTTTTGATATCACTAAATAGCTATAGTAAAGGGGAGGGGAACAGTGATGTAGTAAGGTAAACAATCAGGATTCTTATTTTGCTTATGAATAGGAAGCTATCTGAGTGATCACCTGCCTGAAATTAAGTAGACAATTGCATTAGAGAAAATTCTTGAAATAGTAAATTTGATTATGTGGTCAAGGAAAAAAAAAATAATAGAAAAAAATCGTCCTATACTTGTACACCAGGCTCAAAATAAATTTTAAAAAAATAAAAAAAAGAAAGTAGCTTTGCCCTTGGGTTCCTATGGAGAAAAAGAATAAACCCAACCTAAAAGATAGGAGGGAAGGAGGAGGAGGGATGTTTCAGTCATGTTCATTCATTGCACATCAGATTTCTAAACTAATCTTTGAAACAACGTTTGCTTTTATTCTTCCTGACTTAAGCTAATGGGATGAAAATAGCTTCAGAATATACCATTTCTTTTCCAATTTCCCATAGTCACAAATCTTTATTAGACAGCCATGACCTTCAGCACTCCACTAAATATTTTTTGCTCTTTTAATTTTGCCTTACAGCAGATACTTAGTTTTGTGTCACTCACCACTATATAGAGCATGATGATTAGCTTTTAATTGGTTAATAACAAATGTGCAGAATGGGAGTCTTCATTTGAATTAAAACACTGACCATTTTCAGGCTGCCTTGAAGAGTTTAGGTAGTCTGCTACTTGTCACCCAGATATAATTCTTGTCTGGAAAAGTAGATTAAAAAGAGAGATGCAAATGTAATGAAAATAAAAGCATAACGTCCCTAGAGATAATAATCTGAAGGAGTTCTGGGTTGCTTGATGGTTGTTGTTTTGTTGGGGTTTTTTTGTATTCCAGTGTGTGGAACCATCCCAGTTAGGTGACCACATATCCCAGCCTCTTAACTGCTCTGCTTTGGCAAACAGTTTCTTCTCATGCTGCTGTTTCCAGGTGGGACCTGAAAGTAGTGTTTTCCAAAACAAACCCTTATTCTTTTTATTCAAAAGTAATATTCCAAGCAGTAACCTAATGAGACTGAAGACTGATGCACTCAGCACTTGCTCTGACACCAGCAGTGATGGCAGTGGAGCCTGAGGCAAAGCAAATGGACTGGAACTGGTATTCTTGTCTGTTTTGAAATTCAACAGCAGGGAGTCAAATTTAGGTGGTCTTTTAAAAGTAGAATGCAGCAGAAATAGGGGTCAAAATTGCTGAATTTTTGGGACATCCCCATGAATTTTTCTAACCACCAACAAGCAAATAACAGAGACCAGCTTGTCACTAGGCTGTGAAGATTATCCTGGGGGAGGGGGACTGGTTCTTCAAGGTGTTTATTAGAACACTTTTTTTTTTTTTCCCCTCATTCTAGCAGATTATGTATTTGGCAGAAGTTATTGTGCTTTATTGATGTCTCTATTGTGCTACACACAGTTTTTTCTAGAGCACTGTCCTATCAGCCCTTTCTCTCACAGAATTGTGTTAGACCTTATATCAAACATGAAGCAATCCTCAAGTCTCCCTTGCTTTCGTATTATGGAATGACAGCTTAATGAGAGGTGTATTCTGGAAACAAGTAGAGTATAAACACTGAAACCTCATTTTCCAGCAGCATTTTGAGAAATCTCTGGAGGGATATAGTGCTAAGGAATTAGACTGACTGAACTATTTTGGTAAAATTTGGTTTATAGCTCCTAAGAAGGTAATGGTCATTCAGATAACCCACAGAGGTACCTGGTATGTGTTGCAAACATCAACATGAACTCATTTGGCCAGTTATAAAATGCAAATATCCTAGTTCATCTTTTTCATAAGTGAACAGAATCCATGGACTGAGGAGCTTGAGTTTACATTCATGTTGTTTGATTATTTATTTATTTAAAATCATAAATTATACCTTTCTTTGCGACAGGGAAAATAGGAAATCTGGAAGATATGTGCAAAATAATTTCAAAGAGAATCTGCAAATGCTTCAAGCTCTTAATGAACTACATTTTCGTACCATTTGAGATGTCAGATGAATAGTAGGACTCCTTTAGACCCAAGTCTCGAGGCAACGGCAGTCTGTGCTGCGTTGAATTTCCAATATTAACAATAATCACAGGCACAATTGCACAGGCTGAGAGTAGCAGAGAATCTCACTGTCTATTGAGTAGAACCAAATTTTGGGACCATGCCAAAGAGATTGCTCAGAAACATCTGAGAGGTGAACAAATGAGTATTAACTCTAGACATAGAAATGATGGTGTGTTTATGCAGCAAAGGATTACAGAGTAAGAGGGAGATGGCAGAAAGAGTTTTGAAGATGGAAAAATAAATGAAATGTTGTATCGGGAACATAAGTGAACTGTTTTGCCTGCTCTTGGACAACTGGAGATCAGTAGAGGTCAAGAAGCTACCTGCCAGTTGGTTTCTACTGTTCTTCACAGAGGGAGGTCTATCTTGGCTACAAAACTTAGAATCTAATAATGGAGGAGGAGAGTGCAAGAATTGTATTCAAAATTCAAACTGAGGAAAAATGCATTGGATTTTTTTATATTAAAATAATACACAGCTACAGATAGAAATATATGGGAGATATTTGTGGTGGATTGGTCTTGGCTAGATGCTGGGTGCTCACCTAGACACTCTTATCACTCACCCTTCTCAACTGGACAGGTGGAATAAATTACCATCTTGGGCATGTCAGACTTGACTCAGGGAAATTAATTTGATTTATTGCCAATCAAATCAGAGTAGGATAATGAGAAATAAAAACTAAATCTTTAAAGTTTCCTTTGCAATTACAGAACATTCACAAAAGTGCTTCTGTGGTCAAATATAGGTCGTCTTTCCTCTAGTAAAAACAAGTTTCGGAACTGTGTGTGAAGCACATGTCCAATACTGTGTTACAGAGCCTAGCCAAACTTGAAAAGCCGTTTGGTTAATTAATACAAATTTCTTCTGTGATTCTTGACACTCAGGGACCACAGTCAACACTAACAAACTCATGCACTCCCTCTGTGACTTCTGCCCTACCCCTGAGGAACAGTGTATTTTCTGCAGAAAAAAGCGCCATGGATCTCCTTTTGCCTCTTACAGGCCTAACTTCTGCTTTTTAACAAACAGCTTTCAGTGCAGTTTCTGGATGACTGTTCTCAGACGAAGGCCATCTATTCTTTCAGTCTATAAACACCTGTAACACAGGAATTACTTTGCACTATGAGTACTGTCCTACCTCCACTGAAGTCAAGGGGAGAGGGCTCTATTTTCATTATATACAGATGACACAAGAACTAATTTCTACTTCCCAACATGAACTAATCTTCATATACTTCAGAAGGCCAGTGGGCGTTGTCACTCTCTGAACAGAAAAAGTCACTGGCATTCCTTTGGACTAGTGGTGAATCATTGTCAGAATTTAGATTTCCTGAAAACTGCTCATGTCTGGCCACAGTGCAACAGGTTATGTACTTTCTGGCAAAATCAAATAGTTTTGCGATACACTTACCTCTCATTTTTCTTTTCCCAAGAAAACAGGATTACCACTTGCTGGCTTCTGTCACATTATCTATCCCATAGGATGGTAAACATATCGGGTAATGGACGTTATTTTCACAATGAATATATGTCATTTGACTATTCACATGGTTAGTCCTCTCAAAGAGAGTGTTCACAAAGCAAGACTCCCTGTTGAGAGAACACACAGGAGACATTGAAAGAATTGCAATGTTTTGGGTGTTTTTTCGACACTGCTTCTGTCACATAAAAGTCCATGAAGACTTAATTTCCAATTTCCATAGTCCACTTTTTCTTGTCCTACAAATAGTTTGATTCAAACAATATCTCATTTTACACCTAAGATCTCTTCCTCAAATCATATGTGCATACAACCCCTTTAGAAAAAGGGAAGATGCCTCATATTGCTACATCCTGGAAATCTTTCCTTTCGGTGGGGATTCTTTTCTTTCACTCTGAATGTTACATTAGAAAGAGATGGCAATCTGTGATCATTTACGGGTATTTTCACATCTTAGTTTTATCTTCCAACGAAAGCATCTTTACACAGATATGCTGTGTATAACTGCTGGCTTGTCTGACTCAAATCTCATAACCAACTTTTTCTGGTTTAAACCAAAACTGGGGAAAAATAATCCAAACCACCCGAGGTTCTGAGGCAACTGATCTAGTCTGTCACTTTTACACAACGGAATATTCAAAGGATTTCGGTCTCTCTCTGGATACCAAGTTTCACAAAATCCTAGGCATTTAGTTTTTAAAATACTTCTGTTACGCCATTTCTTTCTTCCCGGCTTCCACTTTTCTATTTTTTTATTTATTTTTTTTCTGTGTGAACCTGTCTTGTTTCTGGGTTCTTTGGCCCTGAGAGTGTAAGTTAAGGCCTTGGCATACTTTGAAAAAGAAGGTTTTTATATTTGGCCAGTAATTCAAAGGTTTGCGAGTCTGAGAAGGTTGGTTTGTCTTTTGTTCGGGGTGTTTTTTGTATCACCTGTCCCCTCCCAAGAAACAAATCAAAACAGATACTGCTGTAGAAACAGAATTTTGCTTCTGTTTTACGTAGTCCCATCTTTGGAGTAAAAAAATCTTGAGCAATCCATGAGTCATGCCACTTAACAGGAGGTTTGTTACTGTCTTTTCTGTCATGAAAACTTTGTATGAAAAGGTGCGTCCAGGGGAAAGTCTGTTTTGATGAATTAATGATAGTGTATAAGGTCTAGTGTGTTAACCCTATAAAAAGGCATGACCAAAAGTTAAGTTTTATTTTCAGGTCTGGGTGCCCCAAACAACATAGTTTTACCCATTTGTAGCTTTTAATGTCCCAAGTCTGTAATGCTACTGATACATTCTGCTTCCTGTAAGGAGAGGTGAAAGGTTTGTACAGAACATGATTCTGTGTCAAGATACCCAATTCTGGCTAGAGCTTCTGAGCTCTCTTTACATATTATTAAATGTGACATGCAGGGTGAAATTTTGAACCCAGTCTGTCATTAATCGAGCTGTTAATTTAGCAGAATCAAGAGTTCATGACTAGTCCTTGTTTCTTATATCTATGTCATATGTACACCCGGACACAACTTTTATCTTCATTTGCTAGCTCCAAAAGAGGGGAAAAAATCTTCTGCTTTCATTGTCCAGTGAAGTGAGGCAAACATGCCACCTTCTTAATGTTTTGCTTTTTTCTTGCTAGTAGGTACTGAGGTTTGAATTTTCTTTAGTTAGTAAACACAAGACTTGTGAATGCCTCCACTGCTCCTGAAAAGGATCTTTAAGGATGCAGAGTGGAACAAGCTGAAGAACAGAGAGAAACAAAATGGAAGTAGTGATCTTGGCTCCATATATCAGGTCTAGAAGTTTGTGCATCCCTCGCTCTCCAAGTTATCTGTAAGGGCAATGGAACTAAATATTATTGCAGTAGGAGAAATGGGATTGGAATGAAAGCAAGAGGTCACTTTAATTTCCCTTGTGAAACGAATTTCTCAGTTGAAAATAACTGACTTTCAGATAATGTGTTTGTCTGAGAAACATCAAATCAAGAACTTCAGGAGGAACAAGTCCTCTGAATAATGCTGTCTAAGATGAAATCGTGACACCTCTCTCTTTCTTGGTGTTCTGCCAGGACAGTAAGGTTCTGTATTGTAGCCTGTTTCATTTAAAAAAACAGTGCTTTGACACTCTGTTTGTCCCCTGAACGCAGAAGCAGGTGGAAAATACTTGGATTTTGTTACCAGTTAGAAAATGCCATGTAGTAGCTTGTTATTATTACTGAAATATTAAATGACAGCTTAAAAAAAAAAAAAAAAAAAGTAGGGTATGCAAGCCAGTTCTCCAGGACTGTTTTTCCTTGATAAGCAAACAGGATTTTACTGTAAATTGCTGAATGCCTAATCCTTCCTATTATGCATTATACTCTCAGTGTTTGTTAGGGATGAAAAAGGAGAAATGCATCCTGTTTAGATTTGGAATACAAATTGAAATGCTTCATTAGTAAAGCTCAGTAATGCTGATTATCTTAAATAGCTGTCATGGAACAGAGTATGCAGTCATCTAAATCACAGATGCCAGATTCTGGGTTTGTTTTTTGTGTTCTTCCAGGCAGTGTGGCTATACGCAACCTACTCAAACTGGGGCATAATCTTTTGGGCTGTAGTGCATGGCAGGGTCCATCTTTTTTGCTCTTCCTTGTTCAAGAAAGGAGACAGCACAGAAAAGGAAGATAAAAAAAATCCATGAAAATTCAGATATTTCATGTGGGTTTCTTAGTGGCTTTTAACTGACAAAGCCTTGATTTAATCATGACTTTTACATTGGTTTGTAGTCTTAACTTGTATTAAGAAATTTTTTCATTCTAACATTCATTTTGCCTGCTGTTTTTTTCTGTCATCCCTATTGATTCTTTTCTTCCACCCTTCTCTAGTGTGCCTAGTTTAGGATCAGGATGTGCACAGATGCTGTATAGCTAAGGCAGAAGTAGGAAATAGCAAAGAAACAGCAAACTTGCTGCAGTGTTTCAGAAACAACAGCTTCCTGCTAGGTTAGGTAGGGCAGAGAGAGCTCACAGTGGGGAAAAAAAAATGAGAAGTTAATTTGGTGGTGGAGGACAACATGCTGCCCTCTGCATTTTGAGGCTTGTGTCTGATTTCATAATCCCAGCTTGGTTGCATTTTACATTTCTGTACATACACCCATAGGCACAACAGAGATATCATCACCAGATTCTTAGCATTGCTTGTTTCTGCACTGAATGTGTATCTCACCAAAATCTAGCATAGAGAGGATGCTTCATATGTGATTCTATGGAGCCTTTCTCCTTCTTATGACAGTTAAAAAACTGTTCCTTTGTAATTTTATAGAGAAGTTTCAGAAGTAGACAGCAACAAATTGAAGCATGCGCTAAATTCTGTTGACTAGAATGCTTTTTCAGCCTAGAAAATGGTTCAGTATATGAATCATTGTGCTATTACAACAGAAAATTTTTCAGGTATTAACCTTATCACTGACATGTTATACATCTTTCAGTAGTAGCTCTACACATAGAAAAATTAATATAATGGGAATTATGAAAGGACAGGTGTCCCTCAGATGTGTCATAAATGTATTTCAAATGGAGCTTCCTTCCTTTCTGTGCACAAAAGTTGTTTGAGGAGGAAGAAGTTGGTAATGATCATGTTTGTTACTATTTAAAACATGTGTTCAGCACCCTGTAAGCAGTGTATTCTGCTGCAATCATAGGCATCCCATAATGATGGATTGCTTTTGCAAGTCTTGAGCCAAAGCAAACCGGGTAAGTTATGCATTGACAACACATTAGGCAGGGAAAAGTCTGAATTTTCATTGTGTAAATTTTAAACAAAGCAAACAAATCTGCTGCTGGTTTCGTGCTAATAAAAATAATTTGTTGTGGGATGTATGCATTTTGAATTTTGGTTGGATTTTTAGGTTTGTGTTGAAGGTACCTAACTAATACGTTTGGTAAGTTGCATCAATAAAAGTAACTTCTTTTAAGACTTGAAATCATAAAGCAGTAGCTTTATGATGGTATTTGATTTGAAATTTTAATATATCATGCTGTACTACAGTGCACTCTAATTTTGTTTATAGCATTTGATTATGTCAATTTACATCCAGGGTAGAAGAAATTGGCTGTATATCAAGCAATAAATTTTAATAGGTTCACCATCTGCATCATTTGGGTATGGTACTCAGTGATTTTTGTCCTGATGTGACAAACAAGTTATCGTTCTTTAGGCACTGCTGATCTTCAGTTTTGCATGACTGGGCTAACTGCATGTTACTCAGTCCCTGATGTCTGATCTGCACATTTTAACAACGTCTTAGAGGTAGGCATGACATGAAATACCAAAATAGCACAGGTATACTCTCTGCGAACTACCATTTCTAAAATCGTTGCTATATTCTGAAGCTAGTGGTAGAAGAGAGCAGCAGTCAAGAACTAATTGCCTGAGCGCTGTTCATTAGTGGTGTTCAGGGATTCAGACTGAAAAATGCGGACAGGTGACATAAATTCTGTGTCATGATCAATAATCCTAAATAAAAGGCTTGGCTTTTAGTGCTTGCATCAGATACTTGTCTGCACACTTGAACTGTAAGAACATCCACAGTTGATGATAGTTGAGTGAAGGGCACTCCTGGGCAGGGGAGAGTGGTCTGAAATCCCTGGTGTATTCTAGGCTGCCAGACCCTAAAGCCAGAGTTTGCAAGACAGTCATGGCAAACAACCTCAGTACTGCCTGATGTTGTGTCAGTACCAGGCAGAGATCTTGAGAACCCCCCTGCACAGGATGGTTTTGTCTGTCATGCACCTGTCTGGATCATTTGGTCCGTGCCTGTAGCCCCCCTGATGGTGCTTACAGTATCATAGAATGCCAGGTTGGAAGGACCTCAAAAAAAAAAAAAAATTGTTTAAGTGAGATGGCCTAGCACTCTGTCAAGTTCAATCTTAAAACTGCTCTATGTAGGGGAGTCCATCACTTCCCTTGGGAGACTATTCCAATGCTTAATTGTTCTCATTGTAAAGACTTTCTTCGGGACTCCAGTGAGAATCTCCCCGGTGCAACTTGCAACCATTCCCCCTTGTTTTCTCCATATGACTCCTTGTAAAAAGGGAATCTCCTTCCTCTTGGTAGCCACCCTTCAAGTACTTGTACATGGTAATAAGGTCTCCCCTAAGCCTTCACTCCTCAAGGCTGAACAAGCCCAGATTTCTCAGCCTATCTTCATATGGCAGGTCTTCCAGCCCCCTGATCACCCTCGTGGCCCTTCTCTGCACCCTTTCCAGCCTGTCTGCATCTTTTTTGTATAGTGGAGACCAAAACTGAATGCAGTACTCGAGATGTGGCCTGACCAGTGCCAAATAGAGTGGGAAAGTAAGTTGACGCAGTTTTCCCTCCTGCTATAGGTTTTTGGATGGTTTATCAGCCAGCTGCATGTTCAACTCTTGGAGAAAGCATTGCTATGAAGCAGTTAGAAAGCAGTGAGCTGGTTTGCAGGCTTCCTTCGAGCTCACCACTGAAACGTGCACAACAGTGGTGTAGGGTTGTGTTGCAGCCTTCACTCTGCCCTGGGTCAGTAGCAAAGTGAAATATGCTGCTCTGTGTGTTACTCAGTGGTAAAAGAGAGTTGGGGAACTCCTGCTATAGGAGACATTTTGTCCCCAGTGTTTATTCCTTCTCGTCCTAAGACAAGTCAGAATTCAGGACACCCAGATAAACGTACTTCATACAGCCTTCACAATCTGACAACTCAGGTGCAGAAGAGCAACAGTTCTTTAAGAAACATTATTTACAGTGTTTTCCTGCCTTCAGAACTAATGGTTTCTTTCATTTTATTGATTTTATTTAGAAAGGAGCTTTAATTGTTTGAGTATCATGGAAAAGAGAGGAAAGAAAGCAAGGGGAAAATAACAGGGTTGCGACAATATGTTGAGGAAGGCTACATGAATAATACAGAAAATGGAAGATAAAATATATAACCCTGTTATGCTGAGAATTTGACAGTGTTGGCACAATATTTCAGATGAGAAAATTAGGGAAGGGAGGGAGATGAAAGGAAAACGACATTCATTGTCTATAAGCAGCCAAATTTCTGTTTAAACACCACAGTGGAAGCCTAAGTGACTAGCATAGAATGGAGCACACAGTCCAATTGCACTGTAATCCCTGAGGGTTTTTTTGCCAACAGCAACTGGCAGAAGAGGGAAAATCAGCATCTTTTATCACTTCACTTTCAATTTGTGGCTATTTACTGCCCGTGACCAGCTGTCATCTTGCAACTTTCCTTTGCTTGTTGTCAGAGGTTGAGTGGATAGACTCCTGGAAAAAATCTCAGTCATTAAATAGGATGAGCTGTAAATCTATACTTATCCAGATTTAAACAATGAATTTCTTTTAGATAACCCAACTCTGCAAACAGGGATAATATATGTTTACAAGTCTTGCGATTAGCTGTAGTGTCTGTCTTTATTCTTAAATGAGTACTTCTAAATTCCAGCTGAAATGCTGTGAAAGGGTTAGGTTTTGATCTTATAGCTCTGAAGGGAGCCAAATACAAAGAATTTCACATGATTAATGCTGTTGAATAATTTCTTCATGTTAATAGAGAATAATACGAACATGACTCATTCTCCTAACAAAGATTTTTTAGGGTGCTGTAGATGTATCCTAACGTCAAAAGAATCGGCCACAAGTTGATTTTACTCACTAGGATCAGTGTTATTTGTTCCACATAGGCAAACAAGGAAATGAGATTTTTAAAGTTGTTTTTTTTTTGAGTAAGATGAAAACTCAAACCTCATTTAAACTTTTTTTTTCATACACAATCAGCTATCATTATATGAAAAGCCAAATTCTGTCAGTAGGTTACACCTATGAACTTTTAATGAAGTCTGGAGCTCTTGCACATTCTTCATGTAATGGGTATATTCCACTGTCATAACAATACATTGATTTCAAGTTCTTGATAATTAAACCAGCTGAATGTACCTGGTCCTATTAATGCCAAAAAATCTAGCAATGGGATTGAATGATTTTCTAGATTTAAGCTTCTAATCTCTCCTTTTCTCCCATGTTTTTTTTTATACTGTGCCCAAAAGCTATGTTATGCAGTAATTACTGTCATTTGCTGTGAGACACAGGGAAAGGGAGCAGATAAAATCTAGTATGGACACGGCAACAATTTCTCCTCATTATGCTGATGACTGTCATTTGATTTCTCATTTGCATGTTCGCCTTGCTTTCACCTTAACTCCTTTGGTTCAAGTTTGAAATAAGAGTATGAGATATATATTTAAAAACTGAGGTTTTGTTCCTTCAATATCATGTTTTTAGTTTACTTCCACTACTATGGGTGATTTGGGGAATCTTATGCAATCAGCCAAATTGTAAAGAAGTGTCACCTTTAAATGCATTTTGTGTTGTGGTAACCTGTGGGAGAACCAGCCATATGCTTTCTTCCCACTGTGCTAGGTAAAAACAACTATCTGTCTAATGAGCTTACAAATGCTGAACAAAAATTCCCTGAAAGCAGGATATAAACTGTTTTCTGAGTCTGTGAGACACGGCTGGAAACATTTAGTTGTACTATTAAGAAGAGAATCCTGATATTTTGTTAGTGTATATGAGAGGAAGATCTTAAATCACAGCCGCTTCTGAAATAGCTTGTATCTGTGATGCTTGTGGAAAGAGGAGAGTTATAGTTTGTACTCTAAAAATGGCTTATGTTTGTCAGGCTATGACACTTTTTTTTTAGTTTGTTTTGGGTATTTTTGTTGTTTGCTTGTTTGTTTTGGTTTGTTTTTTTTTTACATTAACTGGAGAAACAATGCTAATCAGTTTCGGCTTCTGAATTCTGCAATAAAATATTCCAGGCATAGACACCTTACCAGTGCTGACTCCACTTTTTTTTTTTTTTAACTTTTGAAAAGTAATTGCTACTACTGGCACTGCTTCCTTGGGGCTAGGCTCCTGCTTTTAAATTACTGACTTGTCTAACTCTTCATGGCGAAGATGCTGGCAGGCAGTATCAGCTTTTCGATTGCTGTGAATACGCTTCCGATACCGTTGTTTTCCTAGAGATGGGAAAATTCAGCAATGCTTCTCATGTAAATAAGGTCTTGTTGGCAAGTTCTCCCCAACTAAAGAAATAGGGAATGTTGCTTGGATCTTTGAAATCCATCCATAAAGAATAGTGTAAAAGAATGGCAATCTTACTTCATGACATTATGTGCTTCACCTAATTTGAGATTTCTTCATGAGTATTTCACATATGCATGCTTCCTTCTCATCTAAGATATATTTTTGATAAGAAACTTTTAGTCTCTTGCAGCAAGTGTGCTGAGTCAAAAAGTTCCAGAGGATGATACTATCTCAGTTCTGTAGAGGATGTTCTCACCTTTTCTAAGTATTAACCAGCTTTCAACAATCCCATGGAATAAGAAAACAGTATAAAAATTAATACACTGATCATTGCAAGAGTGTTGTAACCTACACCTGATTGTAGGTTCTCTTCCATGTCTGTGGCTTGTGTCACAAATGTGTGTCTCTCCTTAGACTGAGATACTCCATAAAAATAAAACTGCACAGAGATTTCTACTTAGAATAAGCAATGACATGTATTTGTCAAGTCAGCTGCTGCATACTGTGATTAAGAGAAAATGCTTGGTTTTCATAAGAATTTTGATTATTCACCAACTTTAGCTCAAATGACTAGTGACTCATTATATTCTAATAACTTAAAATGCTCTTTTCCAGGATTTCTGTATTTAGAGGTAGTGTAGTGGCTTGGAGAGGGGGGAAAAAGCCCATCTGTTTTCTATAAAACAGCAATTAGTTGTGGTTCTCTACAAAGACTCCAGTGGGAGTTTTTCAGCATTGAGTGGTGATTCTTATCAGCATAACCGGGTCCTGTCATAATTTGCTGCATTAGCCTGTTTGCACTGATGGCTTTTTGCAAGGTAACTAGAAGGGAAGCAAAATGTAATTATGTAATGTGAGCGATTACCACCAGTTTGAAATGCTGATGGATGGTGCATGTAAACATGCACTTTAAAAAGGTAGAAGATTAGTGAAATAGTAACTAACAGATGATACAGGCTTCAAAAGTGTTGTAAAGGTTCTTGCTGAAAGTAAACAATGCCTGGTGAAAGCAAGTTTATGGCCAAAGTGAAATTGGTGACTTGCCGTTAATTTCCCTGCTCAGTTCAACAACATCCAATCCTTGAAAACTTTATGGAGAAAGATTCTGATTTACACAGTTGTTCAGCCTGGAGAAAAGGAGACTGAGAAAGAGACCTTATTGCACTCTACAACTACCTGAAATGAGACTGGAAGCAAGGTGGGGGTCGGTTTTTTCTCCCAAGCAACAAGTGACAGGATGAGAGGAAATGGCTTCAAGTTGTGCCAGGGGAGGTTTAGATTGGATGTTAAGAAAAATTTCTTCACATAAAGGGTTGTCAATCCCTGGGACAGGCTGCCCAGGAAAGTGTTTGAGTCACCATCCCCAGAGGTATTCAAACACAAGTAGATATGGTGCTTAAGGAGATGACAATGCTAGACTTGGCAGTGGTGGGTTAATGTTTGGACTTGATGATCTTAAAGATCTTTTTCAACATAAACGATTCTGTGATTCTGGACGAACTCTGGTTTGTGTAATTAGGGGGAGATTTAGAAGTGGGGAGAGTATTTTCGGGTGTTTTCTCTTTTTCATAGGCTGGAAATGAGCAATATCTGCCAGCTAAATGCAAACAGAAGAGCTCAAGTCTAATGTCGCCAGCTCAAAAGGACCTCTGCACTTCAGAAACAATGGTTGTTTTGTATGCCTTGTGGTAAAAGGGGGGGAAATTGCAACTTGAGACAAATGAAATTTGAAACTTTGGGCCTACCTGTCCTAAAAACTTTCCAGCCCAGTACAATGTTCCCTTTGAGTCTACTGCTGTGCTTTAAAGCCTGTACTGTGTTTCAGGATGACTGTTTCATTACATATCTCTTCATCTTGGGAAGAGTTTGAGTATGACAGGAAGAGAAAGAGGAGTGGTTTTGGTCATCTTGGTTTGACAGATTTGATAATGGCCTTGGTATTGAGGTAGATCACAAAACTAAGGATGGCAGAACTTAAGGCAGCTCTCTGATATTTAGTGTGTTTGCAAACTTTTGGAAAAGTCCTACACCAAACAAAAAGCCACAGAAAATAAAAACTCAAGGGACCACTGTTGGAAGTGGTGAAATCACTGTTTTGTAAATGCCCCATAAAATCTTGTTGTGTTGTCTGTTTCCAGTAAAAGTTTACCACTTAGCTTTCAATGGTTAGAAGAGATTTCTTCTGCTTTTATTGTAATATCTCTGTATCTGTTGCAAAATGGCAAGCAATAAGTTTGAGGATGCTGAGGGTGAGCAATCCCTATTTGTCTGGGTATAGAACCAGCTATGGAGCTTTATTACATCAAGCTGTTAATAGGCCATGCTTTTAGTTCCATAGATTTCTAGTTTGAGATCAGAATGACCATTTTGATTTCAGAATTTTCTTGCAAATATCACAGATACTATGTCAGTGTAATGTGTCCCCGTGGTATTCTTAAACATGTCTTCAGCAATGCTACAGCACACAACAATAGAACAAAATAAAGCATTGGTGAACACTGCTTTTGTGTGAATTTCCAAATACACATTTCTGTTAGGAAATTGTGTAAGGCTGAATGGTGCTTAATTCTAGAAAATATATTTGTCTGGGCAACAACTGGAACATTGTACTCAAACTTACTGCAGGTGACTGAAATAATATTAAGGCATGAATGGTGAGGTAGTTTGTTGGGGTTTTTTTGTTTTTATCACTGATAATGCAGATGGGCAGTGGAGATTACAAGAAAGCAGTGAGCCAGAAAATCGGTGGTCTGCTATGGATGGGATAAAATTCTGTATGTTTTCTTGTATGAAATAAATTTGCTGTGTGCCGTAAGAATGTAACTGAAGACTTTTCCACGATCCGTTTAAAGTCTTGAACATGACATAATGGATAAAAAGTAAACAAGAATTATTTTAAATGATTTGTGCTTAAGGAAATCTGGCTGTATATTCTACCTCTTTTTCTCCAACTATAAAGTTATAGTTTTTAAAAAAAGGTGTAACGCTGTCTGATTAATAAATTGCAATCAATTGCAATGCCTAATTATCTCCTTAGGCAGTTTGAAGAGAAAGTAATGGATGAAGCATGTTTTTCTCTCAGCATGAGAGGAGATGGCTAGAACAGCTTCGTAGCTTAAAATAAACAAACCTTCACTGTAACTGAGAAAGGAGCAAAGCCTTAAATAACAAGTGTGCATCTGGTTTTCTTGTTTAAATCAGGTAAATCCAAGAATGTGATGTTTGTATGCAGATAATTGAAACAGTGGTTTAGAGATACTTGTCCTTAAAGTTCTTTCAAAATCCCAGTAAAGATTATCTTTCTGTACAATAACCAAGAATTGTGAAGTATTAGGGGGTCTTGTTGCAAGTTTGACATATGCAGCAAGTGGTTTATTGTTCCTGGTGGTATAGATGGAACTGTTAAAGGAGTCTAAGCTCATTGTCAAGGGAAAATGTCATTGGATTTTTGAGGTCATTGTGTGCTTACTCTATAGGAAAAAATTCTTGAAATTTATCCCCTTTTATCAAGACTTTCTCTCTTTTTTCCTCCCTCCCAATATACTGAAAAGGGAATTTCAGAGCTTGAAAATAAATCCCTACTTTAGCTTTTCCAATGTGATTTAAGTTACCCTGTTTCATTTTGCCTTTTTCAGTAGCCTAGGTGCAGATGCAGGGCCAGTTCTCTTCTGATTCTCTCACTTGCAAAGACACAATGGCAAGTGTCTGAAAGAGTTAGCGTTAACAGTCCATATAACAGTTTCTGAAAGCTGATGTTAGATGGGAGGTGTCTTGTCAGACTTCTGCATGAGGAAGAGTTTAGTAAGATACAACACTTCAGTCTGGAGAAGAAAGGACTAAGAAGCTTAAAAAATTATAAGAAAAATCAAAGATGCAAGAATATTGGACGTCAAATGAAACTGAAAGGAGCTGAGTTCAGAATAAAAGGATATAAATTTTCATGTAGGGAATAATTGGCCCATGGAACTCCTTGCCAAGGATGTTGTGGATGCTGAAGTTTAACTTGTAGGGACTAGACAGAAACAGGAGAGATCCTTTCAAGTTCAGAGGGGAGGATGGGGCAAAATGGGCAGGAGGAGAGGGAGAGGAAGAGAAGGTGTTGAATATAACTGGAAACTATAGGAAGAGGATCTCATGCTTGCCTTACTATTTTACTGCTGGTGGAGAAGACAACCTACTGAGCAAGAGGGACACTCTGTCTTAACTGTGCTGCCTCTTATTTACTCCTCAGCTTTTGGTGCCTAGATTGGCATAAACCATAAATGGTGTCAGAATGTGCTGATACCCTTGGCTGCTAAATGTAGCAGGTGCTCAAGGAATACACAGGAACATACAGAGTGTTGCTTCTCTAGAGAGAACAGTTCACTGGGGAAAGGCTGGATAGACACCTGTAAACATTATGGCTGATTCCACTGCCCAAGGTGAGTCTCAGACCTCAGCTGAGAAAAGATCAATTATTGTGGTGTCATTGGTCAGGGGAACTTATTCCATTATGTTATGTCTGGAAACATCAGAAAACTAGGACTGAGGACTTTGGAGAAAAATCTAGCTGGACATTCTCTTTAATGCTTCCCTTCCAACCTAAAGACAGTATTTTTCATTAATCTTCTTAAGTGTTTGGACAAATGAACAAAACCAATTCACCTTGAAAGACTGAAAGCTAGAAAGGCTTTTTACTCTTTTTATTGTTTACTTTTTTTATTGTTTATTCACAAATCTCAAAACACGGAAGAAAAATAGGTAGTCATCAGCTTTCTACTTCAAAATGTGCACTAAGTAATCCACAAAAATTTCTCACTCAATGTGCAATTTATTTTGTCATTCAGAGAAAACAGGTCTATTGAACTTCAACAGTTGTTTACTAGACCAGGAACTATTTAAAATACTTTGATTTAATGTTGTAAATGCAGGGGTTTTGGGGTTTTTTTAATCTCTTAGGTGCATGCACACATACACAAAGACTGTTAGTCTGCCTGTTTATTCTGTAGCAAGCAGCTCTTTGGTAATGTGCTGATGAAAAGATAGTAATTGACAGGTCTTAATTACCTGGCAAGAGCTTCCCTGTTGATTTCAGTTGTAATCTCTGTTAGGCATTAGAGGAAACACTATCAGCTAGGCAGGCACAGCATATATGCCACATGATAAGGACTATCTTACAAAGCATCATCATATTTCTGCTCTTGACTATGCTGTGGTGATTCTCCTCTGAATATAAGAAGCCTGGCAAAATTGAAACAGAGTTTTATGTACTCGGTTTTCCTCAAGAATGAGGAAACAAAGCAATTCAGCTGCATTTTGGGCTCTACATGCTCTTCTCTTTTCCAGTTCTATTACATTCATGATGTCTATTGACCTTCCAGGGGCTCTGTTGTGGAGCAGAAAAACTGTGGGTCACTGGAAAGCCACAGGAAGACAATGAGACAGAGTAATATTTTGGTTATTTTCAGCTTAGAAGATTTTCTTCTAAATAATCAGAAATCCAGAACGTCATAGCTGTATGCTTCTTTCATAGTGAATACCCATTTCTACTCTCAGGAGTCTTGCTGTTTTGTCATGGCTCATGTACATCAGGGACTTCCTTTTTCATGCAAGGAAGCAGAACATTTAGGTGCATGAGTCTTCTAATAGATTTTCTTGGGGAGAAAAGGTGCTCACTTAAACTTCTTGTTCTAGCTCGTAAGACTTGCCACCGTCCAGAGCAGAATATGAGGCTTGACTGAGTAATGTGTTACTTGGTAGGGCATTCCTTATGCTCTCGTGGAAGAAAATGTGTTTTAACTTCTTGAAAGAAAAGGTAGCTGTGAACCATGAAAGTTTTCTTGTCTGGTTAACTTTGGATGAGAGCATGTATTTTGATACACGGTCTGGTCTACATCAGAGCGTCGTTATTTGATCTGTTTCAGATTGTTTCCCTTAACTTCAAGTAACTTTCTTACCTTCTCACATCAAAATTCTAACAAGTGCACCCTTATTTTTTTTTTGATTCTGGAACTTTCTTGATGAAGTCCACAAGAGTCCCTGGTGATTTTGCAATTATTTTACAACAAGCTGACTACTACTGGCAATTTAGTCTATACCTATTTCTGGAGACCAAAACTTAACGTTTAAAACACAACAGATTATTCTTTTTCATTCTAATTGGGGTTGTCAAGCCCTGTGCAAATAAGACTCCTATGCCCTACACTCAATGCTAGCAGAAGATGCTGAAGTGCCGTTGTATGAGGCAAAACATGCTGATAAAAACACCAGACAAAAATAAGCCAGCCTGGGTTTCAAAAAAAGTCCTATTTCAAGGGAGTAAAGATGGTAATCATTATTTACCCTGAGCAGACAGAGCACATAAATTGCTGTTGCTGTTTCCCAGGCACAAACAGAAGTTAAAAAATACTAAAACCCCCAGAGTAACAGATAGAAAGTTAATAATGACAAGAGATAAAAGTTTTCTTTACAAGTTCCTGAAAACAGTATTGATATCTCTGACAGACAATGAATTGCCTGTCTCACCATTTGAAAAGTTTTTGCTTTTTGTAAACAGCTCAGAAACTAACCATTTAAACTTCCAACCATTCATCAAGGAGGTGTGTCGTGTCACTTCATGAATGCCCAAGTACACTTATTATATAACAAGTAAAAATGCCTTGTATAAGGTTCTGTTAACAGAATTAATTTTTTTCCCCCCATACCACTCACTGCGTTATCGTGTCAGACCAGCTTTGTGCTCTTTTTGATAAGCTTCCCATTCAGGATGCACAAATGATCCTGGAAATCTCTGTATATTGCTTACCTTGCTGCTTTTTCTGCCTCATTCTCTATCTCTTTCCAGAGGCTCCCATAAAACCTTCTCCCTTACCCCTACTCTCACTTTTTAATCCAAAGCCTTGAAAGGCAAAACATTTCAGCTAAGATGGCTCTGCACTCATTTGTCATCTAATTCTTCTGCTTCCTACCAGTGCTGTCCTTTACTACAAGGTCAAGCTTCTCCCAACTCCTCTGCTGGCTTGTAGTGAGAGGGAAGGGAGACAGTGATTGTGAAGAAGGCTTCCTGGAAATAACTCCTCTATAAATTTAGCCAAGTGCTAAATTTATAGGGGAGGGAGGAGGAGGAAGTGTTGGACTTGATTGCTTCTTCCTAATAAAAACAACAGGAGGCTTCAGCTTTGAGTTTACATTTTTTTTCCTACATAGCTTTGTGTTTGGTTTGGGCCACAAGTACCTTCTTAGGGTTTGCCAGCAGTGCTGTAGGCTTTGCAGCTTTCAAGTGCAGGAAAGAAAGCTCCTCCACTTAGATACAATTCGTGCATTTGGGGAGGCAAATGCACGAATAGTCTGAGGAATTCAGCTGAGTCTCTAGAATCAGGAGCTGTGTTTAGTATTTGTTGTAATTTTTTGTCTTGCAAAAGAAGATGATACAATAATTTTCCAATTATTGTAAGCTTAGAAATCTCTCTTGATGTCCATTGTCCACCAATATCTTTCATTCCAAGTCCCAGTTATGTTGCCCTTGTATGCTTCCTTGCCTTGTCCCTGATGTAGGGAGTGAGGAAGGAACACAAAGAATTCATGCAGTAGGAATTTTCTTTTATTTTGGTGTTTGTTTTCCTAAAAATGAAGAAGTCAGTGGTTGCAGGTTTTGAAATATCTATGTGAGGACTAGTCTAGAAACAAAAGGCAGAGGGAACAGATTCTGCTTTCATGAGCTGGACTGAGCTGGGCTTGTGCTGGCAATGGAGGGCAGAAAACTCAGTGTAGCACTGTCTGCTCTCATCTCTTGGGATGTGAGATCTGCACAAGTCTCAGCAAATGAAGATTTTCAAATACACCTATTTTATTAACAGTCTGGGGGGGAAAAATCAATGCTGGATTGTTCTGCTAGTTGAAAAATAAACATTTTTCAACACTTGCCAATTTCAAATTTTTTTTTTCTTTGAGAGACAGAAAGGTAGACTTGTCATGCTTTTTCTCTTTTATTATTTCTTTTTTAACTTCCTGAATAGTCATAAACTGGATGAAAATGCATACAAACCTAGAAGTATTGTGAAAAGTTACGGTACACAAACTCGCATTAGAATAAGATCATTATTCAGTATTAAATTTTCAGTATCTCAAGGAAGCCTATCTCATGGCCAGGGTAAATAGAAAGGCACAAATTTATTTCACTTTTAATGTGTCTCCACATGGTATGTTTTTTCTACTCTCAACTCTAAAAATTAAAGTTGTTTAGAAAAGGAAGCAGAATAATGCACGCTTCTGTCAAACTAGCGATCTCAGCAATCCGGGAGTGTGTAGTGTACTGTCTCCTGCTGGGCACACAGACAATGCATCTTAAGGAAAACTCAGATAAATGTTTTAACATCACAGTGTTCTGATTATCAATACTGGGCATCTAAGCTGAAAACAGATACCTGTGTGCACTTACAGAATTACGTATTTTGGATGCTACTAAAATGAGTGTAAGTTCATAGTTACATATTTCACTTATTCTGCAAAAATGCAATACAATTTGTCCGTTTTGGTTGTTTTTCTAATGGTAGTGTATGCCTCCTCTTTTTTAGAGGGTATAAATTGTGAAATAAACTATCGATTTTGATAAGTTGGTTTTTACTTTGCCAGAATTTGGAAACTTATTTATAAACATCTATGCAAACATTAGGAATTCGTGGAAAGAAATCAAACAATTCATAGCTTTCCAGAGCGCTTCTCATACAATGTGAAGTAAAAGCAGAAGAAAAGGACATGTGCATTCATTCTCATTTCAAATAAACTTATAAGAAATTAAATACCAATAAATGAGATGCTGATGAGGAGAGACATTTGAAAGCAGGACGGATGCATTTAGTGAAAATGTAAAATAAAAATATGAACAGAAGAGAAAATAGCAAAAATGTAGTAAGAACTTGGGAAACAAGTGAAAAAGCGGTGGGTACTAAGGAGGTGGTATAAATTTTGACAGAAAAATTAAGTGGAAATAATTTTTATTTCTTCAGTTCCACATAAAGAAAATAGAATTTACAAGGCATCAAAACTAATACTGGACTTTTTTAAAGCTAGATGACTGCAATGAAAGAGTCCAAATGAGAGGCACTGGTTTTCACAGGCACTGGTGTAACTGTACTTGTATATGCAACGTTTAGTGCTCCAAGTCTAAGAGAAAGGAGATGGAACAGGACAAATTCACACTGAGCAGAGGAAAATCAGACTTTATGGACTTACAAGTAATGAACTGCATTGAGGATATTTAGGATGAATACAATGAATTGTCACTGAATCCACATTGTTATGAATATGACTCTTATCCTAGCCAGTTTAGACAGGAGTAAAAGCTTGCTGATGCCTTGCAATGCTAGAGAACTAAGAGCCATGAAAACAGACAGTAGCGCTCAGGATTGTGTGGGACTCTGAAAAATGATGACAGAAGATATTAAATGATCATTTAAGACGCTGAAGAGATCATTAAAAAGCAATAGAGATGCTAAATAGGACTTGGATTTCTGCCTCTCCCCTCTCTCACATACTCTGAAATGACAGGAGGCTCTTAAGGCCAGAAATTATGATGAACAGACATTTTTATAGATACTTTCACAAAGATGTTTAAAGAAATAGATCTTCTCTATCCTAGTAATACGAACTACTTCATATCTACCCACACCTCAAAACTGTGATTAACCCTGCACTACCCCAAGCATCTTCCTTGTTCCAACTGCCCACACTTACTGGGGAATGTAGGGTTGTGGTTGGTTTTGTTTTATTTTTTTTAAAAGGGAAGAAAAATCGTAAAGAAGGGTTATGGCATAAGCTGTCATAACCTGTTGAAAAGATTGACTCTGAACTGAAAATACAGACAGCTCCTCTGCCATCTGTTGTACCTGGAGATATCTGGCATATAGCTACAGCAGTGTCAGGTGGAAAAACTACAGGAGACATTCTAAGGTCATAGATATGATAAAAACAGAAAGAAAGGATGCTGTGTAGGTGTTAGGTGCCAAAAATGCTTTCCTGATAAATGCCGGTTTGATGGGGGAGAAACAAAGGAACTCCCATAATGCTAAAAGGAAATACAAATCTGAATAACCATAGAGACATTAAGAAAGAAAAGTGATTTTAAGCTTCTGATGTGGTCCCAGGACAGCTGACAGCTGCATCTACATTCAAAAGTGAGAAGTTCAACTCCTGCAATATAGACTACTAATTCTAAACACCTTCCAGGAAACATCTGTAGGAGTTTTAAGCTCTACAAATCTCTGGGGGCTTGGGCTTGGCATCTGCTCATCAATGACACAGCCATAGCTCTGGAAGAGATTTGTTCTACCAATTAATCTAACCATAAGACTGTCTGTTTAATCTTTTCTCAATGAGTGGGCATCCTTAAAAATGTAGCTGCTCACTTTCTTTTACTCTGCTGCTACTCTGAGCAAATTTTGTATTTGTTCAGAAAGCGTTCTGTCAAACGCTTGCTGGCTTGCCTTACTTATGGGCTTGGTTTTCTGGTATTGTTTGTATGAACTTTTAAGATTAGATCCCTACTTATGAGCAAAGGGCAAGCTCCTCACTATATGCCTGACAGTTTAAGGAATTGAACTACATAGAAGCCTATCTATCAAAAGAAAAAAAATTGCTTAATTTTTATAATAAGTTCAGCTAATGTTAAAACCAACTATTTAAATTCAGTTGTAGTAGCAGATGAAGATGAATTCTAGTATACAAAGGAGGGAAAAAAGTATTGTAAAGAAGACCTAGGAAAGAGAGGAGATGTCAAGAGTGAGAGATTCATTTAGCTGAGTATTTTTCTGACTGATAATTATTTTTGAAAGGTCAAAGAACATTCACTCCTTATGATCCCAATGATTGGAGAGGATATAAAAGTATTTGGAATTTGACTTGGTGAGTTTAATTTCTAAATGCAAATCTGTAGTGGTAGAAGCTGTCAAATTAGAATAAGGTCAGCTGGGCTCCACTAATTCACACCAACTGTGAACCACATTCAAATTGGTTTCCATCAGTTGTGAACCTGGATCAAAACTCATTTTACTGACAGAAATCTCTGACTGTGGAAAGGCCCCACGAGTCAGCATTAGAAAGGTAGTAAGTAAACTCATTTTGTAAAACTCATTTTATTCATTTTGATTTAGCTATGGCATAAATCAAGGAACCTGGGTTTATCCCTGCTACCATGTATGTTTGGAAAATACCCAAGAAGATTTAATACATGATTCTGCAAAGTTTATTCCCATTTTTTTGGGCTGATCATTAGCTTTTGTATCACCAGAAAATATAAAAACACTATCTTCCACTATACTAAAGAAAAATAGTACTTAGAGGCTGGGTTTCTGATGCAAAGGAAATCCATGGACAGTAGTATGAAGGACTTAATTATCTTTAGAATGACTTCTGGCTCTCTCTCCGCATTATGTTTTGGAGGGCAACTGTTATCTAACTAGGACTTTATGAAAATACCTCCACAGGAGATAACTGTGAATATAAAACTATAGCACTCTGTATTTATCAGCATTACTGCCCTAATATCCTTCTGGTTATTTTACAAGATATATCAGAATAAATGTCAGTATTCCACTGTTCTCCCTATTACGTATAATGGTTAAGGAGTTCAGTGCAGAAGCAACAGATGATCAGTAGAGGAAATTCCTAAAGTGCTGTAGGATAAAGCTGGACAAATGTTATTTTAGCAATGAAGTGATCTTCCTAGGTTTGCAACAATTTTTTTTCATTATACCATAGGTAATTTCAAAATTTATTTTCTTTCTGGAACTAATATTTTTCTCTAAATCTATCAGTTTTCTGTTTGCATGCTGTACATTTTAGGTTTAGAAACTCTGGAAAATACATGGTTCTATTCCAATCTTGAACACTTGATTATTTAAGTAAGTTGCTAAATTAATAGTAAAGTATTTTAAGTTTGCTTGTGTAAAAAACAGATTATCCGATTATTGTTCTACTTGAAATCACTTGACTATTTATTATGAATACTGGTATGAATATAGAAATATACATTTAGATACCCATAGTGGCAGTGAAAACCGGTGTGGCTGTTGAGTAAAATATCTTGAAAGACCCAAGAACTGATTTTTGCATGTCTGAAAGTATTTGTAGCTCAGGAAAGGGACAGGTGAGAATTCCTACCATTACTAGTTGTTCATATTCTTATTTGCTTAGATCATGTCTGTGCTCCCTTTTGTTCTGAGTAATACTGCAGAGTATTTTTAGATTTATATAAAAAGATACAAGCTTTATTATCTGAACTAGCTCTTACTCTACTGAGGCACTGGTTTCACTTAGAGAAGCGTGTATCATTCTTTCTAAACTCCCCTGATGACAGTGGTCAAATCCAGAGTTTTGGGAAGACTGTCTTATGTTTTGGGTGACTTGCTAGTACAAAAGTTGCAGTGATTTGTGATCCAGTAATGACCTTATCAGATTTCTGCAAACATTTTCAGCTATGGCTCAGTGGTCATAACCGTGTACTAGCAACAGGAGGACGTGTGTTAATTTTGCATTCATTTGACACTGTTGAAAACAATTTATTATGTAATTAAGGATAAATATGCTGCACTGAAATAAATATCTTAGTATTGACATCAGTGAGCCAGCTGGAACTCTACCCTCGATGCTCTGCTAATATTCTGTATAAGGAAGCTTGTTTAGATAAGTGTTTGTCTTATCTCAGGCATCATCTAAGCGTTGTGTGAGCAAGAAATTACCTACCCTCTTCTTCTGGAGCTCCAAAAAGCTGTTATCTCTTGTTCTCATTGATTAGGACTAGGAGGAAGTCTTGGCATTACCGCTCTGAATGGAAACAGTAAGATAAGGAAATACAAGCAGTGGTTTCAGCTTGTAGATTGAGAGGATTTAGACAAGATTCATGTAAAAGTCCAACCTGCAATAATCAAAAAGGAACCTCTGAACTTTTCACTCATAGCTGCTAAATGTGGTTGTGTACTTGGAGATTAAAGACAGCTTCTTCAAATGTACAAGAAGCTATTTGGTACTTTTGCTTCATCACCTTCTAAACTTACTTTTTTTTTTTTTACCACATGCAGAAAAAGAAAAGCCCTGAAGTACTTTTCATAAAAGAGGATCAGTCAAAGCAGATCACAATTGTAGTGCAAGTAGTGTTTATTTAATTTGATTTCCATGAACCCTTCATTGTCTACTTTCTTGTATAGCCTCATTTCCATCTGGCAGGCTGGGAAGGCAGCTGGCTTCCCAGCAGACACCAACTCCACAATTAGGTAGCTGGCAGGCAGCTATTGCTTTCCTGTTTGTGAAGACTGTCTGCCTTGCCGGACCTCATGGCACACTTGCCCACCGTAATGCATTTGCACTGGGAACCTGGCTGCACCTATTGGCCCTCGGTCAGGACTGTAAAGGGTTCAATTGTCTCGGTAACAGCAATGACATTGTATACGATCAGGCATTAGAAAACATATGGTCTGTAATGATTTGAAGCCAGTCTGCTGGGTGGTTTGTACTCTTCGTTTACCTCGGAAGGAAATACTTTGGGTATTTCTTTGGGGTATGCTCAGACTGTCTCACTGGGACAGCACAATAATACTTCTCTTGTCCTGCTGACTATAAATCTGAAACGTGCTCCTGAAGCTGTTCCGTACACACCTTGCTGTCAGGACATTTCACGCTGCCTGTAACCTCTGAGCAGCACTAATCTTTGAGGCTATTTTTAAGCCTAGTAAGCTCTTCTCATCTTCTCTACAGCTGTAGGTTCCCATAATTCAGAAATACTACAAACTTTAGTTATTTCCAAAGATTTTTCTGATATTCTGAGCTCCTTCAAAGCTTTCCAGCATTTTCCATGCTTCTCTGAGAGCCAGTAGAGCATGATCCGTAGCTGCTTGCTTGTTCTGATGTTGGCTTGCTGACAGACTAGAGAAATAAAAAGTTGTTGTTGAGATTTGGGGCTGCTAGATAATTTGAAAGTTAGATATGGGAAAAAAGAAAAACGCGTAATAAGCTTATATAACACATGCACACCTGGAATGTGTATATATTATATAATACAGGATCTTTCAACCCCAAATGTTCAGAGAAATCACTTGAATTGAGGTTATTTTAGAACTGGTAATTGTGGTTCTTTTTGCAGTTCCTAGTTCAGCAGTTTTATTTTTCTTTCCTAGTAGCCTCTGTCTTTTCTTTTTCTCTTTCCACTTTCCTATGGTATTGCAGAGCTGTCCAGTACACTGTCAGAGATGTCAGGTTGAGATTTTGGGACCTCTCTTACAGACTGTGCTTCTCCCCTCCTTCAGCAGCACCTGTCCCTAAGAAATATTGCACATAACTTGTGATATCTAAGCTACCACCAGCCATGATACCTTTCTTATTAAACAGCTATTTTACCAGAGCTCCAACAAGAGAATGTGCCAGCACATTAAGAGGCAGATCATAGAGCTCCATGCTCCATCACAGAGTGAGCATTTCCTAAGCTCTAATGATGAATCATGATGGAATCTGCTAGCTAATAATTTTAAAAGTTAATCTTTTTGTTTTTGCTGTATTTTTGATTGTGGGCTTCTTTTGAGTTGTTTGGTATTTTTTTTGTTAAGGGTAAAAGATTAACAAGACAAAAATCAGTAACAAATAGGAGCTTCATGCTTTTATCTGCTAGAAAATCCAAACCCAAGTTTAGAATTTATTTTTCCATCTTCACTTTCTGGATTTGTACAACACTTAACTAAACAGAGCATAACATTTTGTACACATCAGATACTGACACAAGTTATTTTTATCTTTTGCTTTCTCCAGCAGGCAAAAAGCCTTGTTATCTTCATTGTACAGAAAGGAGCTTCAGGCAGGGGCAAGGGCTGCCTTGGAAAATTCAGAAGACACCAATCTGCATTTTAAAGCTATCCTATAAGCAGACAGCATTGAAAGCAGAGATGGACAAGAGATTCTGTCTCAATCCTTCAGCATCATGCCTTTATTCACTAAGCATCCTTCCAACTTTACTTCTTCATAACAGTAACATCTTTTGGTTTGTAGTGAAGGAGGAGTAGAAAAAGGGAAGATAATAGGCTGATTCTAGAACCAAATTCTAATTAATTTAAGCACTGTTAGAGATTGTTATCCCACCAAGCCCACCACCTCCTTAGGCAACACAGGAACAAATGTTTTCTTTGTGTTGTAACAGAGGTCCTCCTGTCAAGTACATCGGAGCATCTAATCTGTTCTCTTAGGTTTTAGTTCTGCAGAACTAATCTACAGACCAAATCTTAGGAAAATAAATATTATTTCATTAATTCATAGTGAACAAAGCCAAAAGCGGTTTCTGTAGTCAGTTCATCTCTTCTGCAAAGTGTCATGGAATCTAACACAACAAGAAAAACCTCCTCAAATTGTTATATACATTTGATGACAATTTTTGCCAGCTTATTTTTCTACACTTCTTGGGAGCAGAGGTTACCAGCTGCATTACAGTATGTTCTAATCTTTTTGTCCAGAAGCTCATTTTCCTCCCCTTCACACTTGAGGAACACCTTGAGATGGTTTGTCACATCCTTCAGGCAGATATCCTGTGCGTATTCTTACAAGTGGCATCTACCTGGTGGTAGAATCACAGTCTCATTTAACTTTCTGGCTGCTACTGCCATCCTCCAGCTTTTGATATTGCATCTGCCTAACAAAAAGAGCACTCCAGGTGTTACTTGGCTTCAGATTTTGTTACAAGAGTTTTCTCGTTGTCCTGTTGCTAATTTGAATGTCTTGGCCAGATTCCAGTGCAAGTAATTACATTCTGTCTGTCTAATTTTCCCTGCCATTTCCATTGCAGATGTTATTTGTCACTACTTGCAAGAGTGCTGAGTGGCACTGCTGTTGAATTTCCAATGTATATTTGGAGACTGGAAAACAACTCTGTGCGTGGAATCCAAAAGCAGTTTACTTCTTCCTTGTGAGATTAAATATCATATTAATAATCCATTTTTGAGGGGGAAATCCCAACCTTTGGGTCTGGGGAGTTTGGTGCCAAAAATAGCCTACAGAAACAGTTGTTAACAATGTGTTCTTTGTATGAGTTGTTTAATTGCCAGAAGGAAGCTGGATTTAGAGTCATTGCATCTGAACATCCATGATCCAGAGGTCCAGGATTTCAGATTCTCATCTAGTTTAAACTGATGGGTCTCATTTAACTTGCCTTAGTTCAATTGCATTTATTTCAGATAAGGCCACAAACTTTCCAAGACTCCACATTCAGTTTTCATGATCCCTCTTACCTCTGCCCTTGAAGACCATGATGTCTAGGAATTAACTTTTATTTCACCAGCTGCATAGTAGAAATGGATTAATGTCTCTGTTCCAGAAAACACTGAGATTCCCTTACACTGCCTGCACATGTATATTTGGGTTCTGGTACATGAAGTAATTCAGGAAAAATTACTTCAAAGGGGAACTGGAAAATCAGTGAAAAATTTAACTTTAAGTCTTTATGAATCGGATAGGTTACCTTACTTATTCACGGCTTGCTATTATTTCTTATGATAACATTTGTTATGGTAGTCATTTATTACGACCTCTCTGGATTATTTGGATTAAAACAAATTAGATTTTTCCTCTAGATTAATCTATACAAATTCCAGAAGTGGTTGAATCAGAATGAACAGATATCACCAAGGTGTAGCACAGCTCCAAGTCATTTAATTAACTGTGCTTCTCTAAGAGCTTCAAAACTGAGAATTTAATATAAGCTGAAAAGCTTTAGCCTCTTGAATTCAACATGGTTTTGTTTCTGTGGTTTCTTAAATGGTACTAGCTCTATATATCATGGAATAAATAGGTAAACCTGATTCTCTGTTTAGAAGAGGAATGAACAATCTTTTCAGATTTCTCCCTGGGAATGTACTATTTGTGCACTTTTACTGTAAGAGCTGTTTCCAGCTCAGTGGCACAAGAACAGGTCAGCTGATTAAGTGACCTTATGGTACATAAGGCCTGTGGGAGGAAAAGGCACACAGAAATTGCTTTGACATAGTACAAATTTTTCCATTAGATCAGTGCAGTTTCTGATACCATCAGAACCACAAATGGCAAACGAATAAACTGAAAGTTCTGTGCGCGCAGGGTAACAAGTATTACCTTCTTGTTGCAAAGCAGTGGAGGTAAAAGGACTAGCAGCACACTAAACAGGTCTACCTTGCAGATTCCAGTGCGGTGTAGGGGGCAGCTCAGCTATTAGCAGCAGCCTGGCTATGGCAGCAGGGAGTTCAGTGCAGACGAAATTACCCTGCTCAAAATCTGTGCCATATTGTACAGACCAAGGCCCCTCAAAAGGCATTTTGCAATGAGACTCTTTGATCGCGCCCATCCTAAGCAAGGTACTGCATTGCAGGGCAGCTTTGTTACGCAACCTGACTTGGAGGAGGACAGGGAGTCCTAACCTAAGAAGCTCATTTTCCCACAGATACTTGGGATTATTTTCTTAGTAGTTGAGTACATACAGATCTTTCAGGAGTTAATCTCCATCTGCTAAACAAAGACAGGAGTACTTTGAATACTGTAAAACATTTTTCATTAATGTTGCTTTGATCTTCTGAAGTGATGTCACTTGACTGTTTTGCTATCATTTTTCTTTTCACAAGTGTTCAAACAAATAAAGAATGTTCCTGCCTGCCGCTCCTCAAAAAAATTTTTGTAGGAAGTAAATTTGTGTGTTTCTGTTTTCACTGAGAATATAATTTTACGTGTTAAATTAAGGGAATTTGCAAGGTTGCACTATTTAATCTCTATGAGATTATAGAAACTCCAGTTACATATTTTATACATGCCACAAGACCAAGAAATGATTATAGAACCTTTACAGAAAATATGTTTGAGATGCTCAGAGTTTCCTCATATTCCACTTGGAAGTGGAAAAGGGCACAATTCAGATTAAACAATTCTGGGACACCTAACCTACTATACTGTGACTATGTCCATTTGACAAACTAAGGCACAGAGTATCTAAAAAAAAAATTCTTTTACATTTTACATCAATGCCACCAGATTAGCTGGTGCAGAAGTCTTTGTCTGACCCAGCACCAATCATGTACATAGGAATTTTCCAATTCTTTTCAGTGATCACAGGTATGAGACCTTAAGAATGGCACTGCACTGATAGTTATGATGAATACCTGTGGTTCAGATATTGGGTTTTTTTTCAGATGCTATAACCAACAAAGTTAATGGAAAAGTTACAGAATCCTGTGAAAATAAATATTTTAAACTATGTAAAATTGATTAGGAATTATTTTCTTGTTGTAATGGTCATATGTCTTAAAAACTTAGAATGGCAGGAAATTTTTTAAGAAATCTTTTTTTTTTCCTTCTTCATTACACACAGTTCACTTACGTCTTTGAAAGATACTCTTTAGTACTACAATGTCAATGTCTAGTTCTAACTATAGGGGGGAAAAAAGCCCAGTGTGTGAACTGTGATGGTCCTTTCCTGTACCTTCTGTCAGTATCTCAGAAGGAAATATGGACTCACTGGCTTAAAGGCTTACAGAAATAGTCTTGTAGTTCTTGCTTATGTAAGTATTTGGTAAGATACTTCTTGTGATGTAACTGTTCTGCTTCCCAAGGCATTAGCTGTTCTGCTGAAATTATATTGCATTACATTGTGTCATGGAATATTTCTAAATAATAAGAGCAATATAATTTTGATAGTCTTTTCTTAGCTATCAGACTACTCTATGGGGTATTCATTAATATGCAAGAGTGGAGCCTGATCAGTTGCTCAGGCTTTCCTCCTTCACTAATTTAAACCAGATTGTATATATCTGCAATTCAATGAAGAACTTGCATAAAATTAAATCCACATGCCTTATTATTTTTCTCCTGCATCTAGAAGCCCTTGTGAGAAATGCTTTAATTAAAGAAGTAGTACGATGGCTTTAGTTTCAAATACATTTGGTTAAAACTCTTCCCTGTTCTGTAAAGAGAAAGGAAAGAAGCGTCTCAGAGAAGGAGACGAGAAGAAAACATTCTCTCCCATATGTCAAAAGTGATACATCAGATCTTGCAACAAGTATTGCTTTGTACTTTTGCTTCTGAACATCCATTTACATAAAGCATAGCTCATGTTATTGAAAACAGTTGTTTTGCAAGTGATGGTATGTGGATGGATGTTTTTCTGCATTTGTTGGTTTATGAGCTCTCATACCTGTCTCTCTCATTTGCATTGGAAATAGAATGGTGCCCATGAAGCCTTTTTGTTCTCTAGCCTAAGAAAAATTCATAGTTTGTGTATTTGACACAGTTTAACTTTTGTTAAATAGGTTTACAGCTCAACAGATAAGCACAGTACGTTCAAAGTCTTTCTCTATGTGAAATAGAGCACAGCTGAATTGTACCCTGGAATAGCATCACCATTCTGACCCAACCCTAGAAAACTCTTAAGAAAATTGGAAATAGGAGTCAAGTTTGCATGAGATACTTCAATCTTTAACTTATACCAGAATGCAAAGTATATGCTCTGAAGTCAGTCTGAAGACTTTCAACCACGACAGCAGAGTTGATGAACTTCAAATTTGTTGTCACTGCTCAGCTTAAGGTACCTCCTTTAAGTGACAGTTAAAGCTAAGGCACTTTCTAATTATGCTTAAGGAAGATTAGAGTGTAAAAAGAAAAAATAAAGGGGAAAAACCCACACCCAAACAAAGAAAAAAACAAAAAAACAAACCCAACCCAATCCCTTTTTCTAAGTGTTGTGGAGGTTTTTCTACGTAATCATTATATCTTAGTGAAATTTTAACTATAAAATTTCCTTCTGTCACAGTGTATTTGGACTTTCATTTGCTATTTTAACAATTTCTTGTATAAAAATTGCGGGTTTGTTGTTTTTATTCTAGGACAAAGATCACCGTCTTTTCCTATGTAACGGAATAGGCAGTTTCATTTCTTGGCGGAGTTGCTATGAAACTTTATCCATTACTGTCTGTAGGTAACTCTGCAGTTGTAAAGCAGAACCTGGTCAGGAACAGTAAGGAACTGTCATTTTTTTTGATACTGTAGGAAGTTAATCTTGGAAATTCTCTACTTATGTTTCTATGGGCAAATATGTTGGATTTTGTCTCCTGAATACTATTTGAGCTATCAAAACAAGCATATTAATTAAGGCTGCTAAAAATGACAACAATTATGAGTAATTATCTTCAAATCTCTCACATGCCATAACTTTCAAAAAGATATCATGTAGCATTTCTTCAAAACAAATATCCTCAGTAATTATTTGTCCTTATCTTGCTAGGTTTGTTAAGCGGTTCAGCACCCTGATTCTGGCAGAACAACGGAAATGCAGTAGAATTATAATCACACATTCGTTCTACAGGTTTGGCCGTGCTTCTGCATTTGTAGAATATTTAATGCCCATTAAAAGCATCCACCCTGATGCATATGCAAACAGCTGTGGCTCTTCTATTATTCTAACTGGTCCTATTTGCTGTGATACTGTGAAAATAAGCTGAAAAAAGCACCCAGATAGAAAGTTCTGCTCTCCGGTCCTCTGCTTGTGTTCCATCAATTCTCAAACTGCTGGGCCATTATAGACCGATGAGTGTGACAACCATACCTTTAAAACAGAGTATCTGTAGTCAGTAAATGACTCTTTATAGAAATGTATGGAAGTTAAAACTAAGCAATATTCTCTCTCTGCTACAAAGGATTTCCTTCTCTGTACCCAGTACAAGCAGCACAATATTCAACGTGCACATCTGATTAACTGCCTTGACTGCTGCAAGCAGACAGCCCTGCTCACATTTAAATCATGCGCTTGTCAGAACTCAGTCAGAGCTTATATGAATACATTTATTGATCTTTTATGGAGATCACAGTTAAGAATTCTTGTTTGATCAGTAAGGGAAAATAATTTGTTCTGGCTTTTGAAAATCAAACTGCATAGTCTATAGTAAGGATAGCATCACAAAACACCAACTGAAAATGCTGAAAATGTAAGAGTTTCTATAAAAACTAACTAATTTGGAATTGTTTACATGACAGGAGGCTGTAGGATAGGCTGTCAGTTTTTAAATATCTGCTGCCCTTCTTCCGACATGTACCAGACTTTCTCTGTTTTCCAGAGCATAATCTCCTTCAGAGTTCTTTCTCTCTCTTCTTTTCCTGAAGGCAAGCTAATAATAGAATACAATGTTTCCAGAATTTTGAGGTAGGGGCAAAGTATTTTGAGTTTGTGGCTTTTTTCTTATTTGTTTGTTTTGTAGTATACCATTTACCAGTTCAGACTAACTCTGCCTTCTGATTTAGAGAGAGGGAAAAAAAAAAAGAAAAGAAGAAACTTATCATAACAATAAAATTTATCTATTACAAACATTCTTGCTTTTAGGGATGTCAGAACAGGCCTTTGGAGAGGAAAAAATATTTTTTTCTCCTTTTAAATACAGTATTAAGATAGCTCTTTCTAGTTAATATCAGAAAGCAGGAGCTTGTTTGGGTTTTACAATATTAATTGGGTGTTACTGTTAACAGTTAAATTTCTCAAGGCTCCAAGCAAACATTAACAAGCTACTGTGAGGAGGCAGTCACCAAGGTATTATTTGCTTCCACCCACCCAACTTTGGGCTGAAAACTCCAGTGTAATATCATTGAGGGAAAAAAAAAAAAAAATAAAAGGCTTTGTTAGTGCAACATTCCTGCTGAAGCCCACGCATTAACTGATCCTTCTCTAACATCTAGAAGAGTGCAGCCAGTCCTTTTCATGGGGCTTTAAGGAGCCATTCAGTTCATCACCTCCCTCTTCATTGCATTAAGTCAAGAACCCAGAGAGAAAAAAACAGTAAAGAGAATCGTTTCAGCTTGTCTATGAGGGAGTGGGGAATTCCAGGAAACACCTTGTTTATAGTTACAAAAGAGGACTTAAGTCCATGAAGCAGCTTTGACCTATTAACTACCCAGCAAAGGAAGAAAAGGGGTTAAAGATACCAAACTTCCCAACTTCCTTTCATCCCTCCCAGACACTACACAACACTTTATAAACAAGGGAAACGTTTGCAAAGTATCCTAAGCTTCATCTGTAGCCCAACAGTTACTTCTGAGTCTCTCAAGGGAACAAAAGATCTCTTTTTCTTGCCTCTAAACTGCTAAAGAAACCCTCTCCAGTCCCACTTTCCTACTACATTCTAATGAAGTCAACAAGGTGGGACTAACTTGTGTCTCTGAATCTAGCTCACTTATCCTTGCTAATTGTGGATCAAGGTTTCCCCTTCAAACAGGATCTTTTCTTTCCAAGTGCATGCTCCAAGGAGGTAAGAAATTTATTTTCTTCCAGTCTTATCCCCGTTTGTCCTTGTATTCAGCAATGAAAGTGCCAGGGGGATGGGACTTGGTGAAATACCATGGATCATTTTGTATCTAGAAAAGGGCTTCTCTTTTCAGGCTGCTCTTGTTGATTCAGTTGAACCAGAAAGTTGAGTATGGAGTTTTACATTGCATTTTGAAAAATGTTCTGAGTTTACTTTTACTAAAGCCCAGTTAGTGCAGCTTCTTAATTGTTTCAAAAATCTGAGAAACTGCAAATCTTTATCCCAGCAGGAACTGCACTGAGATTAATATTCTCAGTGATGAAAGGCAAACAAGATAGTGTGTCACAGTAGGATATCTCTTCTATAGGGGTAGATATTCCACCTTGTTATTAATAGTAATGTTTTGTTGGAACTGGTATAAATACATGTGTTTAGAAAAGGGAGATGGTGGTGCTTTTGTGAATTCTTTTTTTAAGTACATCTTACATTTTACCTAAAAGGGAAGTTTTTTACAGATTAAAGTGACAGTGTCCCTCATCCAAGGAAATTATCATCTGTGAACATGAGCCAGCCAACAGTATCTGGATTTGACTCAGTTCACAAAAGTAGTACTTTAATGTCAAATTTTAAAATAGGCTGCAGTAGTGTATATATTGTTTTGGTTTCCATAAATTAAAAGGTTACTAACACTTCCTCCCTAGACATGTAAGTATCTGGAATGATGGTATAAAATAAGAAGCCTTGAGGAAAACCTTAGTGATTATTTTAAAGTCTAAATAAAGTACCCCAATAAATGATGTTATGAATCTTTCTAACAGTGTCTGGAAACTGGCAACTGTTTGTTGGTAAAGCAGCAAGTTCTTTTCTAATTATTTAATTAATAGAACACTGTATTAGATCAGTTTCCAGAAATATATTCTCCAGGGCAATACTACTGTTTAAAAAAAAAACAAAAGGAATAATATAAAAATATTATCATAGGCTATCACATTTTTGAGTTTAAAATGTTTCTGTATTCCAACTAAAATGTATGCGTTATTTTAGACTTTTGAGTTTTTTAAGTGTCCACAGTCCAATTTTAATCTGCATTACTATTTTAAAAAAAGACTATCACCAAAGCTCAAACAACTCATGCTATTTTTCTACCTAGAACTGCTTGTCATTGTTCAAACAATGAAAATGTAGAGATGTGAGAATTCTATTGTAACAGAACTGTTTCCTTGACTGTAGAGCTCCCATTACTGGAAGGCAGTTTGTGCTGTACTCAGAAATTGGTATCTTTACTTTTTTTTCACTTAATTCCTTTAAGAGCTGAGTATGTAAGTGCCTTATGACCAGAATCTGGTTGTACTGAGTTGTTTTCTTACATATGGCTCATATTATAATAAGATGTAAAGTACTATGCAGAAGTCAGCCAACTGCTTCCACCCATTGTGTTATGAGCTGTTTGTTTCAAACACCTGTGCTGTTTCAAGCTGGCATCCTGTCAGAGAGCAGATACCATGTCTGGAACAGCTAAACGCATATATTTTTATGAAAAAAGAAGTTCAGGGAGGCATCCTGATATTTCATATAATTTCAGAAGTCAAGCCAGACTTTTTTGTCTGTTTTGCAGGATAATTCTCTTGTTATTCCTTTTGAATGCACATTTAAATATACTGGGAAAAAATAATAAACAAGAAAGAAAAAAACCTGCTGGTTAACAGTGTGGTATGATAATAGTCCCAAAACTATAGTCAAGTTATTTAGAAAGCTTGACTGCATCTTTTTGAAGTGGAAGGGACTGAGGTAAACCTGACACTGATTTTTACCTGTGTACAGTTTGCTTTAGTGTTCTGCTCTTCAGGACAAAGCCAGGAGATGAGACATTTTCCTTCAGTTTGCCCACTGGGTGATTTGCACCGATAGTTAACTGTACCTTGTGACGCTTCGGGCAATTGCTTGTGGATATATGACAGGAAAATTCCGATCTGTGGATTCACAAGAAGAAAGTATTTTCCTGGTAGGTAAAAATTGGAGGCTACTGAGGCTGATGCAATAGACCATATGTCCCCATGGTAGGTGTGCTAAAAAGCATAAGTGCCTACTGCAAAAAAGTTATTAATGATACAGCACTGTAAGTCTACTTGGCACAATGCACTAGGGGGACTGTGCCAATGAATGCAGAATCTCTGCTGCTTAGGTGTATGGAGAAATATAACAAATAAGCATCTAATCAGCACATGTCAAAACATGCTGTTTGGCTTGAGGTCCTCCCAGATCACATCGTTGTCCAACGATATCCAGAAACACGTCAAGAGCATTAAGAATATTGAGGGAAAGTAAGAAAAAGAACCAACAAAGCAAAATATTCTCTTTTATGGTGGCAATTAATTGTATTAAGTTTCCTTTTTCTAGATTTTTACATCTCAGCATCATGTTTTCATAAACCTTATCCTTGATGTCTCATGCAAATGATGAGAAGGATGCATGCATCCCACAGTTAACCACAGATCAAATGCTTTGCATTCTCACCATTGCTGTTGTGGTTTAAGAGTTAACAGATTGAGGGGACACGGACAGGTGGTAACTCTAGGACCCTGAGGGGTCAGAGGGCAGCTGGTATTCCCTTCCCTGCCACACTCTATAAAAGGGACTGCAAGTTCGGGCTTCGCCCTATTTTCTTTCTCCCTCGGGCTCTGCTGCTGCTGGGACCGCACCTCAGCACGGCAGAGCCTGGCTCCATGTGCTCTGCACAACCCATCGCCATCCCAGAGCTGGTTTGGTATATGCTTGTATATCCCTCTGCCCTTCATGGTCCTTTTCCCTGTTTATCTCTGTTACTTACTAAATTTTGTTCATAGTCTTAACTTCCTATTTTATGTGAGGCACTTTCTTCTTCATGCCCCTTTTTATCCTCCCTTGGGAGAGAAGGAGGAGGGGGAGAGAGGGCTGATTGATAGGAATCCTGCTCTGTGGGGTTTTCCCCGAGCTTTAAACGGAGACAATTACAGAAAGACAGTCTGTGACTCCATCCGTCTTGATTTCTAAGCGTGCCCTATAGACAGGCTTCCATATTGATTTCAGGAAACCCTAGAAATTCTCCTTTGCCCTTTTAGTGCATATCCATATAAAGACTGACTAGTCTGAAGTGCATTATACTCACAGATTTCTCTTTGAAGCAGCTGAATAAGCCCTTTATTTTATGATGGAGTAAACTAAGGCTTCTGGCATAAGCAGCTGCCTGCCGTGTTACCTGCATGGTAGGCCTGAATCTGGAGCCTACGTGTACTTCGTTACTGTAGCCCTATTCAAGCCACCAGAGCTTGCCATCTTTAAAAGTTAAGGCAGGATGGTTTCCTGTGCATATAAGTAGTTAAATAAAATGCACAGTGCTTCTATCTCTTCATACCAGCAAAGTATCTTCTGGTTTATCACTTGTTGCAGTTATGTTAGTGGTTGTCTCCAAGGGGAGTTTTTGTAGATCTTGTCTTTAGATAATGTCTGGCTGATTAACACTTAGAATTGATTTTGGAGAAGCCGTCTTTAGATTTCTCCTTATAGTAACTATTAGATGGGAAGTCATTTGTTTTGATCTGGCTTTTTCTTTTTTGGGGGAAAGTGAGAGAAGTAAGTTCATAAATTCCAATTTTATCACCCAGAGTGCATTTGTATGGGTTTCAAGACATACCTAGCTTTCAGCTTACTGGTATTAACTCTGCCCATTGAATTCAATTGGAATTGAATAAATGGATTAAGAAGTAAAAATCTTTACCTTAAAACCTGCTTAAGGCTGAGGAATGAAAATCCTTGATTCTTCTGGTTACCTCTGGCACATTTGCTTGCCTTTAGCAGTTCAAGTATTCAAGATGAAAATCTTACAGGTAAGAAGAAGAGGCAGTTTGCTCACTATTCATAGATTAGAAGCTTGATTTTCAAAATGCTAATATATAAATTGTATTGAAAAATGATTAGGATAAGAGTGCCCTATAGGTAGGCTTCCAAGTCAGTAAGCAGTTATAACTGCACTGAACCAATTCTGATAGCAAAAATAATCTCCTATAAATAGTGCGGCACACTGACCACATTCCTCCTTGGCTTCTTACCACAGGCTGTTGTAACTAAGCAACTTTATAACAAATTCGAATTAACCAATGGCAAACAAATACAATTTAGTCTGTTATGACAGTGTCTTTTTCTTTATTTGTGCACCACAGATGCTGTTACACAACAAGCCATGTGTTTTGTTTTGGTTTGTTTTTCCAAATATTACCTCTAGAGAAATAGTAAAAAGTACTAATATAAAGACTTTGGGCTGAGAGTAACAGGAAATGATGAGAGCTATTTTTTATTTCACTGTTGTAGCAAGAAGTTGCCTTTTGTAACAAAAACCCGAGACTTTATGCACAAAGGCCTAGTACAGGAAAGATAATGGAAGGGACTTTCTCCATGGATAAAAAAAATCAGGTGACTAAAAGTTATTTAAGGAAAAACAAAGAAACTAGTTTGCAAGACATAAAACCAAAACAAGGCTGTGGTTAGACAGTTTAAAAATATGATTTGGGCACCTTCCACCCTGAATCAAAATGCTATGGCCACATGACACACTGCCCCAGTCTGCCCATTCAGACTTACTCAGAAATGATGATGAGCTTATTTTATACTGGCTAGTTATGTCAGACTTTGTCTTTACTCTGCCATTACCATAAATTCTCAATTGAGTATTCTGTTCAATTTTATAGAAATCATTCTCTTATTTCTGTCAGTTTTTAGGGAGTAATACCTTCCTATATTCCTTAAGCTGTTTGGATAGAACTGTGTGGTAGGAATATAATTATCTGCATGATTGTGCAGGTTGGCCCTATGAGCTATATAACATTCTAGTAGTGTTCTCTTAAATTCCGTAAAGCCAAGGAATTCCTTAAAGGCTCAGTGGAATGATTTCTGACTTAAGGCTGCAGGAAAACAAACAGGATATGGCCTAGCAGTTTTAGAGGAGTAAACTTCTCCAGGCTTGTTTCACATGAGAATTTTGTGCTTTTATTCTTCCGTTCCTGTAATTGATTTATTTGAAGACTTTGGGGAAAAAAAGGAAGAAAAACAAAAAAACATAACAACCCCCCCAAAAAAATGGTATAACAATAAATTATCTCCATATAATTGATATGGAGATGAACTTCTCCACTCTATATATAAGCAGTTGACAGCTTTACGTAATGCCTGCTTAAGTCAGGTTGAAATATTCTTTTCTTCATTGGACCCTACAGGCTAAATTCAATTCTGGTGCACTTCCAGTGAAACGAACAGTTCCTCTTGGGATTAATTTGTCCGGAATAATTTGACCTTAAAATGGTCTCTAGAGAACAGTGTTTTATCTGCATCGTATCCCTTGAAACAGATAAAAGTGCTTGAGTTTTAAATGACACTAACTTTAAGATCGATCCTTTTTCTCACTCCCTTATTCTCTAAGTAGTCACTGTATATGATAATTAATAGTCACTGTTTTTAATCTACATGAGACTTAAGAGCTTGCATGTTATTAAAATATAGAAAGCTTCTTTCTATATTTCTGTTTCTTTAAAGTACTTGTAAGAGTATATCTGAAGCATTAATTCATGGGTGAATGATTTCTTCTAACTTTGGTGCCCACAAAAACGTACAGATGTGGCACTTGGGGACACGGTTTAGTGGTTGACTTGGCAGTGCTGGGTTATTGGTTGAACTTGATCTTAAAGGTCTTTTCCAACCTAAACAATTCTGTGGTTTATATCAATTTGTTACAGAAACAGTCATGTCTCTGAAAGTGAAGGCCTTGGTGCCAGCAGCTCGCTAGGGTGAGAGATCCAATTTGTTTCCATTGCAGAAGAAGCCACAACCAAGCAGCAGTTTGGTTTTCTGTATACTTAAACTGCATAGGCACGGGAGTGACAGTGTCAGGAGGAAAGTACAGGGACTAAACTGGGAACAGTACCAGACAAAACGTTTTACAATGTGTTTGTAGTCTCTTTCCTGTACTTATAGGGGTGAATCATCAGTACAGTTTTCATGACTGTTTGACCCTCACAATACCCAAGACTGTAAGACTGAGAAAATGAATACGTGCAACATGTGCGTCTGACCTGAATTAAATCACTGAATCATGCTTATCTCAAGAACTGATTTTTTAGTTATTGTTTACTTGATTTTGAGCACAGAAAAACAAGAAAGTATCTGAGAAGTGTTGAAATACAATCAAACATTCTAGTGATTTTTTTTTTTTAATTTATCTAGTAAAATAACTTATGTAGATGTCAGAACATAAACTTGAAATGTGTGTTTCTGTTGCAGCAAAGGGAAAATTATTTTTCTTCTTTGCCTTAATAACACTAATGATTAACAGAAAAAAATACTGAGGTAACATGGGAGCGTTGAAATATCAGTTTCAGGTACTCAGCATGAATTTTAATTTGGAGGAGTTAATTTTTTGAGTCACACTTTCAAAGCATTTCAATACAAGTATTTTTTATAATGATGTTTCTCTCTCTCGGTGGATCTTAAAATGTGTGGCTCACACTTTCAAATTCCCAGGCTTATGTGTTTATTCCCATGTAATTTAGCTGATGCATGATGGAAATTGAGAGCTGGTGAGTTGTGAGAGACATCCTTCCAAATCATGTTGTGCTTAGAAGTACATCTTGATGCTGAAAACCACTCCAAAAAGTTAGAGCCCAGGTCTTCCAAACCTCAAGTCTTCATTAGACAATGGTGTCTTTCAGGAAGAATCCACCCTGCTTGTAGAATTCCCCACATGTAAACTGTGATTAGTGCTTTTTAAATACCACTTCTCATTCTTCACTCATTCAGCAGCTGTGTGCATAGAATACATGTCATCATATATACAGATATGATGCCATATATTTACTCTGCCAGGACTCTTGCCTCTGATCTGGTCTTGCTGACTTTCAGTATGTCTCTACCTCTGATTCCCTCTCATACCTCTTTTCATGCCATCTCTGATAAGGTCCATGTTTTCATAGGTAACAGGATTTTTCTTCAAAGAGGTCACAACTATAGTAGGAGAAAAGAATCTGGATTGCTGGACTCTTTCCAAAACTGTGCTTTACTTGAATAAGACATTTGTTCATTCTTCATCTTCCTCTAAAATGGGCATAACTTTTAACATTGCAGAGAATGTCAGAAGAGTTTTATAAGCTCTATAAGAGCTCTTTGTACAAAGAAACAGCAGAGTACAAAGAAATTCTATCTGAATGCTAGAAACTGCTTTCTGTCCAGATTTTAGCACAATATGAGTCTTTGATCTATATTAATGCCATTTTTTTTTGGTGTAGTTGAATGAAAGTGATTTTAGAAAGATGAAAGTTACTTTTTCTGCCACCAATTACAGGTTTTAAGGAGGAACAACCAGTAACAAAAGGGAACCTGGAAGTAAGTGGATAACTTATCTTTACAATGATTAGTTTGTTGGCAGTACTTTTGATTTGGGTCTGGGTTTCTTGGCGTTGTGTTTTAGATGGAATTTTTTTGTTTTGTCCCGGGCTTTTGATTTCGTTCGTTTGTGGTTTTTTTCATGAAAAAAATAAATGTGAAGTAGCACTCTACTTTCTTACAATGCTGTTTTAAAAACATTGGATGGAAATTCTTTGGCCCTCTGCTCCTTCAGGCACAAATTACGTTTTGTCAAATCAGACATTCTCAGAATGTCTTGGAGAATTGTTTCTGAGCCCAAGTTACTCTTTGTGCTCTCCTATATCTCTAGAATGAAAAGACAGTCTTTTACTCTGAGAGCTCTGGCAAGTCTGTTATAGGGATGATGAAGTCTCCTCAGCAGCTTTTAGTTTAGATTGGTATAAATTGCATCCTTGAAGGAAGTAGGGCAATTAATTTCAACAGAAATGCAAAGTTAAATGAAACCCAACAATTAGTCTGTATTTATGTTATGACTTAAATTGGCTTGTTGACAAAAGGCTGTATTTGTAGTTATCACAGTTGCTGTTATAAAAAACCCATATGCTTGCTTTTGTGCGTATCGAAGCTCATTAAAATAAAATAAAATAAAATTAAGCAGTAAACTATAATGTTGTTTTGGAGAGCTTCCAAACTGCAGGAAGTTTCAGAGCTGATCTTTAGCCAGTACAACTTGATAACATTTCATCAGAGTTTTAAACTTACAGATTACATTGGTAGTTGGATTTGACCTAAAGTGGATCTGAAACTTCACCCTCTCTAATAAAGCACAGGTCTAAAGCTCAGATCCTGGGCTTCAGTTTCCACTTCTGTTACACCTGCGACTTGACTGTTGCTTTCTCTGTGAGGTTCAGTTTTATTCTGCTGTCAAATTCCTCACAGTTGTCCAGAGTTTGCATGCAGTTTGTTGTATATACTGACTTATATCATGCTGTTTTATACAGTAGCACCCAAGTTTTGGGTTTGAGTGGTAGGTATTAAAGTTAGCCTGAGTTGGAGCCCTGAATGATCCAAAAATATGGCCTGTTTTCATGTACATGATGGCGTTGGGGGTTTGCTATATTATTCTGTGGAAGCCCAGTGCTTCTCAGATTGTGCATTGAGCTAAATTTGGAGACCATGCTTAAAGTTATACAAAGTTATACAAATTTATACAAAACAAAGTTTTCATACAAGGATATTGTGGTTCTTTATGTATATGTGAGATATGAAGCTGTAAGCTACGTGGATTTAGACTTCTGAGATGGCATTACGTTTTTTTAATAATTAGCTCCTCAATTTCCGTTACCTTTTTAGAGACAGTAGTTTATTATATTTTTCTAAATTGCTTCCTGCATTATTTTTTCATCTGCCACTGATACTGGATCTTTTATGTTTTAAAATCTGGTGACTTTTAACTAGAATAAAAAAAATGGTATCTCTTTAAGATTTGGGCAGTGTATAGAGCAGGTCATTACATTTAACATTTTAAACCTCTTTTTAGGTATCTTTGGGAGGAGTTATCTTCTTTTGCAAATACCTTTGCAAAAGTTATACTTTCAGTGCGCATATTAACAAGCAATTTAAATGATCAATAATTCATAAGTAAACCTAGGAATTTCTAGTATTTCTAGTACTGATTTGTTGAAGTTTGTATACTGAAAATGTCCAAATCCAACTTTTGGTCCTATCTCCTCTTTCTTCACACCATTGTCTGTTAGTGGTGTTTGTTATTATCTTGCTTGTGTGAGTTCTGTGTATTTAATTTGAAAAGCACTGCCAAGGGAAACTTTTAAAGAGTGTTGGGAGGACTGGAGTAGGTCTTTTTGTTTCCATCTACTAACTTGGTTCTGTCCTTTTAGCTTTCTTTATTTTTCCTGTATGTTTGGCAGGGAGCAGAAATGAATACGAGTGTGCTCTGTTGAGCAGCTGCCACTGCCTCAAGCTGTTTCAGCAACACACCTTGCCAAAACATTTTTTTTTCCCACTTTTGTCTCCTTGAACAAAGGAGGAGATTTGTGGCAGTGTTTGTCACCTAGGCGTTAATTTGGGACTAGCCAGGTTAGTATCACAAGGTGAAATATTTTTATCATCCCAAAGTGGGGCAGAAAATGTTCACAAATTAATAAACAAAAAACCCTGTAAATATACATAAGCTTAACCAAAATGTTTTGATTTTATATTTCTGCTGTGTCATGAGAGTATGTTTTAAGTTAAATTGCAAAGTGTTTTTTAAAATAGAAATTTATCATTTAAATTAGTTCTGCATCCCCTATTGTGCCATCTTTAGTTTTGATTTAGTGGTTGTACTGTTTCTGTGATGGAAATTTATCACAGCTGATTTTACCTTGCTAAATGTTTCTATCTGAAAATTTGTCAGAAATTTTAAAAAAATCAGAAAATTTTCAAGCACCTCTAGTGGCTGTAATCTTTCCATATATTGGTAACTTCATAACAGTAAATAGATAAATAACTATTTACTTCATTGCTTGTGACTACCTTGCACTTGTTTTATAATCTTCTCTTTAAATATTATCATCTTACTCCACAGACCTCAAAATTGTTTTGAAATGAGAGATATAAATTATTTCATAAAAGGTTAAGATGTAAGGGGCTTACAAGTACAACAGAAAATCTACAGTAATTCGAAACTATCAGATAAGGTACTTCATATTACAAAGCTTCCAACTTGCACTTCCCCCTCTACCATGCTGTGAAGGGAGAGGTCTGCCCAAAGGATCCAGTGATAGTTGCATTCCTCCTGCTGTGTAAATTTTAATGTGATATCTGATGTGGTAGACACAGTTTAATGAGAATTCTGATAATTAATTCAAACTGTTGAAAATGAACAATTAATAATTAAGTGTATGTGATGTGATGACTAATTAATTGGTGTAACAAATAGCTGAAGTGCTGTTCCTTTTTTAAAAACAAATATTTGAATTGTTTGAGAAAATGTTCTGTAATGCAAGCAATAATACTTTGTTCTATTTTTTTAATTATAACCTCAGTTTACTAAAAAATGACTTGCAGCCTTCCTAAGAAGGAAGGTTTCAAGGTCAGACTTAATCAAAAGGTGTATATTATGTCTATCACTAGGTGTTTTGCTATGGAGATAAAACCAGCTAACTTTTTTCTTCTCAGTTACTATATAGTTATTTGTGAATTTACAGTTTATTCCATACCCACAGTATGGGGTTGCAAGTCATTAACAGATTTAAGTCTTTCCTTGAAGTGAACCACTATGGATTTTTCTTAAAGTTTAATCATATTCCATCTTTTCATCTCCTATTTCAGTTCCCATGATTTTATTTTATACAGGAAAAAATTCATTAATGAAGTCATGATTATCACTCTGATTGTTAGCAAGCAGTATTTTAATGGCAGTCATCGTGCATAATAGAGGGTGTTCTGCCGCTGCTGATTCTGAACAGCGTTTAATTAGAACTGTAGCCCTGGAGCACAAGGTGAACCTTTGCTCTTAATTGCCTCTTTTGGCAGCTCCTCCCTTAGGCAGTCTGGGGGCCAGGTGGGACATGGTGAGAACAGGGTGGGTGAGAGGTGGTGCTGCTTTGGGCAGAACTGATCCTCCAGCTGAAGCTTATTGAGACAAGGGATCCAGCAACTCTCACTTGTTTGGTGTGACCTCGACAGGTCTCCTTCCTTCAGCTCTCTAGCTGTTTGAATACTGTTCTACTTCTCTGGTAAGCAAGGTCTGTAATGGAAATGGAAGTAACGGGGTTTTTTTCCTGTAACTTTCTCCTTTATTTTCCTTTATTGAGTCAACTGTGTGATTCTAGGGAGGGAACCTGCCAGCGACAGGTTAAATTTTGTGTTCATTGAAATCAAATTCCCTTTATTTCAATGTAAAAACAGTTACGGACATGCTGAGCTTTCTTGTAAAAGCCATTGTCCAAAACCAGTGTTTTGCTGAAAGAAAAGAATTGGAAACTGTTTTCCTAGGTATTCTTAAGCATAGACTTCAATCAGCTTCTTGTAGGGAACAGTCCTTTGGAGAATTTGCCCTCTTTTTGTCTTTCTCAAGTATTTCTAGAGCACAGACTTACAAGCCAACTATGGCATAAACTTCATCTCTGTGTTAGTAGCGCTCCATTGGAAAGCCATGATCATTTGGAATGCTCCTTTCTTACAGCTGGAGAATTTAGTGCGATTCTAAATAGCAACACTCAGCTCATAATGTGATTGGATTCCTCACAGTTAAAGAGAGGAATCTTTTCAGGTGAATCCTAAACAGGATCACCGATCTAGACAGTAAGGACCCTGGGTGATAGCAGGACTTCGAAACAGAGCATTGTCTTTTGAATAGCATATAGCATGTGTTTTTAGTTTAAGTGCTCAAGCAAAAATTATGTCTGGTGGCAGAGCAATTTTAGTTAATAATGTAAGTGGAGAGGTTTTGAGCCACATCTATTGAAGGAAAATAAGTGGAAGGAATAAATGTTGAAGAAAAATGCCTTAATTAACAGACTTGGTGGTTATGTTGTTTCATGGGGTGTGAACTATCCATTTCATTGTTCTCTGTTTTTATTGCTGTTTTTGCACAGGAAACCACCACATGATGTTCCTCTTTGTCTTGTTACTTGATTAGACTAAAAAAAGAAAAAAAAAAAAGGATTTTGTGGGGCTAATTGTGCTAATTGAAAGGATGATTCTGTTAAAATCTGGCCCTGCTCAAAAAGACAGCAATAGAAAACCAGAGTGGACCAATGATCCTCTCAGTCTGACAGTTTGCCTATTACTGTGCCCGGTGCTGTGTGCTATAGAAGCAGGGCGGGCTGCATAAAGCACCGCACTGTCCGCTATTCACCCTGCCTAACAAACACCTGGAGTCCTAAAATGCATTCTGCTTGAAACTGCAAAAAGTACCAGAAATATCTGTTACATCCATAAGTTATGAACTAATTATTTTAAAAAGAAGTCAGTAGAAAAATTCTAGTTGGGGAAGGGTCGATCTAATTAATTTCAGTAGTTTGGAGGAAGTTTGCTCAGTACAGCTCTCAGCAGTTGGTTCTGATTCTGCTGGCTGGCTCAGCAAACCCATGATTTTTTTTTTTAATATGCCTCTTTCACTTTCTCTCTAAAATGACATTAATCTGTCTTGGTCAGTTTTGAATATTAAAAATCTGTTGTGTTGTTTCTGCTTCAGCTGTAGGATGGTGGCTGTGTGGGCTGGGTGCTGTCTGGGCCAGTCCGTGGGCACGGTCACCGTGCCCCTGTAGCACAGCACCGTGTGTGTGTAATAAGCCTTCAGCTCCGCTGAGCCGTAGAGCCAGGGGTGCAGACTTCCTCATAGAGTAACAAGCGGCAATTGGGCAAAGTGGATTCTCCTGCAGGTCCTTTCTCTGGGCAGCAGTAGGTATTACTCTAGTCCAGCAATTGCCAAATGTAATTTCAAAAACTAGGGACATTAGTTATCTGGAGAAGAGGCAAGAGCATGGCATTAGAAGACAGCATTTGCAGATAGAATCTCTGGCTACAGGAGATAAAAAAATTGTATTCGGAAGAAATCCTACAGCTGGAAAGAAAGAGGCTGAAGAAATGCCTTGGAGTATAAATGTGAACTTTAATTCAGAAGACATTTCTCCCACTATTACATTTCTCTATAATGAGCAGTCTTTTTCAGAAAGATAATTTATAACTTCTACATGGAATAGATCCCTCAAGTTGAGATCTTTGTACAGGCAAAGATCTCAGTGAAAGGAAGGTTTTTGTGTGAGGCTTGTGCTAAATGTCAACTAATTGAGTGAATATGTGCATGCTTTTGTCCAAAAGCTTATCTGGCCATTACTTTGAGTTCTCTTCCATAAGGGAACTGGCAGCTGCTTTTTGACATCAAAATTTAGATTTTTTTTTTAATCTAAAAATGGGTTATATTTCCCTTTTGATGTTTCAAGTCAGGCTAAAAGAAACTCACTAATTCAGTGTAGGTCAGCATTTTGTTTGAGTTTATACTAGATTATTCCAATGTTCTTTGATTTTAGAGACTGTAGTATTTCTGGTTTTGATTCAGCAATCCTGTGTGGTTGTGGGGTCTTCCATATTTAGTGTATCCCTGATCTCAGATCAGAGCTTTCTGAACCTGGGGCTGAGTACTGGCCTCTACCGGAGCAGAGGACTCCTACAAATTCCGCTTCCTCTGGGCATTTCTGGATTAACTAACGTGTCTTGAACTCTTTTTAAGGAAGAGTTCCATTTCTCATGCATATTTCTGTATATGAAGACCTCTCAGAATCTGTCAATCAAAAATGTGCTTTTAGAAAGGGGACAGTGAATCAATGGATAAAAAAAATAGCATTTTGATACTGTTCTGTAATAGGAAACTACTTTCTTTTTTGCTTTTGCTCTACTGAAGGAAAAATAGTAAATTAAGTTTAAATTTTCATCAGATATGAACTTGAGCTTAGTTTGCACTGTGAAATGTAGTTGGTTTCTAACCATCGAAAGGGGAAATAAACCCCACATTTTTAGCTGTCTTAGTCAATTCCTGTCTTTTTTCATTTGTGGAATTTTGTGATCTCCCTCTGGTGGCAAATGTCTGAAATATCAATCATATTGTCGCTGTAGGAGAGAACCTTTAAGTCTATTCCAAGGTGCCCACTTGAAATCATCATACTTCCAGTTACAAATATGTGAAGCGTAAGAGATATGCTCCAGAGAGTAGAGCTTTGACATGAGAGAGAATGAAATGTAGGTTGGCCCGAGAGCTGGGATTTGCAATATCCAGTTTGAAATGATGTCAGAAAAAGACATCAAGAACAGAGGCCCTTGCAGCACAACCTGAAGGATGGGATTACGAACTTTCATGTGGCACAAGCCCCTATCCTGGAAACTAGTCTCTAGTAAAATCAAGCATGAAATACAAATTGTCAGGGAGGAGAGGTTTTGAGCAAAGGGGGAAAAAAAGAATAACAAAAGGTAATTTTTAACGTTCTAGTTTTATTATATTTATAGTTATGGTTTTGCACAGTCTGTTTTGTATAGCCTTTTATATCAGTGAATACACTGATGGACCAGAATCTACCTAATTTTGTGTTTTTCAAGACACAGTGATGAGAAGCAGAAAAAATTGCTTCTACCCAGTGGGGCTTGTACTTGGGCATTATTGGTGTTGTCTGTTAATAAAAGTGAAACTCTGATCTTTCAGTGAGAATCAGAGATAATAGCACAGCTCCGCTTTTCCAGTCAGCTCACTTGCTGCCCCTTTTCAAGTGTGTGCTAATACCAGAGTATTTCAAACATTTATACATTAAAAATGACTCTGCAAACAAGATAGAAGCTTGGAAGGCCGCCTTAAAAACTTAAAAGTAATTTACAAAATAAGTGATGTATCTTCACTATGGCTGTCCTGGATAATTTAACAATTTAAGTATTCTGGTTCCCAAGAATCATGACTTGAAACACTTGAGTAACCCTCTGAACCTGACTCTATCTTTTTTTTCCACTAGTGCTGTGTGTATGTAACTGAGTGTTCTTCCATATCTTCATTAATGTTTCATTTAGTCGTCAGTCCTTTGTGTCTTTACAGTTCATCTCACTGTGTGTAGAATATAAGTAGGTGTTCTATATAAATAAACTCCTGAATGGTGCTGGACTTTATAGCTGACTAAACAGAACCACTGAAATGTGATATAATATGCTTGGCATCTGTGAGTCAGCATCAAGATGTGCTCTAAATACTATTGCAAACAGTGACAGCTTCTGGACATAAAGAACTCGATGTGCTCTCATTAGCGCTGTTGGAAGTTGCTCCCAAGGGTTGTAGTTCTCACTCAATTCAGATCACTTATATAATTTCAGAGTATGAGCTGTTCCAGGGAACTGCAGTGTTCACTGATTTTTTCAACTGCTTGGTGAACTTTCCATTTAAAAGTTTTCCGGTGTTGGGGATGGAGTTCACGCATTAAGTTTAGTAGTCTCTAAAAACTCCTGAAATGTTCAGGTTAGAAAATGCTAGTCAGGAAGTGCTCCCTGCCCTGCTTAATGATCTGATGAAAAAAACAGAAGACAGCCTGTTGGATCAGGGCCTGAATTCACCTGTAACACTTACCTTCATTAATCTTGTGTTTATATTGTTGAAAAAGTAACCTGTGAAGTGAGATAGCTTCGTAGTCAAGTTTGATATCTGATTCCTGGCCTGACTCACAGTGGAATTTAAATGGGCTTCCAATGTGCAAGTGTGTGAAGCCTGAGTGATTAGAAAGCGGCTGGAGATGCAGCAGTGAATGCTTGCAAGTGCCGATGCTGTGCTTGGCTTAGCTAATGAGCTTTGCACAGCCTTCCTTACAGGAGCGTTTGTTTTCTCTACAAATGAGGTTTATGGAGAGCTCATCCTGGGCTGAATTGGAAATTTTCACATAAGTCCTGCTCTGGGTTTTCACTGCTCCTAGCCACCACTGAGTCATGCAGCTAGTGATCTGCTGACAAACCGTTCCTTGCTGTTTACAAACACAAAAGGCACTGAATGGACAGCCGTAGAACTGAAGATTAATTCAGAAGGCAGTCTGGCCACAGACAAGTTACAAAGAATTTTCTTTTCTTAGAACAAACTTAAAGTTAGCACTGAAGGTCTACCTAGTATGGTGTTTTTTTCTACAGATAAGTAAAACAAAAATTCTGGTTATACCCAGAGCTGCAGTGGTGTTATTAGACATGCACGTGTGTCTAAAGGTAACTAGCTGTTCCTGAAGTGTGACTTGAAATCTCCCTAAGATACAGAAATATCAAGCCCTCTATAGTGCTGCCCTTCCTCGTTCAGTCTCGTAGATCACACATCACTCAGATCACTATGACATAGATCAAATGACTGCTCTCTAGAGAAGGACTTTTCCAAAAGACTGAGCCATGTAATGAGTGGTTACAAATCATTTATCTGAACACACCTAGAGAGTGACATGAATAAAACATTTGCAGGCTTAAGCCCTGATGTAAATTCTAAGCAAATATTTGGTTTATGCTGCTACTTTATGCGTGTTGAATAGCACCTTACTCCATAATGGACCTCACTGAAACAGATGGGTAACCATAAAATAAATAGTTTCAAGCATAGTAAGGGTATTTGAATGTAGTTACTGTGTTTGTGGAGCACTTGCCAAATATTTTAATGCAACTGATCCTGAAGTATGGAAATACTTGATTTAGATTTAGGGTCAGAAAGTTGAGGGGTACTGAGTTTTGGGTGGGGTTTTTGGTTGTTTACATGAGGGGCAGGGTATTGTTTTTGTAATCAGGCAATTGTAACTGGAGTGGATAAAGTCATGGTTTTAGTTTGCAATTTGTTCATCCATTTCTAAACTCTATTATTCAGATGTTTTGCAGTTAAGGATCGTGTTCGACAGGGTCTCATTCTATGATGCGCTTTTAAAAGTACTATCAGTTAAATATGAGCACCCTTGTTAGTTTTGCAATAATGTGAAAAGCAGGAAGCGTAGAGGTAAAAAGAGTCCTTGATTTCCTTATTTTAGTATAGTTGATAGGGAGGATAAGCAGACACATAAGAAAAGAAGGTAATATTTCATTATTCTAAGGCGACAAGCTGAAATACTAGTGAGGATTTAACAAGCACGTTTCAACAGCAACCTTTTCCGTGCTGAGCACACTGCTCAGGCGAGTTGTGATGCTCCTTGCACAGGAGGGCAAACAGGTGCTTTGGAAAAGCTGGTGGGTAATTACGTGGGTGTGATAATGAGGTACTGTTTTGGTTCTCAGTGTTCTTTTTCTGACAGCAAACTGCTGAGATTCACATTCTGTTGATGGACAAAGATTGTGTAGCCAAAAACCCGAGGCATGACCAAGTTTGCAGTGACGATGATGGTATGCTGCTGAGGTTTTTTGATAGCAGTTTTTGCTTTTCATGTAACTTCAAAAAACGTACTACTTACAACTGCTTCATAGGAGACATCCAAGGGTTATTTTTCTCTTTTTCTAACCAAAGTGATTGGTGGTTGGTGTAATTTATATCATGGCCTTGCATTTCTTCTCTCTGATTACAGCTGAGTACATGGGGCTTTACTAATCTCTTTACAGGGATTTATACACTGTCTTCTGTTTTTCCTTGTTGCAGGCTCCCAAGCCACATATTTGGCTTCAGTTTGGGGGTTTGGATTGACCCAAAAGATCAAAGCAAAAGACATAAAATTTACTCTGATCATTATGACTTGTAGCCAATGTTTTATAAGTTGGGAATTTCCACGGATGCAGAAGGGATATAGCTTCCCAAATCTCATTGACATTCAGGGGGTTTTGGACACACTTTAAGCTTCTTTCACAATCCTGTGCTGAAATGGTCCAGCTCTGCTTTCCTCTCTAAGTGAATATACAGGGTTTTTTAGTTTACTTTTTTATTTTTCTTATTGATGAATTCTCATTATTTAAGACTTGTACCTCCCTGAGAGACATTCATCTTACTTGCACAAGTACTTGGTTCAGTCGTTTTTTGCCCTGATTACATGCCAATGGCCATCAGCGAACTCACGAACCCACGTTTTGTTAGATCACAGAATAGGACAGGAATATTGCAAGTATGAACAACTGAAATCCTATCCATAAATCCTACACTGAGATGCATGTTTTTATGAACTATCTGTGCAGGGTAACACTTAGGTAGTAAACACCAAAGCAATTGTCTTTGTGACAAGGTGGGAAAAGATTCGAGAGAATGTTTTTAGATGTAGAGTTTTCATTTTGAACAGTGACAGTCAGCATTGTAATTTCATTGTTAGCAAAGTATGAACAAAAAGAACCAAAGGGCGCATGTCAAGAATAGTTAACTAGCTTGAACTTTTTAGCAGCCTTTTGTTTTTAAGTAAAGGAACTTCAAAATATTTTTTCAAACTTTAGACTTAGGTATGGTTAAGACTGCAAATTACAGTTGCCCCTCCTGTGACCTCTGGTATTCTGCCCAATATTCTTCTCTGTCAAATGTACTCAATTTTATGAGCTCATTATTTTTCCTATACTATTATATTTTCCTTATCTTCTAATTACCACTGCTTCTAGCATGCTTACGATGACAGGCTCACATCTGCTCTGGCTTCTCTCCATTATTTCCATGCAGGTCTTCTGTTGCAGTTGACACAGTTGATACTTTGACACTATTCAAACTGTGTTCTGATGCCTTTTGCTATCTTCCACAGGTCTACCTGGTTCCAGTGCAGCACAGGTGGGAATGCAAATGACCAGCTGCTAGCACATCTTCCTCATGAAAATTGAGAGGGGCTTCAACAGGTAAATGATATGAAAATTCTTTAAATCCCCTTAGTCTTCAAAACTTGCATTAGAAACTTTCCTTAAGAATTCAGTTCTGCATAAAGCACAGGAGCAGTTTTTCTGGCTTTCATGTTCAGACAACACAACACATATCTTCTCTTGGGCTCTACTAACTTCCGTTTCTCCTATGATCTCTGTCATGTTCAACTAATCTCTTGGGGTTTTCAGCCAACAGTAACAAAAGCAGTGCAGGGGAAAAAAAGCCCAAATATTTTAGTCAGTGTCGTAAACGTTGATCTTCATTTTGTCTAACTAGTGCTGGTAAATCACGTTATTGTTTGGTTTTATGTCTCTACCTCATATTTTCTACTTGCGAACAGGAGTATTTAACTTAATACTTTTCCCCAGTCATCCTCTTTTTGTTGTTTTTTTTTATTTAAAACTTTCTTGTTAACAGATTTCACTGTTGATTTGGGGTTTATGTAATTTCTTGTGCAAGTTTTTGTTCTTTGTGAGGCCATGTGAAATACTGAAGTTGATGCTACAGAAAAACTGTTGAGAAATTAAATGACAGTAGTAGACAATGAGAAAGCAGACAGTAACTCATGCCGTGGGTGTCTTTCTACATGACTCATCAGCTGTATCTGAAATCAAGACTTTTCCTGTTCTTGCAGCTTTCCATTTTTGTTTGAGGCTTTTTAATCTGAAAGGCTGTAGACAGAGGCTTGCAGAATTTCCAACAGGTGGACTGTTTAGGCAGAAGTGCGTGGTACCTCTAGCCTAGAATGCGTTCTTCACTGACCAAGAGAGTCATATGTAGAGGTTTTGGAATCTGGTGGTTTGTGGGCTGTTATGTTTCTATGATGATTTGCTGAGGCCGCTTCATGACAGCATATGGCCAGGTACCATGAACTTCCCAATGCAAGATACAATGCGAGATAGAATGCAATGCAGAGGGTATAGATATATACTAGAAATGCAGTCTTTCTAATAAAAAAAATCTGTAGCTATTTTCCCACTAGAAAGCTGAAATTATAAGATAAAGCAAACAGTAATGAAAATTATAGTCTTGGGTGCATTTCGTTGCACAGTGCCTGAGATGCTGTAGTCTTTCAGATATGCAGATCTTGCAAAAAGTTGAAAATGGATTTTTAATGTAATTTATAGTAAAAGTTAGTTAAATACAGTAATAAAACTATTAAACAAATAAAAATAAAAGTAATGAAATGCTTTTAATATCATATTGCTCTGTACTTATTAAACATTAGGATCATTAACAGCGCTTTATACGTTGTGTGTTCAGTAACTACACAACTGCCATGCTGATATTCTCATCTCCCATCCTCATCACTGAGTTACTAACACCAAAGGATATGTACAGCTTTCTACTCATTTTAAGAAAATTTCCTCATGAGGAGTTACTAATTTCCTAGATTGCTGACTGGAAAGCAAAAGTAGCTTGGCACTTTAAGGTCCTAACAACGTTCCCCCCGTTTTTAAAGGTAGTCCAGATCTCGTGAGTTACAGTACAAGATACCAGTCTGACAAGTTTAATGAAAGTTTTGAGAGCGAGAAATACACAAACCTAAAATAAGATTATAAAGAACATATTGACAACAATGTTGAAGTGATTTATGAGCTGAAAATTCTTCTTATTAGGATCACATATAGTATATCTTGCCTCCAAGTGACCTCAGCTAGGCCAGCCTCCTGCTGTCCGGCTCATTCTTGTGCAGGGAAGTGCAAGAGCTACCTTCCTGCATGCACCTTTCCCGTGTTGTCTTTCCTTTTACTCATGGCACTAAGAAAGAGTTGACGAGCTTATCTTAATGTCAGTGTCTGCACAAATGTATTTGCTTGAAGCAAATGGCTTCTCAAGAGGCGTTTGAAGAGCCTGACCTGAACACACTGCCCTTCCTCTTAACATTGCAGACTGCTTGTGTATAAGCTCATTTATTTCAAATGTCCTCTTCTCATAATGAAATGTGCAGGAGGTGTGGCTTGCAAGCAAACTGTGACTAGAAATTCTAGTTGTCATTATTTTCTTAACAGAAGACCTATTAGGGTTGTTCACACCTGTAGAAATGGAAAAAGGCGCGACTTTGTCAGGACTTTTCTTTCTAGAATGTTGCAGGTATGACAGAGGAGTGCTTTACTTATCGTAAATGATAGAGATGATAGTGTGATGTTAGTTAATTCACTGTTGTGATGCTTTAGGCAAATGTGGTGGGTGGAGAGGCAAGAAATCTATTCAGTAATGTCATCTCTGTTAAAAAAAAAGATACTAAGAAAATGCTTTATTATCGCTGCTTGCAATCATTGCTTGCTGGTTTTCAAAATAACAGTATGTCAAATGCTTTCAGGCGACCCATAAGAAACAGCTCTCTCCTCAAGTAATTTACAGTCATGGCAGGCTGTCATCTGCTGGTGTGCATGTGTATTTTCCATTTTTTATTGCCCTTTTTCACACAGAGGCAAAAAAGAAAAGCATCAGAATGTTCTCTGTTGTCAAATGAAGAGAAAATAAATGGGAGAGGAGGACTGCAACATGAGTAGGGAGTCATTATTTATTTGATTTGTTGAGGGGAAAGTTCACATAATTATCTAGAATGTTGCAAAGCTTTGCCTGTCAGCCTTGATACATAATGAGAATCTGTTGGTAGACATCCAGAGGGAAAATTGCTTTGAATTCTTGCACTGAATTTTACAGTGTGCCGTTTCTGTCTGAGGGAATGAATAGCGATTGAATGTATGCATGTATGTTGAGCTGTAACCAAAACTTGCAGTGCTGGGGCAACAAGAGGATGCCTCTCCTCTGACTCTCTGCCTATGAGCAGAGCTGCCTGTTGCAGTGTTAATGAGGCATCAGCCCATCTTTTCAGTGAACACTCTAAAAACAAATGTATTCCTTCCAACACACCATGAGTGATTCTTCTCTCAAGATTAAATATTGCAGCACAGTCTTCTGGTTGCATATTTTAGAAAAAAAAAAACAGCTTAGGACTTCTTAAATAGTCTAACCTTGTTCATATGTTTTGTTCTGCCAGATTTTAATTTCTTTGTCACAGACTTAGAGCTATGTTCCAAACTTTTACAGCTGTTTATTATAAACTATAGTAGACAGTTGCATTTCTTTCTGAAGACTGGTAGTGTAATAACACTGTGTTTTATAAATAAATTGGAGAACTTCAGTGTGACTCAACTGGAGTTTTACTGATCATGTATCAGGAGTCATTTTGCCAAAAATATAAATTAGTTCTCACTGGGTAAATTTCAGCACTTTCTAATTTTTCCTTCTAATTTCTCTATTGATTTGAATTATTATTCCAGGGATTGCAAGCTCTTCCCTGTGACCGTCTAATGACTTTTACCGATGCTCTATCACACTTGGTTTGAATTTTAACAATTCAGGAGATGGAGAGTTTCCATAGTCATTACTGTCTAGAAAGGAAATTGGTTTATCGTTGGTTACAATGTTATTGAACATGTTTTCTTTCTAAATATTGGAGAACTGGGTTTGCCAGGCTTTTTTAACCTTACTTTTTCAATGCCTTGACAAAGTCACATTTTGACCTAAGCAGTATTCATAGAATCATAGAATTGCTTTGGTTGGAAAAGACCTTTAACAAGTCCAACCATTCTGAAGGTTCTAAAAGGTCCTAGTTAGAACTAAGAACTGGATGTTTTAGCTTACAGTTTGCTTGATTGGGTGACTATCCATCTATACCTTATCTCCTTCTGCCATAGAATCCAGTTTTTGATCGTCAGGTGTGGGGGTGTTAGAGGTGGATGGCAATTTTTTCTCTTTTCCACCTTGTAGAATGCCCTTCCCACTTGTGCTCTGTTGCCTGTATGACTTCAAGTCCCCCAGAGAGAGAAAGCTGTAGTGTTCTATGAGGACATGACTTACCATAATGAGGTCATTGTTTTCTGAAGTCTGTAATGTAGTAGAAATAACCTTCTGACATCGTATAATCTTATGGTGCAGCCAGCTCTCCTTGAGACAAGATTTTGTTCCACTAGTAGATGAAATAGTGAAGTAAATGACGTGTGGCTGGAAGTAGTGAATTCAGCCATTCCGTTGCTTGTGTGGGTTGTGCCTCTGGTTCTGTTTGTAAAATGGGAGCAGCATTTCTCTGACACACTGAATATTAGGAGAAATAACAACAAGATGTTGCAAAATCATTTGACCAGTAGTAACATGTTTAAAGAAACATAGTCATTTAACCACACTAGCACTTTTAGAGAGCACATAATTGAGATCTTAAATCTTATTTTATGTATTTAATTTTATTTTTCCTGAGCGATATGCGTGGGGGTTTTGTGGGCACTGAAGAGTCGAGTTTTGCTTGCTCACGTAAAAGCACAGGCTAACTAAACCCCCTCCTCTCGCTTTTTTTTTTTTTTTTTGTCTTCATGAAGTAGGTGAACAAAAGAGGAAAAAGCAGGAAGGGAGGCAGGAATAATGGAAAGAGAAATGTAAGAGAGGAAACACTTAGATCTGACACTAGTGGCTTGGAGGCCAGTTTGGGAAGGCTGAAGTGGGTAACTGCATTTCTTCCAAGGCAGATTTGGTACTGCTGTGTTAAGGACTGTGTTACATTTTACCAAAATTCAGTATTTCAGCTAATCACCTTGGAATATTTATTGCAAATGAAGTTTATCCTGTAGCTCCAGGAATAATGAGAACAGATCTTAGGAAGTAATAAGCATTTTTCTGTCTCTTCTGTTTCTGGGATTTGTGCGGTCTCTTCTTCAAAGCAGAATGAGAAGTGCCTAAGTAGTTATGGTTGTGGGGAAAAAATACAGAATATCTTAACATAATTCTCCAACCCACTGAATCCAATGATGAGCTATTCTTCACAGCAAGTTATAGATATCTCCTGGGTGACTCAGATAATCTAGGTAAATTGTCAAGTCATTGTAATTTAAGAGTTTAATTTCTAAGAGTATCAGAGAACAGCTGTTGTATGCACAATTAAAGTAGGTATGGATAATTTTCCAGGTGTATCTGCTTCCATTTTGTGAAGTTCAGTGGTGTTTTCATGCAGTCTTTTGATTAAATTAATGTAACACTGTTTTTAGAAGCGGTGATAAGGTGATTTACGTGCTGGTGTTTCCCAGTGCTGCACTGCCAGTGTGTTTGCTCGAGACACGACTGATGGTTTAAAATAACTGAAAATGTTTCTTCCATTTCTGTGTGACAATTCATCAACAGATTATGCACAGAAACATCCTTACTTACTCACAAATCAGATTCATCAGCAAACATGTGAAACATGCATTTAATTCCATTTACTTGATGTACATAAATAATCCATAAAGGTGATTTATTATTCCCAGTTGCTTTATCTTGCATGATCAAACTGTAGTCAATAAGAGCTATTATTCTTTAAAATAAGAGGTTTATAGACCTTGGTCATGATGTAGCAGTCAATATGCACATAAAAATCAGTTTGAAAAACCTTTACTTTTACACTCAAGTGTCCTTGAGACATAGCTACTGAATTGGATTCTGTATCATGAAACGAACTGGATTATAATATTCCTAAATCAAAGTAATTGGAGGGAAGAAATGGGTGTGTCAATCTAGCACTTGATTGCTTTTTTACTGGAAACATGAATAGTCTGCATTTTTATAACTATGTAAGCAAAACAGGACTTTCAGCACTTCTTCACTTGAAACCTCTTGTCTCATAGTGGTTTAGCTTATGCTTTGTAATTAGTCAAGAGCAAAAAGAGGGCTTAAAAACAGTCTGCTCTGAGCAGGCAGATTCTCTAACCCTGCATGTTGTATTTGTCCTTTGTTGTAGAGCTTTGTACGTGTTACAGTACCGACTTTCAGTTTGCCATCTGTGTAGTGACTTCTAAATTGTTACAGTTTTTATGACTTTAAAATTTGTCCCCCCGCAGTTTAAATAATAATGGAAAAGTTAATTTAACGTTGCCTGACTTCATAGTCAAGCACATAATGAAATATTCAGTTTTTCTTGGGGCTATTGTTTCAACCTGTCTGCAGATTCAAGTTAATACTGTTGTACCCATTTACCCTATATATATTTCCCAGCTGGTTTTATTATCTTAGAGGAATCTTCCTTCTGGATTCCCAACTGATCCCTCACTCTTAATATGTACAGTTGAGGAGAAATGCAGTAGTAACAGTTAAAAACAGTTTCCCACCTTCTCAACTTCAACCACAAAAATCTAAGTTCTCAAAGATGAGACGCATAACCAATCGGAAGAAAGCCGTTCCTGTGCTCTTAAATATATTCTTAGCCCAGCTTTGTGTATTTCCATAAGACAAGATAAATTAGGGTTCATACGATGTGCCTGGAGTCTCTGCTTTTCTCAACATTGTGCTTGACAGGTATGATGATATTATGACATATTCTGTTGAAGTTTCATTTTGACTCCTCAGGTGGGAGGCAAGTGTACTGTGAGAAGATAGTTCTAGTGTTTCCTTCATTTTTGACACACTGTAGTAGGCTGTTGGCAAACTGCTGTTGTATTAATTATTCCATTGGAGATAGTAAATTAAGTTTAGAATTGTGACTGTGCAGCAGCAAATGAGCTGACGGTAGAGACATGGCATTCTCAGAGTATATGTACTCAAGACCATTAAAATGTCCTATTTTTTATGGACTTTTATTTAAACCTTATTTGCTAACGTTATATATTTGGAACTGTTTTAAGCTATTACTTGACTCATTGTAACCTTAAAATGAAGATTTCCCTCTGAAATGCTAAATACGAGCTTTTTTTGAGGTAAGAAAGTTGAAGATTTCTACAACTCTGCTTAACATGTAGCTCTGTCTAACCTTCCACTGTTTTCAGGTCTTGAAATTATGCAGCCATGATTAACACGTGATTCGAGGTTATTGACAAATGAACTGTTATATGAAGTTACTACAGGCAAATCATGTATTTTGTTTTCTTTTCACAATGTTATTATAATTACCCATAATAGCATCTACTGAATACATCATCTCATTTGAACTGGCAGCTCTTTTTTCAGTTTTACATATATGAACTAATTTAAATTCTACTTTTGTTCTGTCTTATAACTGTTTCTTCTTTATTTTGCTATTTGTTGCCTCATCGAAATATGGTGAGTAAATCTTTTATTTTTCTATTGACTTTATAATCCTTTGGGATAGTGACTATATGTTCCACTACGAGGGACACACTGAACAGAGTTTTAACACATAGGGAGAAAAGAAAAGTTTGAGATCACTTCTCTCTCCAGCTCTTCATATCCCATTCATGAACTGTCAAGGGGAACTGCTGTGGATTATTCAGACTTCTCTATAGAAATATATCTTTTTAGTTTTACTTCCACTGGTAGATGAGATAGGAAACACCAATTGGATTAAAGGATGACATCTAAGATATCATTCCTGAATTTCAGCATGTGAGATAAATTTGACCTTTCCAGGATTAGGACACAGGAAATTAATTGTTTGCTTGTAGTGCCTTTCCAGACCAGCTTAGTATTGTGCCAACGTAGCTCTCAAAATGGTAAGCAACCAGTTTACATACCCAGGAGCTGCAGCGTGTATCTACAGCCACAGATAGCACATGCTAAAGTCCCAACTGCTCTGTCATTGCTTCTCATCTAAAGAGAGAGAACTATCTGATTTTCAAGGTTCCAGAGGATTTGCTAAAATTGCACCACAATAGACAACTCAGCCAACACTTTGGGGGCAGGTCAACAGCTATTTAGTTAAAGAACTGAAGGTAAAGAATTATATTCTGTGGTCATTTCCAGGTGAAAAAAAATTGTTGTATTAAATAAAGTACTGATATGTGTTGGATGTGGTGATAAGTTGAGTATCTGCAGCAATTGCTTCCCATCAGATGGGCTTTAAGTGGGTTGGAGTGCTGGCAGCTGATATTTAGGCCAAGTAATCTGAAGAAAACAGGAAGGTAGAAAGCAAGGGGCAAACTGTGGTGTAGCCTGAAAATACAGAGAAATAGAGCAGTGAAAATAAGAACCTTGTTACTGCTTTCCTGCAATACAATAACTGCAATTTCTAAATCACTTTCCTGTGAGGGGGGGGATGCTTGTTCCCCAACAGATTAGAAATATTTTCACTGGAGAGCCAGAATTGTCCCACCACAAAGGGCATCTTAGTTTAAGTGTGATGGATTCTCCGATAAGGCACAATGATGTTGCAAAAGCCAGCCAAAGTCCACGTCTGGAGCAACAGCTGTGTTCAGCTGCTTTCTGCAAGGGTAATACAAATTTCACATTATTAGTGTTTCATATCCCAGTGACATGATGTGTGTGTCTTAAGGGGCTTGCTGTCTAGTGTGCAGCTCTAGTTCTTTCTTTGTTTTTATTAATTTGTTTGACAATATATGTTATAACAGATTCTGTCATCTACTGTAGTAAATCCTTTGGAGCTCGGTAAAAAAGGGAAACGTGTTTGTCACAATGTTTCATGAATACGACTGATTTCTTCAGATTCTCCGGGGAGTAAAGGGAGACAAGATTTCACTTTAGCATCTGTGTTTTATCGCTGGCATCTGGCAGTCCACGTGCCCATTGCTGGTAATAAAACAGGATGCGAGCATTCTGCTTCATTCGTAGACTACTCTCCCTAGTTAGCTTCAAGCTTACTCTTCTACCAGATGTCACTGAATTAAATAGTAATGATTTGGCCTAAATGGACTGGTGATTGCTACCTGTCAGAGAAGCAGCTGGAAGAAATAAAAATATGTATTTTTCATTTTAATACATGTTCATCTTCTGCTAACATCTTTTCTGGGGTCAAAGATTTGACCCAATTACAGGGCTGCATGGTCACAACTGGGGACTTTGTCAGTCCTCAGCTATTGTTTACTGTATTTCTCTATTCTACCTCTAGAGCAGTCATTTAAAATTAAGTTAATTTTATTTTTTTATGCTGTTTTCAGCTGTTTCATTTCCTCAGGATGATGGGCTTCTCTGCGCTTGAGATAGGCAGCAGTCTAGACATCATTAGCGGTTCCACTTATTTGTGGACTTCTAACTGGCAAAGCAGGTAAATCCAGCCAGGCTACTTAGGTCCTGTCTTCTTACTAAATCAATTACAATTCATTATTTCCAAACCAGTGTTACACACATTGTATAGTGAGTTTTGCAAGCACTCCATGTTTCAAGAATCTGGAGAATTTCAAATATGTGTGGGGCTTAGTTTGTTTATGAAATTACATACAAATCATAAGGGGGTTAGAGTATAACAGTTCCAAACTTACTTACATGCAAAGGATGGAAAAAACTTTACATGTAATCAAATATCCGCTGTGGAGTTTGTTCTCAGCAAGAGAGATGTTTCAGTGAGTTAGTTCCTGGCCCCATGCTCCCCAGAGCGTATGTCTGCTTCGCCAGGAGCTGGGAATGATGACACTGGTGATGCTGTCTGCCTTCCTAAAATTTGCGATCCGTAGAGCTACTGTGTTAAAAATGTCAGTATGAGATTGGAAAATGATGTATGCTTTTTCATGTCACTTTGATCAGAGGTAAATTAATTTGTGTTTAGTCCTATCCTTCAAGTTTAAAGCTCTACTGATGCTACTGAAAGATGTGTCACCAGATATTTTAGGACAGTGGTTTCTAATGTCTGATATAAATAAATTCAGCAGACCAGACCTTTGTTGTATCTTGCTTTCTTCTTGAATTGTTAGTGCCTTACCCTTACAGCACAAAGAAAGTGTTTTGTCTTCTACTACCAAGCAAATGTCGTGTAATAACTGAGCATTCTGAGAAATTCAATCTAACATGACTACATTGCTAGAGATTGTATAGACTATAACTCCGGGGGGTTATGTATAACTGAGGGAGAAAATGGGAGTGCAGACAGAGAAAGCAGAGAGGACAGGATTTTACTCCATGTGAAAATGGACTTTTTTTTCCCGTGTGAAGCTGTGTGCAAGCTCTCTCTTGTTAGGTATTGATTATTTTCCATAATGAGATATTAAACCTATGTGCAGTTACTTTGCCAGTTGCTAAGTAGCTGTATAAGGACCTCCCAGCAAAAGAGGCTTTTATAATGTTTGCTTTTTTTTAATATGCGTGGGTGAAACATTTTTGTATAATGCTTCTCAATACCATTTACATCTCAGTATGGTAGTTTTTCTTTGGTCATGCTTGGTGCAAAAGCGTGGATATTACAGTTCTCCCCTGTTGTCCTGGTGACATTTCTTTTGTTTCATTTGTTTTATGGAGACTACTGACTGGTGAGATCAGATATGTCGAAAGGAAATCTATTTTTTTGATTGAAAAATTGTATTAAAGTCATATCCATTTGGAGGCTTAAAGGGCACTGGCAACAGCGGAGGGATAAGCCAAGTGACACCTGTTTATAAACAGTATGTACAGAAGTGATAGGCTTGAAAAACAACTAGTGAGCAGCTCATTAAATATATGCTTACTATGCAGTGGATTCTTTACTGAATCCCATTAGTTCCATGTGCAGCTATAGAAATAAAGTAATTATTGATGCTAACATAAATGTGATCTGTTCAAAGCATTGCATGAAATAAATATATAGGCTTTCTATTAAAAAATACTTTTTTTTAGAAAAAAATGAAATTGTAGTTGTTGAAATAGCCCACTGAATATCCGTTTGTAGTCATGAAACCAAGAAAGACTCCTTTCACCTCAAATTATCTGCTCTATGAAGGAATTAATTTTTATATTTCATTCAATACGTTAGACTAAAAATTCTTCAAGCTCCTTATCTAGTAGTGTATGAAAGAACTAAATGAGCTCGTTTTCTGTTGGAGATGCATGAAAGAGAGTGGTAGGACTAGGAAAAAAAAAGGTTTTGTGAAGGAGCACCCAAGAACAGTCTTTAGACAAAGTAGATTTCATTTTTGTCAGTACTCCAAAAGTTGTGGGATTCAGGCAAATTCCTACCTCTGTTTCTATAACGTTAACAGCTACCTATTTCTACTGTGATTTCTTTGCAAAAATGATCTGCTTTATGATGCATAGCACAGTAGGAGTTTTCTATTAGTTAAGGCCTTTAAGGAGGAATTTTACTAATGATCTGTATGCCCATGTGTTACTGAAGTATGGTGTAGCCTAAAAATTAGAATTAAGAGCTGTACAGGAAATTGTAAAATGAAATGTAACACTGAAACTCCATTGAGAATTTGGAACAGGAACTCTGAATGGCTTCAGAGTTGCTATTGAATGCTGGTTTATTTCAGCCTCAAAATTTTTGCAGAGATTTTTCTAATGGCCTTGCACAACATCTGGAGAGCCACCATTTCCTATTCAGCTCATAAGCCACAGCAGGGGCCCCTGATGTGGCTAACACCCTTAACCAAGGTCATTCCACATGGAAATTATAGTGGCTGCTTGGCAGCCCACCTTTCCCATGTCCTTGTTTACCACAGTAATACATGTTCAATATTTGGTGTTTACTGTAACAGAAGGTGTAGCTTCAAATGTTATTTTTAAACATATTATAATGAAGGGGATGTTTCCGCCCTTGGCTGGGCATCTGTGCTTAGTCTTTCATCTCAGCTCCAGGGTGGACATCTGCACGTTGTTCCTTCATCTTCACCAAAGGCACTTGTTTTATCCTTGCAGAGGTGGGACTTAGAACACAATGCAGTTAGAGGACCTCTTCCAGCGAGGCACTGTCTTCGCATTTTATTAGCCTTATTTCCCATCTGTCCATTTATAACAGCAAAGATGTGCCTTCCGTTGCCAGCCTTGACTTGAGTCACTTTTTGGTTTAATATAGAAGTTGCAACAAACCTGTTAATGACACAGAGACCTCTTATTGATTTAGTTTTTTCTGTCTTGTTCAACTGCTGAAAGGAAAATTAGGGGGCTTAATTCCTTGGCTTTCAGTGGATTCTGCATGCAAATTTACTGGAGGAAAAGAGAGCGTTCTTATGCAGCAGTTAAATTAAGGACACCTTAGCTTGTATGGTCCATGCTTAGTTTTTTACTTTGACAAGATTGTCCTTGGTCAGACTATATAGCCTGATATATTTTCCTTTTATCCAGTTTCCATTCTTCAACCCAAAGCAAGGCGACTGTGGTTGCATCACAAAGTCCAAAACTAGATGCAAGGAAGAATTTGTCTTACACTTCCAGTTCAGTTTTGTTCCTCTTCTTTCCTTCTGCCATTTAATTCTCTCAGATGTATTCTTACTGTTTTTCAAAGGGTTTCACACAGGGGAAAGGAGTTTACATTGTACCCTAACGTAGGGAAAGCCGAAAACACTTTCACAAATGTTGACTCATTGGCTGTGTAAGATTATTACTTTGTGTCAATTGACTTCCACACAAAATAGTAAAAAATACATGTCTAGTTTCTTGTAACACTATTAAGATATCCAGAGAGAGGGAGTATGTTGAGGGGATGGTAGTTTTGGGAACAATTTTGAGCATCTTTACGTGTGTGTATAGGCTCAGTAATTACAGAGAATCAGGACGCTCTCTGAGACTGTAGAAAAGATGTACAAATGGACAAGAGGTGGCAAATGTTCTGGTTACAAATCATAAGAGAGTCCTTACAGAGCCTTTAAATAGTCATGAGGGTTGGCTGGATGCAGGCTTATTAAAAGTCTAACTGTGGTGCTGGTGAAAGCTGGAGGCAGAGATTAAGAGTAGTAGCTGGTCCTTAGGGTAAAATTCTCAAGTTGAACTCTGCAGAACGAATCCCAAGCATGTCATGCCATTGTTCTATGCATAGGACTTGCATTAATCTCAGAGTCTTTTTGTTTGTTTGTTTGGTTTGCGATTTTTAATTTATTTTTTTTTTAAGAAAAGTCTCAGTCCTTGAAACAGGAGACATATTATTCCATAACTGTTCTAAATGCTAGAATCTGTAATGTCATATGTTGCGTTTTGACATCCATGCTAGGGGAAAGGTGCAGGGGACACTAAATCTATGAAATCTATGAATTTATTCCATGGATAATTTTATGTCACCCAGAGCAGAATCTCTCTCAACATATTAGAAAGAAATACGTGATGAAACATTCATCTTTTATGTTAACCTTGGAGGAACTAGCTGGCCTGACTGCAGAAGCAACATTGCAGGAACAGTGTGGCTGCTGCTAAGCCAGTCCTTCTTGCTGTTTCTTTTGAATACAAAGCAATAGCCTTCATAGTGCACTGTATACAGCTTAATTTATGGATTTGGAGAAAAGTCTTTGCAGAAGTTCCACTTCACAGACTTCTGCTTAAGCTGAAAGCTGCAGCTAGCCAAGGGAGGACGTAAGAGTGGATACAGAGGATAAAGACTAGCTAAAAAAAAAACAGGAACAAGCAATTGCTTGTCAGAAAAGCTCTTCTAAATTGGAGAAAAGTATTAAGAAGGGTTCCCAAAGGGGTAGTCCTTGAACATAGATGGTGTCTAATCTATATACATGACTGACAGGGAGAGTGAACTAGTTAGTTGCTGATGAAACTAAATTTGCTGTAGCAGAGGCTGTGGAACAAACAATAAGGGAGACTTGAAAGGATTCCAAACTGAAGTATGAGCCCTGGTGTATTAAATGAGCTTTAATACAGACAGATGTACACCACGATAGAACAAACAGGAAAAGTTCTCAAAACAGAAGTTCATTTAAACTGTAAAAGAATAAAACTCAAGGACTGTAACTTCTACAGCCTAAGTAGAAAGATGCAAAGAGAAAGCATGTCTTTATTTCTGTTGTTTTCCATTGGACTAATTCATTCATTTGAGTAGCACCAGATTTCTTCCATTTTTACATACCTGATTACTTGGCTCACAGAGGATCATTCCCACTCCTTTTTCTGAAATTATTTCAAAGTATTGGACAATTGTTTTTTGCAGTAGTTTCACCCACAGATTTTCAAAGCAGTAAGAACAATTGGGGAAATTTTGTGGTAAAAACATTCTCGTCATCCTTATCTCCATCTGTAGGAATCCAGTTACATGAAGAAAAATCAAATTTTGGACTCTCAGATTCAAAGTAAATGAACAATTCTTCCCCCCCCTCCCCCCCCCAAACTAAAGTTTCTCTCTGTTACACTAATGAACTGTATCTCCAGTTCTCCTATTTATTGATATCATGTAGATATATTACCAAACGCTGCACATCTGGTTGTAGACTGTGTCCAAAAATCTTGAAGGTAGATGACGTAAACAGGACCATTTGTACCAGAGTTGCTGGAAGTGTAGGAGATATGAATCTAGTCTGTCCAGCCTCTACTGCCATACCAGAGGCGGGTGTAGCTTCTTCATGGGCTGTGGCAGCATTTTCCAGCTCTGCCCTCAGCCACACGTATGTGCGTGATTTATACGCAGCCTCATCCCTTCTTTTCGTGCACACATGTGACTGGTGTTCAGACCATTCGCAGGGACAACAGAAAACTGTCAGATGTGAGGCAGTGTGTATCTCCTGAAAAGCTTCTCCCCATCTCCTCTGATGAAAAGGCAACAGGGCAAACATAAGCTTCCTCCTACTTGAATCTGACCAAAAGAACATGATGGGGCCTTGCAGTCCTTTGTTGCCGAGACAAAAGAATCTGTAAATCCGAGGTCCTTGTCCCTTTTCTTACAGCTGACATCTGTGAGTTGCTTGCCTCAATTTGTAGTATTTCATTGCTACCCAAGAACCCATAGGAGCCTTGTACAGTCATGTACAAATGTAGCCTGTTTTTTATGTGATCCCCTTATAATCTTGTGTAGAAATGTAGCACTACAGTGCTTCTGGCCAGGTGAGACTCCAAAGAAATCCGTGCAATGAAGCAAAGCATTTTATAGCTATTGGTAGTGTAGTTATATTTTATTGTCCCGTCTGTCTTGGCTGTCACCTTGGACAGTTTTTCTGGCTCTGGCTGATGTGGGTTAATCATAGTTGCTGAGGCAGACACAGGGTTGTGTATAAATTAATGTAGTCAGCTTCAAGAAGGAAAAAAATCAATAGCAACTTCAGATATTGTGGTTTTTTTGGTTTTGAAATGGACTGGCAAGAGGTTTTGGTAATGATTTAAATTGCATCTTGGAATTGCTTTTAATTATGATTAAGATGACTGCTAAATTTAACAAGATACAATTAAATACCAGTTTATTAAGGTTGGATTTGTTGCTGATTAGCGGTTACGCATGATGTGTGGTTTTAATATTCCTTAATCCTGAATTAATGGTTTGGATAATCAATTGGTATTTAACATATTAATATTTTTTATCTCAAAATGCAAATAAAAGCATGCAGTTCTGAGCTGTGCATTGTATCTGCCCCGTCTATTACAGACCTGAGCCTTAGTATTGTGCTGTTTACAGCAGCTCTGCAACAATTGTAGAGCAAAACCAGACACTAATTGGAGTGGAGTTTAAAGGCTGCTATATGTCTCGGACATACCTGTGTTTCAAAGAGAATAGTGGTCACTCAGAGAAAAGATGATTTAACCTCTCTCCTGCCTTGGGTTCTATTCTAAACATAATTCACCTTAGTAAGAGATCCAATACCTACACTGTTGACATTTAATACCACATTTAAAAATATTTGTCATCAAAACTGCTGTTGCTAAGAATGCAAGTGGTGCCTTCAGGAAAGTCTATTTTAGTTTAGTGTTCAGGAGACTTACCAAATATCTGGTTTGTTTTCTGTATTGTTGGAATTTTACTTTTTTAAATGGGATGTTTTGGAATGCTATTGCTTGGAGCATGCAAGCTTGTTGTCTATAATTGGTTTTTAACACACCACTTTTTCACAAGCTGTTGCTAACTGTGTTACATTCATGGTAATTCTGATCTTCTTGGAAACTTAATTTGTCTATACATAGGGTTTTCAGGGGGCATTTGCTGTGATAAGACACTGATACCTTAAGACCTGAATATTGATGCAGTTTAACTTTTCAGTTCTTTTTAGAAATATGTATCTTAATCTGGAGTCCCAGTGCCTATAAAGCTCTTGTTTGAATTAACTATCTTTATAAACTGCACAAAGAATGATATTGTGCTTTGTGTCTGTACCATAATGTGGACAGCAATGTGCATTTCTATGAAGACAGGCATTTGCAGATCTGTATTTGTAAAGCAACACAGATCCCACAAAGCAACACAAGTAAAAGTGTTCACTGAAACATCCTGAATATTTGGCTTTTCAATATCTTCCTCTATGCCCTTACTTACCGTGAAAAGCATCCTACCCCACAGTCCCTGTGACTGAACTATCTCAGTAATCAGAAAAAAAAAACAAAAAAAACACTTGTCCTCTTCTCACAAGAGCCTGTTGAATGGCTAGACCTTGAACTTAAACAACCTTTAGGAACTCTGACCTACCAGATGCCTTGAATGCATATACTCCAGGTATTAGCATTTAGATGCAATGCAGAGAAGGAGCAGAGGGAGCCTCTAGAGCCCTCCTCAAGATCTGCTGCAATCATGATCAAAAGTGCCTTTGCCCTGTGGCTCTGGTCGTCTTCCCAGGATTTTTTTCTTGTTTCTTTTAACTTCCCATTATTAAAGTCTCCTAGAAACTTATTTTTATCTATCAAGTAGAACTAAGACATGAAAGTATTCAAGCATCTAGATTTAACCCGCTGAGTAATAAAATAGTAAAAATAAGAATGCATTTGAGGAGAGAAAAGGAAGCTAATAAATATGTTATGCCATTTTGATCATCAGAAATAAGATGAGCATATTGTACACTTGATTAATTCTGTTCAAAGTAACAAAGGCGACTCACTTCAGTTCACAAGTGCCTGAAAGTTTATCTATTTTTTTTTTCCCCTGGATCCATCGATTGATCTAGGAAAAGGTATATAACTCCCTATAAACATGGCTTCTATTACATTCTTCAGTCATTAAAGCTAGATGAGCACTGGAACTACAGTTTTATTTTAAGTCCTAGATCTTACAGGGAAGTATATGTCTTAAGAGTGATGTAGCCTTTATCAGTGGAATATCAACATTTGTTTGTTTTTTGGTTTGTGGAGGCTTTATTATTGCATTCTTAAAACCTCTTTCCTTCATTAGGAAAAAAAAAACCCAAAACAAAACACAAAAACCCACAAACCAAAGATTTATGCCTTGATTTTTAATGGAAAGAACAATTTAAGTCTTTGGTTCTTGCTCTGTTTTATTTGTTTTTTTCACTGGGCTTTTTTTAAATCAGTGATATGTAACATTATTGATGTCTGCTTTGGAGAGAAGCTTAACATGGACTTCTTTGGCATATCATAGTTAGAATGAAAAAAATCAAAGACAAATGATTGTGTTAGAAACTGAGGGACTTGATTCCCACAGGTGATGCCAAAACGCCCTTTGATGTACACCCATCAGTGCACTGTGTGATTCTATCCTTGTAATGCAACAAAAAGAAGCCAAGAAGCAGCCTTGGAGGCAGAACTCAAAACACTTGTTTGAACAGCGAGACTGTATCATTGTTTTGTAATGAAATCTTTATTTGGAAGAAATCATTTGGTATTTCTTGGGCAAACTGCCCAGAGCAGATAGAGCTCTACAAAGGAACAGGAGGTGATATTTGGCTTATATCCTTTTTCTTTTCCTATTGATTTTCTATATGCAATATGTCATTCTTCTGAAGGAACAGCATCAATTCAGATATCTTATATACTAATATACTTTCTTTGAGTCTTTATAAACTCTTCAGTAATTGACATTGTCCATTTGTTTCAAATTTGAAAAACATTTGATCCTTTCTTTTAAGCTAATCAAGTAACTGAAAATATTTTGAGGAGACCTTCAGCTCACAGAAGTAACCTTTGTAGTCTTCATTGTAGAGAGAGGATCTAAACTAATTCAGGCTTTGAGGCTTTATGGATTTCACTTCAGTTTTAGGGAATTCTGAAAGTGGGAGAATTATTGCAACTCCTAAGTGAGTTATGGAATGTATTAGAATATTTGCATGATCTTTAGATTTGTGTTTCCGATATTGTGACACATACACAGTCTTTAAACGTAGAAAAAAATAACGTTCATACTGGTGTAGATTTGTTTTTTTTAATACATTTTCCTGTTGCACTTTATCATTGGGACAAAGCATCATCATTCTCTGTATGCAGAAGTAAGACTTGGAAATTGCTGCGCTGATAGAAGTGAAGGTTACACCCCTGCTCAAAGCTCTGTCTAGCCAAAACGGGCAGCATCAAGTCCTGAGGAAGTCTGGGGTAGGTCTGAGGTCACTTTGCAACAGCTAAAACAACTCCTTTTTGAATGTTTTGCCCCCTCTTTGTGCCCTTATCCTCTACTCTGTATGAAATCAGTGTATTGGGAAAAGAGGATAGCAACCAGCATCAGGAGTCCTCTCCTTTGAGTGAAACCGGTTGGTGCTCCTTGCAATATAATTTTGTTTAAGTTAATATACCTGAATTATTTTCAGGTTTCATTAGCTCAAGCAATCCATGGCTCAATGTTCATATTCTGGTTTCACAAAGCATGACATTAGTCATCCATGTGGAGCTGTCATATGAACTGATGCAAATGATGAACTGCATTACTGCCCGCATTACTACTTGTACCTTTGCCCAAGCTTAATTTTGGACTCCTGTCCATTATCAGCCCAGCTACCTCGGCTGTAAAGCAACAGTTAAATAACAAATAATCAGATGGGAGAGAGTTGTGCGTCATAACAGCTAATAGAAATGTGCTTTTCAGCTTTACTTAAGTAATATATATGGTAGTTTGCGAATTATATATATTGTATTTCTAATATTCTGCTATTTTAATCTATAAATCTTGTGACTTACTTGCATTTCCAAGGCCAAGTTGCTCTGAATGCTTAGTGTTCATCTACCATTTTTTAACTCTCAAATATAATTTAAAAATAAAATGTAAGCTATCTTTTCTGTGTCCTTCTTTTCCTGTTATGTTTATTTTATGGTTCTGGTTAGGGAAATGAGTCAAAATCTGAACCATCACAAAGTTGTTGAAGGTAGAGATGACAGATGAATTTGGCCAAGACAGGTAGAAAACATCTGTGATGGGTTTCAGTTGTGCAGTTGTATTGCGTCTCCTGCTGTGTTATCCTCTCTTTAACCACACTGCCTGAAGCGTTTCCACCAGATAATTAGATTAACATCCAAGCATTTTTGTCCCCATGGCTTTGAAAAGGCAGCAGCAAAGCATCCCACCACACAGATTTGATTCGATTGCTGCTCTTAGGTTAGAGAGCACCAAACCATAATAAAGAAAACTGGGAAGTTTAATGTAAAATTTAAATCAATACTCCTATCCTCTTTCTGAAATGATTTAACCTTGAGCTTATTTTTCTCTGATGTCAGAATCATTAAAATGATCATTAATGTCAGTTAGTCACAAGACTAAGTTTGTTGGTACATTAAATCTTTCTTGCGTATGAGATTTTATCCAAGTCTCTGAAAGAAGAATGACTGCAGCTGAAGGAAAAGGACTTTTTAGGTGGTTTTGGTTTCAATATTCTTTAAATAATGAGATTCTTCTTGAATATAATGATAAGCAAAAGCAAATACTGTATTACTAGGAACATTTCTTAAATCTTTTTGCCTAAGAGATTGGTGTGTATTTCCCAAAGAGATCTTAAGGGTGCATATTTAACACTCCCTATACAGCAGGGAGTGACTGTGTGTTTAACTGTGAGGCAACATAAACAGCCAGTTGATTTTATGTATAATTTTTTCTTCATTTGCCTGTTCCTTATTGTGTGTAAGGATTGCTAATGTATACAGACATGTATTTAAAATTTCAAGAATCTTTTGAACATTCAATAGGAAATAGGTTTGAATAAAAGGATGCTGTGCAGCAGAGGCAGATGAAACAGCCAGAGAAGCAGGAATGGAACTCACCTCTGTATTTTTGCCTGACTTTTACTCTTATCTGAAAGAAAGACAAAGAGAAAACAGTTGTTAGACTGGCAAAATAAAAGAAATTGTCTTTTATTCACACTTTTTGTTGTTGTGCAGGGAGACAGACTCAAGCCTAAAGTCTCTGTCAAATAGATTTTTAAAAGATAGTCTTGGTAAAAATCCAAGCTTTCACCATATTATAAAACTATATTATTATCACTTCTTCAGCTTTCTCTTATCATCATTTCTCCTAGGAATAACCCTAAAAAGATTATTCTTTGCAGTTTTATGTGTTAGGTGCAAATACCATTTTTCCTTACTAAGCTGGAGCTGGCTCCTGAAGACCGTAGTGAAATCTAAGCTTAAATTCATGTTGGTTGGAGGAATCTTGGTGTCCTCAAATGGCTTAATACCTGTAAAATAGAGAAGGGAAGAATTTAGTTAAATTTATGTTTCTTTTGTTTCTTACTTCCAAGCACTGAAACTGTATCGTAAAATGTTTTTTTAAGGGACAATAACATAGCCCTATGGTTTTACTGCATGTTGTGCTCCTAACACAATATGTTCTTTTTTTTCTTAATATTGTTGATGATTATATCAAGATTATCTATATTTTATATCTCATGGAAAAGTATTTTGCTGATTTTCCATGATTTTACATTGATTATTCACTGAGATTCAGATTTCTATTCTTACTTATTGAGATCAAACAGTCCTTTCTTCCTTTTAATCCAAAAAGAAAAGGATTTTTCTCCCTTAGAAGATCCTATTTAATCAGTTTCAATCACATGACTAAATAAAATCTAACATTGCCATCTAGTGTCCAAAGACTGGATTATATACACTTTTTTTTTAGTTCAGTGGTATCAGATAGCCTTTCTGAGGATCTTCCGTAACTGTGGAGTGCCTAATTGCTAGAAATGTTGTTTGTTTCTGATACTTCCGATGTAGACTTTTTTTTTCTTTTCACCGAGGAATATCTTTATGCCTAACATCATAATAACATTGTGTTTTATAATGATGCTCAGAACTGGACAATTTCAAAAGGCTTGTGATCAGTATTGTGAAGAGTCAACTGGGATAGGAGGTGCAGAGAATAAACTCTGCTATCTCTGCTCTTTCTCTCACTGTTCTGCTAGAAGCTGTCTGAGGAGTTGACACAAATGAGCATCTTATCACACAGTCTGATTCAACTGGGGAAAGAAAAGTGACTCACTTGAAGAGAACATTCCAGCAGTTGTGTGAAAGGAGTGGTCAAAATGACCTTAATGAAACAAGAAGAAAGGAAAACCATTCACGATAACGTTTTGTTACTGTCTCTGGGGTTTTTTTAGAAATAATGTGTTCAGGACACTGCGAGGAGTAAAATTCTGTCCCTATATGCAAATTCTGTTAGAGGAATGCAGTTTCATTACTCTGATGTAGATGCATTGAAATGCAAGTCACATCTTTGCAAAGGAAAACGTGAATACTGTCTTGCAGCTACAAGCTGGGTTATGAATTCTTTTCTGAGTACAAAGAAGCATCACATCTTACTGGGGAAACTCCATTGCTTAATAGTGACTTCATACAGCTTGCAGAACTCATTGTCTATGACTGAGCGTCCAGGGTGGTAGCACAGACGAGCTAAGTGTGCTACCAGTGCTAGTTTTAGGTACTTGTAACATAATTTAAGCATATATGCTGAATGGTAGATGTACCTTTGAAAGATGCATTGATTTTTGATCTGTTCACTGAAGTAAAATGAGCTGCTACACTAAGAACGTCTGTCAGAAATGCAGCCTGATAGCCCCAAGCAGGCTGTCGGATTGCAGTTTATTTACTGCTCCATTGCACCCCCCTGACTTACTCTTTTATGCATTTCCCCTACCGATTTTTCTTTTCTGTCTTTCTTCAAATACAAATATGAAGAATTTGTGAACCAAGATGTCTTAACCACCTTTTTCTGAGCCCTTTCTTTAGATTCTCTCTTCCCAGCCTGTGACAGGCAGATAGGAGCCTTTAGCTCAGCCTTCCTTCAGCAGCGTACACCTGCAGGAGAGCTCAGCTCCATCTTAAGTGCAGAGATCAGACCCCAACTATTAGGGTGTTTTAGAGAAGCTGAAGAACACCTCACAGCCCAAATCTGTGATGTGCTAGTAGGTCATTGTTGTAACTTTATTTTTGCTGGAACTGAGCTATGGGAAAATATGTTTTGCCTGTATTTTAAAAGGATTTGTTATTACTGCCATTTTCCCTTCACAAACATAGATCAGCAAATGTTAAAAAAAAAAAACCAAACTTGAGGGAGACATTTGACAAGTGAATATTGTTTGTTTTAATACAATCTCAATCTTTGAAATTTTATGTAAAAATTTAAAACTAGTTGTCTAGAGGTGTGGAAACAAATTAAGCAGGGTTGGTTAATTTGCTTTAGACCTGTGCTTTTCTTCAGTTAAGAGAAACTTCACTTCTCTACAGTTTTGTGAACATTTATAAATTGCTCCAATGAATATTTTATGTTTACTGTCTTGTTTATATAGTGCTTGTGTGTTTTTTGTTTCTAGTTTGTATTCCTGCCTAATGAGATAATACAAGCTCTAAAAAGATACAAACTTGCTAAATCATATTGCAGGCTTTGCTCGCATGCACGACAAAAGCAATTCTGGTTTGGTTTTGTTGGTTGGTTTTGTGGTGTTTTATTGTTTGTTTTTGGTTTTGTTCTCTTGTGTGTTTGTTTCTTCCTGTTCAGTGAAAGATAATGAAACTTTTTTTAAAGCCAGTATCATTTCATAGATTGTCATTGCTACGATATTTAATATCTAGCTGACATATAAGTGTTGTTTAATTGTAGTGTGAATTGCAGGAATGTAGAAAAAATAGTTTTGCAAATCTATTCAAGGAAAATGATGTTTATTTAATATAAAAAGTATATGTTGCTTTTGGAATTGAACTGGAAGGAACATCTTTCTATTGATAAGCAATATTTTATCATTGGCCTCCTTGTATACATTAATAGTATGCTTACATACCTCTGGACTAAAATTTACTTCAAATACCCATGTGTTATGGTATGGAGGGTTATTTTATTATTCTCATTTCAACAGGAGGCATTTACACTAAGGAGGTGAACCTATTCCCCCAGAATTAAAGATCTTCCAAGTTCATTCTCAATGTCTGGCAAGTCAATAAACCACTCTAAGCTACAGGCTTGTTCTGTGAGTTCAGATAAAGTTATCATCCGTACAAAGACGTGATTGTCATAGGTTTTTACAGGAGAGCAAGACCCCTTAGATACACTGGTTCAGATTTTAGGTGGAAAAAAGGCATGTGTAAGATGAGTGAAATCAACCAGTAAGTTTTGCATCAGAGGTCAGAGAAACATGACAGCAAAGGAGTTCACCTGTGGAAATCGGAGAGCTTCCATTCCATTCCATGGAGAGCATCTCTAGTATACATGGAGCTGCCTGGCTCAGGTCTTACTTTATCATACAGTAGCTGTAAGGAAGCTTTCCTTCAGGCAAGTACTGCCCACTTTGAGAGTGACTCATTTCCATGGAGACCAAGGAAACAGCTGACCAGCCATACATGTATTCTGCCAGGTTCTTATTAACACAAAAATATGAAAATAGTCTTCTAAAGCTGGTGAGATGACTTCAGTGGTGGGTATCCCTGCAATATGAATATTCCAGATACTATCCCAAGACTTGTCAATAAATCAAACCCAAAGCTTTCAGTAGCTCTGCTGGGTAATCTGTATGTAATGTAGCCAGAGCAAGATTAGTCCTTAGCATTTCAGTGCACCTAAAGTCGCAATAAATAGCATGTGAATTAGCCCTTCACCCTTTGAAATAGCTGCAGATTCTCATCCCAAACAAAATGATATTAGAATTGCAAATCATTATGAATACCATCAAGCAATCAAAACCTAATATAGAAATGTATGCAGAGATAGAGCAGATATGGTGTTCTCCAGGTTTAATGAAAAAATGTCTGTTACTTTTGTAGTCGTATTTTCATTTGATCTATTTCTTGGGCTTTTTTTGTTATGAAAAATCTCGGCACAGTGTTTCATTAAAAAAAAAAAAAAAAGACTATTTTCTGGCCATTTTCTTTTGTAAATATCTGCTACAAGATAGAGCCCATCTCAATTTAAAATCTATTTCCAGGGAAGAAAAGTATGCTGGAGATACTTTTGTACAGTTTGTCTTACAGAATTTAGAATTACATATTAAACAATCAGAATGTTTGTATTTTCTTTTTGCTTGTAATATTTTCTGTGTCTCTCAAGAGCTTTCACATGGCAGTGAGATTAAAAAAAACATTTTTTCTTTTTTTCTGAAATGGAAAAAAGCACTCTAAAGCTATATTAACAGAGGTACAGGCATTTAAGGTTAATAAGTCTCTAGGAAGCAAATGTTAGTGCTGCTTGAGGAATGAGCTGGCTATCTGTTAAAAAGTCAGGTAAACACTTGTTATTTATTGAGGCTCATTATTAGCTTGCAGTGTTTCGTCGAAGGTTGGGCTAGATGATCTTGAAGATCTCTTCCAACCGAAGACATTCTGTGTGATTCTGTGATTGTATACAGTCACATAAAAATTATTAGAGTCTTTTTAGAAACTTTTACTCTTTCACAACATAAAAAATAAATATAGGTTGACTGGGTGTTATTATTAACACTGAATAACATTCCAGCAAAGTACAACTTTAGCAGTTACCTGTTTCTGGAGAATACTGCAAATATATGAGATCTCAACCTTTTAAATAAACTCTCAGGCACGCTATTTTAACTAGTTCATCTGTCCCTTTTACTTATATATTTATATGTGATTTTCCTTGATTATGTTCTTAAAAATAAATTCCAAACTAGTTCTTCATATAGTTACACGTGCATCGCTCATAGTCACAGTATTTATTAAATAACTGCAGTCTGTTTTCACTTAACTTACAATGAGGACATTTGCAGCTGCAATAACTTAACTGCGAATGTTTTAGAATTACACATTACATGCATTGCCAGGTTAATGCTCCTTCTGCTACTCAAGAAAATCATGCTCTCCTTACCCATAAAGCACCGTATTTCAGTTTCCCAGGTAGTACAAGTCTTGCCTCCTTTTTAGAATACTTCTGTTTAGCAAAAAGGAGAACATCTGGCAAGACCTCTCAAATGTCACTGATTTTTATTTGTAGACTTGTGTTAGAAATAACAGTACAGCCATTAAATAAACATATTCATCCTCAGAGCCCAACAGGCAACCGTGTTAGTGTCATTAACACATCGCTGCAGTATTGTGAAAGTCTGCAAATTCTCAGCAATAGTAGTTGATCGTTTCAGGAGTTTTATTTTCTGCTTGGAAACATTGTGATTGTCATATTTTGCTTAAATAAATTTTAAGCTAAATTTGTTTCATTTTCATCTGTCTTACATTTGACTACTCCTTTTTGAGTTCCTTGCTGTGGTCCCTTTGTGGCTGCCTGCTAAGCATTTGTTTTCCTTGGGAAGCTTCAATTCTCCTCTTTTGGAGTGCAGAGCTAAACCACTTGTTTGGCTTAATCACGCTGATTTAGGAGTTCATTTCTTTGGGATTCTTTTTAAAATATGAGACACAGGTCAGAAATTAGTAGGCAGTGTGGATGTAGTCATACCAGATACTGATATTTAACAACGCTTGATCATTTCAAGTTTAAAATGCTCCTGAACTGGTAGACAATAGCTAAGTCTGAATCATTTCCATAGAGGGAAAACATGTATTAAGATTGTGTTGAAAATTACTATATGAGAGTATCAGCTTACAGTAGTTTTGATCTTTGTGTTTGTGGTGCTGTTAGACAGCGAGGCCGTAGAGGGTGAACAATCCTAGCTCTTCAGGGAAGCAAAGGCTCTGACCACAAATACTCAGACAGGAGTAAACTCTGGTCATGGCCGCCAGTCTGTAAACTTGGCAACTGAGGCAGGAGGTCATGCTCCCCTCTTGCAAAAGTCTGTCTGGTCAGGTAGACGACACTAAGGAGATGGAAAAGGTGAGGGCAATGAAGCTTGGAATGGGGAAAGAGAAGGGAAGTATACACAGCGCAATACCTTGAGCAAGATCAAATTGTAAGATAAGAAAATACATAAAAAGCATCAGGGAAATAGCTTGCATTAAAATGAATGTATTTCAATTATGGTTCTTGTCTATCTGCTTCGGGTCACAACTTTTTTTTCTTCCTAAACCCATCCATCATTGGGTTTCATCTACTCAGCCTTGAAGACCTATTCTTTGATTATTTTTCTTCACGCTAAATCACAGTACGTAACATTGTCATTAATTCTTGTCCAAAATGTTCTTTCAAGCTTTCCTGCTGCATAGCCCCACTGCCCACTGATATGACTGGATAAGCTACGTTTGCTTAGTAATTGACTGAGCAACAATCTTCTCACTATCTTTTTAAAGGGTGTGACTGATTTGAGCTGCCTTCTTGAACAGGAAGCAATGACTGAAAGATATTTAATGCACAAATAACAATAGGAAAGAAGTATGTGGTTTAGTTACTGTGATAAATGAATCCCAAAGTGCAATGTTAATAAAATCTATACCAGCTGTATGTCACCGTAACACCTGCTGTATAGCTGGGAAATGGTTCATCTGTTTAGATGAAAATGAGCACCTTCCAGAAAGAGGAATAAAGTTCATCTGTTAGTGAGGATCTAGACTTGTACTCTAGATTTCTCAAGTTTCTTCTTATAATGTTGAGCAAATAATTTCCTCACTATAGCTCTGTATTCTTTTCTCATTCTCTTGTTCTTTTGTTCAGTGTAATTGTGTATTCCTTCAGCAGGAACTTTTGCATATTTTGATAAGTTAGATGTCAAGATCTGGTTGTTGCAGTTTCTTGAGTTTTTACAAACAAATAATTACAGGCATTGTAGTGCCATCACTTGTCACTATATTGTTGACTCTTACATGTGCGTTTCAGTATTAGCCTTTGCAAATCTATAGCAGAAATGTCATCTCATCTGGCAGATGAACAAACAGAAAGTCTTCCGTAAGGGAAGGAGATGTAGAAGGTGCACGTTCTGACCAATACAGATGTTGTTCAATTTATTAAACATAAATTCAGTAGGTAAGTTAATCTTAACCTTATTTAAAACTTGAAAGGAAAAAAACTGTAGAAAGGGATTGCTGGCATTGGCAGGCTGTTTGTTTTATGTGGGTTTTTTCAGAGCTTTTGTCTGCTCCATTCCCGTCAGAACACAATGACAGTGATGTTATTTGAGGCCAGTGAGTCACGCTGGTCACATTTCTTTTCTCCCATAGTAGCTGGAAGCCACAAGAAATCCGGTAGTGGCTAATTATGAAATTACTGTCTCTAAGGAAAATTTCTCCTTAACTGCATGAGCTGGCTTATTCCCTGAAGGATGAATGTTTTATATTCCTCATATAATTATACAAGGCTGCTTAGAAAGTGCTGAAAGAAATTCCTTTTTTAAAATAAGTGGATATAAGAAAATTATAAAATCCGTTTTCAACTGAACTGTAGACACAAAATCTGGAAGAGAAGATTTTTTCCTTTTATTTCAAAGGGTGGATGTGGATTGAATATTATCTCTTTCAGAAACAGTTAATGAGTGGATTTTATACTGACTGCTGGGGAGAACAGGGAAATTGAGACTGGCATTGCACAGCCTCTCCATGCCAAGACCAAGACTTTCTAGGTTCAAACCGAGATAGGGTTGTACCAGCAGGACAAGAGCCATTTTTAGCTAATCTCAGATATAAGACCTTGAAAAAAAGTCATAGATTTCTTCTAGCTATAAAAATTGTATTAAGTTTGTAGACAGTAATATAAGTTAATTGAGCATCGCTGTCCCACAGAGACCACATAAAAGCATAACCAGAGCAGAGCCAAGACCTTCTGTGGTTTTGAGTCTATCAGTTTGCATGGCATAGTCCACACCCTGAGGATGAGCTGAAATAAATAATTGGTCTAATTAATCACCTACTAAAATGTAGATGTTATGGCACAGGGGGATGTATGCAGAAGGGACAGAAGCTGCTGTTGACTGTGATTCTGAGAGGCTGCTGTTAACATTAAAATAGAAAACCCCACTTCGCTGTCCAGCACTGGTGATCCCAGGGGAGAAGACAAGCACTGTCTTGCCACTGCAATGAGCAGCAGATGTTGAAGACAGTAAAACATTCCTGCTGCTTTCATGCTTAATGTGATGCTGCTTCTGTCATTTTTCTCTCCAACCCTTTCCTGTGAGATAAGCCTGGGATACAGTGAGGGGTTAAGTGCTGCCGCAGGGCTGACCACATCAGTTTGGGGTGTTTAGCCAGGCCTTGGGCTAGAGCCAAGAACTCATCTTGTCTCAGTGCCAAGGAGACCTGACTTAGGAGCAGCGTGACAGGACACAGGATTCACAAGGCTGTGACAAAACCAGCCATAGCTGGGAGTACCAGAGGAGCTTGATCACTGCTCGCACTTGTCCATAGGGGTATTGGTGATTGCCTAGACGGTATTTTTAAAAGGTGATTGACTAGATTAACCTTTCACACAGGGCAGAGTGTTTCAACAGGCTGATGCAGGTTTTCAAGGGCTGTTGTTGAGCCCTGACAGCCCACCCCAAAATATTGTTACCATTCTGGTATCATGGGTATGACCACACACCGGGCGCAGCACGGGCATATCCATTCAGAACTGCCTTCCACAAGCAGGTGAGAATGATGTATGCCTTTGGAAACAGTCTATTAGTGACTACAGACAGGATGTTTATGATATGAAGGAGGTATGCGGTGCCTAAAACAATGGAGTACGTGTAAGAAAATTTGATTAGTAAAAAGCCAGCGCCTACTTAAATGTCATATATGCAGCTTAGAACAGCCTTCACAATGTTTAAGTTATAACTATGATGAGAACAATTGAGCTTATAATTAAAAAGGTGAAAGACTCTTCACCAGGATTCAGCAATTACAGGACTATCAAAATGTTAAGATGGCACATATAAATTATTTAAGCAATTTCTGAAAGCCAAGTGTCTGCAAAGGTACTGAGGCTGCATATAAATTCTGAAACGCAAGGGATACTGCTGGAGACAGGTACAGCACAGTGGAGCATAAGAAATGCAAACTGAATTGTGTAGCATACAGGCAGCATTGAAGAAATGTATCTCAGCTCCTAGTCAGTGAACCCAAATGTGTTGTACATTATGCAGACTGCTTAGCAATTTGCATAATTATAAACTCCCCTCGAAACAGTAAACATTACTGCAGAATTCAGTAATGCAAAAAGCAACATTAATATACATTGCTGATTTGACTCTCTTTTTTCCCAGGGTCTTAAACAACTCCCAGGTTATAGAAGAGGCAAAATAGAGACTTTTTCCATAACAAGTAATCCATATTGGAAACAAATGCAGCATAAAAATAGAAACTTTCAGCTTTACTATAGAGTAGTTGTCTTGTTGACTTTTGAAGCTATTTCTGATAAAGTTTTATTTTACACTTCAGATAAGTTCTTGAACTCCTAAGAGTAATCCATTAAACCACAGACTGCCAATGTGTGAGTGGTTTAAAAAAAGATTATCTATATTGCTGGGGATAGAAGACAATATGATTATATTAGGGTAGTCTGCTTTGTGGCTGTGGAGCAGAGGAGCTGAATTAGCAGCAGAATACTAATATTGTTAGTACTTTACAGAAGATTGCAGAAGAGCTCTTTCCAGGGAGATTCAGGGAAGAAATACAGAAGTCTAAATATGAAAAGGAAAGAATTCTCAAGGAGATAGGAATTAAAAATTAATCCTTTTGTTAACAAAACAAGAAGAGAATAGTGCATTGGGAACTTTTGTGAGCTTTATGCCTGGTTCGTGTTTTAAAGAAAGCCTGGTTTGAGGAGCAGTTAGGGAGGGAAGCTCAAGCCCTGGTAAAAACTGTTGTCCCCTTTATCCTGAATTAACTTTTGGAGTAGCTTCAGGTAGATTTGACATGTTTTGTGGAAAGGAGGTGGACAGTAATTGACCTCACTAATGCAATGACTGCAGAGTAAATTCAATGCCAGTACTAGGTGTGAAGAAGTCTAACTGGGGGCAGCCCTAGGAAACAGCTTGTGGTGCTGGTGCTGAGAGCAGCGGCTCTCAGAGATTGCCTCCTGATTCTGGTTCAAGTACTGAAAGATGAATTAAGGAAAAAAAAATAATGCAAAGATGGACTGCTTACAAAGTCTAAAAAAAGAGTTCAAAAAGATGCATGGTATGTTAGTAATGCTGGTGCGTCAGTGCTCTGCGTGTTCCTTTGCCCTCAGCTATTTCATTGCAGGGCTATTGTGTGAACTCTGAGAAAAGCAGTGATATATTTGCATTTACCTCTGTGAGCATTTTGAGTCATCCTTGACTATTCCTCATGCCAGAGGAATAATCTCCTTAATTCCAGTCTTTTAAAAAAAAACTTCTAGAAATTAAAGCAAGCACCAAGCAAACAAGCATCAAACAAACCAACCAGATACTGTAAGCTTCTATGCAGAAGAAATAATCACTCCGGCAGAGAAAACTGCCTCTAATTTTTTTTAACAAGAAAATTGACATAACAGTAAGTAATATGTCATACTGCTTGCTTTCTGTTCCTAGCAAACAGAAAAGCTACTAGCTCAGGCAGAGCAGGATCCAGTTAATTTCCTATATCCTCAGGACAATTATACAAGTTGGAAAAAATCAATCTCTGTCAGTCTTGTCCTTGGGTATGGGTTGTTCTCATGGGGAGTGGGTGTGATGGCTAATAGTAGTTTGTTTTAGAAAGATAAAAACATTAATACCATATTTTGTCCATCTGTGCAATAATATTGTCTCTAAGATAAGATTTCCAAATGGTTAATTTTAAATAATATTTTACAAAATTGTGGGAGTTTCAAATTTAGTTTTCTTTATTGTTCTTACTTATTTACCATCTTCCTATTAGTGTAACCAGTAACGAGGCCTATTTGCAAGTGAGCACTAACTGACTAAATCCACAGTGACACTTTATTTATATGGTAATTTCAGGAGAATTAGGAGGGTGTGGACTAGGAAAACATACTGATATTTGAATTCTGTTGCATTTCCAAGGCTTAATTTGGAGAACTAGACTAGGAAATCATACCGATATTTGAATTCTGTTGCATTTCTGAGGCTTAATTTGGAGCACTAGCTTAGCTGCTTGTTCTTTCCACCTTTTGTGGATTCTGTGCAAATCTTATATGGATTTAAGTTTCTAAGCTGTTGAACACTGGGTAATGCAGACAGTGGGGCAGAAAGGCAGGGGATACCAAACTTCCTGACCCTGAGAGCCATTTTCTAAATTATATGATGTTGCTAATAGCCATATGCTTTTGTGAGTCTCTCTGTGTCCCCTATGTTTTCCAAACTAAGACCTTATACCCCATTGCCCCTACGCTCATCATTGTTCTGAAACAAGGCTAATTTTGGTAGGTTGCTGCTGTAATATTTTACAATAGAGATCTCTGGATTCTACAGAAGAGGAAGGTTTTATTTGCTCATTAATAGGCATACATATTTATGGCTGTGTGCTATTTTCTGCTGAACAACTTCTTCCTGTTTCAGAGATGTACCGACATTTGGAGAGTGCTGTTTTGGGAACTGCCTGTTCCTATTTCCTTGCACCAACCTCAGGTTCAGCAACCAGTGCTCACTTTCCTGCCCTCCCACACCTCTGATTACAAACACCCTTGAGTTGTTCTGCACTTGGGCAGGTTTTTCCCCCATGCGATATTGCAGGCAGATCCCTCCAAGCAAGTGCCCTAATTTGAGGTTATCTATTTCTAAATGGTCTCAGTCATTCTGGGACCGTGCTTTTAGTAGTTTCTCCACCAGTTACAAAACTGAAAATAATCCAACACTCATTTTATTCTCAATTTTTAAGGACTAACAAAGGTAGGTGACATTTTTCTGGTACTATACATGTGCAAACAAAGACTACAACCCTCAAATTTCGCAGCATGGCACGTGTGCTATGTTTGTTCTAGGGCTGCACCATTTTTATTCCTGCCTTGAGTTCTGTGCAGCATCAGTCTGAACAAACCAATCAACACCATGTTTTCTCCCCCATTCTTGCTTATAGGAGGCTTTTTTATTATTTGTATGGACATGTTGATTGAGTGAGCCCGGTTTCTCAGAGGTGCAGATTGGGCTTGTGTGTGTCCATACCGTTCTCAGGAAAATTCTTTGGAAAAGTGGAGTCTTTGCTAGGCACTCAGGGTCTCATTTTGGAATAAACTTTCTATAGTGAGTAATCCCAAGGAGGTTGTTTTCAGTGGTTTAATAGAGCTTATGTGTCTCGATCAAACAATATAAGGAAGAAAGAATTAAAGAAAACTGGGTATTTTCTTTAGCATTCTCCAGGGTGCTGTCAACAAGCATTTTGCTGCCCGCAGCCTGTTACCGATTATTACCTTTTACCACAGATATTCTTTTATTTCCCTGCCCATTGTTTTAGTTACTTCATGAATAAAGAGAATTTAATTTGCCTCAATCTTAAAGCTACTGCATTTTTAAGTAATTGCAACCGATATGAGACTATCAGAGCTTAGCATATTATAATATGTATTAGCTGCTCCAGCCGGCTCTTGTAAACAACTTCTTGCAGTAATATTTCATTTCTATGCAACTGGAGGTTTGCCTGAGCATGCAGCATACATACTTTAGCCTAGAGTAGTTAAAAGTACATTTGAAAACCAGAAATTCAGGAGGTCAGTACTTGAATTTACTGGGCAGTGTTAATGTTTCTGTCACACTGAAACAATTTTACAGCCTCTTATTTAAAATTAATTTGTGGATTTGAGTCTTGCAGAGAACTTGTAAATAACCTGTTCTGGATTGGGTAGACAAATGCCAGCATTTACTTAAGAGGTGTTTGGGGAGCAGGCAAGGATGGAGTCTTTCTCCCAAGCCACCCACCCTATGCTCCATTTCTCTGCCTCTTCTCCTCCCGCTATGTGCAGTGAAACTCTTCTTCATTAGCATTCTTTGGAAGAGGATACATTGCTATTCTCAGAACTGACTTTTCCATACTATGTGTACAGCTCACTGATTGTGAAATAAAACATGGGTAGGTACTCTTTATTATTACTTTTTACTAACCCTTTATTTTTGCCAAAAGGCTACTCAGGTAGTTCTACTAGGAGTTGCTTATAAAACCAGCCAGCACAGAGAGTAGAGAGCTACTACAGTAATTTTCTACCTAGTCTGGAATTTAATTAGCCAGAGAGAGGTTTGGGGAGCTCTGAGGCTCTCTGAGCAGCGTGGGCCTCTGTGTGTGCATATCTGTGCTTTCAGGCCAAACTCCCCTCTGATTTCAGTCTACTGAGGATTGTTGGTTTGGGTTTTTTTCCGATTATAAAGGAGGGAGTTGGCGGGTTTTGTAAATACTAAGTCCAGATATCCTATTAGGTACACACACCTCTCCTCTCTTAATTAGCTTATTGGCACATTGAGTAGGCCTCTATGAAAGCATTTGAGGACATGAATCACTGCTTTCAAACACCTTTGGGGAACAGCCGTAGTACTCACAGCTGGAAATTTGACCCTAAGTAGTTCTCAAACTACATAAATCATACAGATCTATTAAGAGGTGAACTGCTCACCTCTAACAGAGTAGGTTCAGGTGCTATATGTGCTTCAAAATTGTTCCTCTTCTGTGTCTTTTTGAGTTGTATCTTCTGTCTGTTCCTGTGTCAGACCTGCCAAGGACAGAAACTGGCCTATGAAGGTCTTCCCTGCAGTGATCTCTTCTCCTTCTTTCTCTGTCTGTGCTGTATCTGCTGTGTTTGACTGACAGCTGGCACAGCCACCGTTCTCCCTAGACCTCAGAAAAAAATATAGGTGATGTGACAGCTATGTTACACCCACCAGTGGTGTGATAGTGCCAGGAAATAAGTTGATGTAGACACTCAAAGTGAGAATACAAGAAAAGCAATGATACTGACTAAGCAGAAAGTGCTGTCAAAGTAAAACCACTTGGGAAAAGAGACATATTTTCCCTTTCTTGTCTCTTTGCGTTATGATAATCTCAGGAGACATGGGGTCTGTAAGAAGAAATTGCACGTTTTGACTATATTTATGAGGAAAAGCCATATTGTAGCAGTAGTCCAGTTCTGATCTTTTGTCAGTGCTTATTGTCTGCATTTTGTTGAGAGTGACCAAAGCAATAGCAGGCAAAATGGTCGGTTTACTCAAGTATTTGAAAAGTCTTTGGTAGCATAATCTAACCCAGAGGATTTTTGGAAGGACTGACTTGACCAGAAGAGCACTTTTTATATCTTGAGCTTGATAGGCTATACTTTTTCGTGAGTTCTTTAGTGGTTTCATGTACCTTGAAGACTAAAATACCAACTAGCTAAAGCTATTGTATGATACGTTTTATTTTCTTTGCTATTTTGGTTAGCAGCAATTAACTCGCATGTCCTCTCCTGATAATAGGAGAAAAAATCCTCATTTGCGACTCTGTACTGTCCTAAGGGAATGTGAGTATTAAAGTTGCTGTGGTTTTTGCACAAGGACTCCAAACAAGATGGGTTGAAATAATGCCGATGTTGCCCTTTCTGTTGTTTTACTGTTTCCAACATGCTGTAGGAGTTAACAAGAGGAAAAACAAGAGAATTTCTTATAAAGACAGCTCGTCAGAGAATGAGAAAAAGCAGTATTCAGAATTATTCTCTCTAGCATTTTTTTGGTCTTAAGTGAAGTGTCTGTTGAGAAAGTTGTGGGTCTTAGCATTTCATATGTCTAGTAAAAGTCATGAAATAAGAGTTTCCTGTAAAAATACTTTAAAACTGTGCTCTTTAAATCAACTGAACTCTTATGAAACCCTTTCTGTAATGCGGAAGACACCTTGTGCTCTCATCCTGCACTGCAGAACCCAAATCAAACTAATAAACAAAAGGAAGAGAAACAGGAGGGAGCACAAAAGGCCGCCACAGACTCCTGCACTATCACTGGTCATTTGCAAGCCAGTGAAGACTGTAACACAACATACCACCAGCTCCCATTTTAATAAGGACCTACACGCAGATCCTTTCTACCTCTCTGAAGACACTCTTATTTGACACGAAAAGCAGTTTTTTTCAGTCCCATCTGTTCATCTCTTGCATCTGCCTTTGCTATCTGGACCTTTGCTATTCAAGGACCAGGCAGGTTTCTGAATGTCCAATTCCTGAACAAAGTTGTGTTCTTAGCGCCGTGCACAGCAACCAAGTAATTTGAAAGTAATGTAAACACACAGCCTATTTATTCCATTGCTGCGCATGGTTTTGCAGTTATTCTTGATAGGTGAGTGTGAGTGAATCTTGTTACAGCAGTTTTAGAAGTTGCTGACCTCAGCTCTGGGTCACTGCCACGAAGAGGAATCGGCAGGAAGGTTCATAGTTCTGCCCCAGAGCAGCGTCCTGGTCAGAGCTGAGCCATGAGCCCGTGCCCTGAGGAACTGGAGGGGTATGGGCAGCCACGTGTTCAGTGATGAGAAGTGGTGACCTCTGGCAGAGGAGCTGGGCGAAGAGCTCAGGGACATGACCTGCTGAATTGCTACTGCAAGAGCTGCCAGTTGTTTTCAATGAGTCCTGAGCTAGAAAATGTGAGCAGAATTATCAAAAGTACCTGTGTGATTTGGGAGTTTGTTTCTCTGTGAAACCAGTGGCACAGGCTCCTAAGGAAATGCTGGCACTCCTTTGCTGCTCCACCTACTCAACACAAGCGCTATCTGAGGCAGGAGCTGCACTGTAGCCGTGTGAGCAAATGTGGAGTCCAGGCTGTTATATCTTGTGTCTTGAAGGGGCTCATTAGCTTGGGCTCAGTGCTTTTAACCACAGATACACAGCTTTTTGCTTTGGAGTTGATTCACATCTAGAGAGCTCAAAATATGGGTTAAGCGAACTTGTGTCTGCAGACAAAATATTAGTAGACAAACCACAGAGTCACATTGGCCTGTGTAACAGGATTTGTCTTTGAGGCTGTGATGCTTTGCCGACTTCAGTAAGAAAGAAAAAGTGAAAGTATACATTTATTATACTCTTGTAGATAGAATATTTTGAACTGAAAAGAAGTTACCAAATGAATGGGGCAAGTTGCCATAATTCTAATTAGCTGATAACTCGCTGCTGCTATGTATCCAACCAAACGTTAATTCTAAAAGAGAGAGACTATTTCAGGAGTATTTCTTTGCATCTCCTACCACTAAGAGTACTTACATCACACCAGAGAACTAAAAGAACAGGCGGGTGCTTCTTGGCTTTTCAACCAGAAGACTGTTCCCAAAATACTGATGATTGTCTGAGACCATAGTAATAAGATCCCAACTAGGAAAGCTTAAAGATTCAAACTTTTTTAGTGTCTTTTTACAAATTTTCAAATCCCTTGTCCAGCACTAGCGTAGGAGGGCAGAATGCTTAGAAGCTTAGCAGTGACACTTTTCTTACAAAATCTTTTTTTTTTGCTCTGAGTTCATTGTTCTATTTGTTTCTATGGGCTTAACCATGAGCAATACACTCAAAAATAACTATTATTTTAAGGAAAAAGGAAGTTAGTGCTTTCATTCAGTATTTGGCAGTGGGGATCAGCAGAGGAGGATCAGCTACAGATTTTGTCATCTCTGGACTGATAACTACTGTAAATTCTTACAAAATACAGTTTGCATTTGGCATTTATTTTCAATAAATAAAAATAGATCTTTTAAATACCTCTGTTACTGCTTAATTTTCACTTACTAGAACTTTATTCATAAAAATAAAATACACTGAAGTTATGAAAGAACATTTTTGGATCAATGATTTTATCTTTTAAGTAAAAATTTATTGCAATGATTTTTTTCTAACAAGATACTTCTTATAGAACTGAAATGTTTTGTTGTGTTGTTTGGGGTTTTTTTTCCCAAATTAACTTGTTTGCTTCTCTTTGGGTTGATAAAAAACCCTGCACTTATTTTATCTGAATGAAAAAATGTTAATTGCAAGGGGGAAGAGTACTTTGCAACAAAACCTATCAGCATTGCACTTTACTGATTTCTTATGACAAAGACCAAGAAGTGGGAGACTTGTGCATTCATTTAGATTATTAATAACTCTCCATAAAATAACCTTCACATTTGATGACTTGTTTCAGCCGCAGCTGTGAAGCTCTGCAGGTTTTAATCACTGTTTCAACCACTTGGATCAGAACAGAAAGAAAGTTCCCCTCCTGTAAAAAGTTTTCCATTTCCATTCTTACTGTATGTCATTATTATAAGCAAAAAAAGGTTTTGAAATCCTGAAAGTCCCATTTATGAAAACTACGACATAAATTTCTTCTGCTTTAGAAAAATGAACTTTAATGAATGAGGTTTTTCCCTGTTTTATCACATTTTATTTAATGTGATTCTTTTTTTATTTTAGCAGACTTTTTTCTGTAGCACAGGATACATTTGTGACTGATTATCTAAAAAAGGACAGAATTAACTTTCAGATTTTCTTAAACTTGTTGCCATATGATATCCGTTTTATTAATGAGTTTTTTAACCTAAGTTTTCACGTCATAGAGACCACACAGTGTGGCGTTGGTTGTGAAGAGAGACCTCACACTTGAAGTCCAAGTCTCTGGATGGCATTCTGAAAGGTATGCTTGGCCACTGCCTTGATCCAACCATGGGGAATTTGATAAATATAGTGCAGAAAGATTTAGAGGAGAGGGTGTCTAGTTGCTGAACAGAAGGCAGTTCCTGCTGTCTTCTCCATGCCTACCACTGTATGACCATTGAGAGGGATTAGTCTTGAGAGTAGCTGATTTCTGACACGGGGTGATCTCTGGGATTGTTTATTAAAAAAAAGATAGAGAGGCTTTTGGTATGGAACTGCAATGTATGGTCACATCTCAAATGTGTGGATATATGTTCTTGTTTCTGTGTTTTAAGGCCTAGGAGAGAAGATGATCAATGCACAATTGAAAATAATGTGAGAGATTGTATCTAGGTGTACAGGTTCAGAAGACCTTTCCTATGAAAGATCTGAGAAGGATCTGCATTCTAAGGGAATTCAGTTTTGATTGGCAATGTGCATTTTATTATTATTTTCATTTATTTATATTGAGTATATTCTGGCAAGGGTAAGCTATCTATGGGTTAACTACTGACTTCCGTTTAGTGTTGCTTAATGTTTTTCTTTATGGTCAGGATGAAGTTTTTCCATGATCTCCCATGACAGGCTGAGACTGATGAACCCCTTGGCATTTCTGCAAGGCTAATGTTATAATCCTAATGATATTTATTCAAGGTCTGATGGGTCAATTGATTACGGCACATCAGTCAACAATATGGGGTAATCGGTCTAATAGTAAAACTAAACGTTTCTCTTCTGTTCCTACCCTGACATTTGGATGATCTTTCATCCACCAGACCCTCTTGTAGCCCTTTGGTAATGCTCTCCACTATTTTTCCTCATTTTCCCTCTTGACCTAAGCATTTCCAATTTTGCAGCTAGTTCCCCATGCCTAATTTTCAAAACATTCTGGAGCTTTTATGAGTGTATCAGGTATCTTCCAGTTCACAGCATCTGCTCTGTTGGGCTGCTTTATAACTTGGTACTTTGTAAATCATTTTGGAACACCTTGTGCATTAAAACACTCTCTGAAAGAAAACTTTATGCACTGTCTTGTTCAAGTGAATTACCACAGCAAGCAATTTCTGCCACAATCCTCTGTAACAATTTTTGTGCTAACTTTTTATGAATTTCTGTTGTCTTTTTTAGCATACATTGATGAATGATAAAGAGAATAGACAAGCCTGTAAATTGAAAACTATGTCACAACATCCTCATTTAAAATATCTGACTGCATAGAACTTGGAACATTATTTTTTAATGTATTCAGAATAGTGATCTTGAAAAAAATTAGTGAAAAATATTTTAAAACTATCATAGGTTAAATGTAGATTCATATATTGCTGTCAGAAAAGAGTAAAATAATGATGCTGACCCCTAAAAGCACAAAAAGTTGTAAAGTCCTGAGGCATACTAAAAAATCTATAGTTAACCTAGTCCCTTCAAAAACCATTCCAAAGTGCCTTTGTTATTAAATGTTGATAAATACTTTTGTTTACAGAAGGTGATGATAGATACAGGATTGTAAAAAACAAAAAAACAAAACAAAGTGTGTTTTAACCATCACCTGACAGCAAAGATATATTTAGCACAGTATGAAACAGAAGAGTTCAAATCTTTGAGACACACACTTAGAATGTGTCCCCTGGGTAACAAGATAGTAATGAGGTGATTGTGTCAAGGTGAGGAACACAATTTAAAAAGAAATAAATTATTGAGAAGCTGCAAGTAAAGCTTGACTTAACAAAAGATTACATAGAAAGGAAATTCAGAACTGTTGTAGGTGGTATAGGTGGTTAGAACATACCCTTAAAGGGAAGGAAGACAAGGTTGCAATAAGGCTACAGACTCTTTCTTACCATCACGCATGCCGTTTCCTGCAGTCCTTCAGTCAGGTACACAGTACTTCAGTAATGCACAGAAGTGCTGTAAAGTAATGAGAACAAGGTAAAACAGAGGTGAAAATTTTCTGCACAGAGAATGTGGAGCTTTTCCTTTTTCAAGTAACTGCCAAGGCGGTATTATCTTGAATGTCATAGCTGGATTACATGGCTGCAGATCAGGGCAGAACAAAATCACTGCTAGTTGACAAGGTTTCTCTTCTGTTTTCCGAACTGAAATTAGGAAAATATATAATCTAGTTTGTTCTTCATGGCTCATTGCCTTGGTTGACTAGTTGGGTAGCATTATGTTTAGCGTTGAAAGCTTAATGACCCACGGTTCTAATTTATATGCAAGAAATTATTTTTTTTTAAAGGACTGTCTGTAAAGCATTCTGTACATTTGCCTGCCTAGACCTTCTGCCAGTCAAATCATGGTGGCGTATTCAGATACCTCTTGTCACTATTTATTTGTTTATGCAGTGGAAACACAATGCCTAGAATTATTACCCTTATAAGCAAGAGTGCAGAAATTCTTGTATTCGTTTTTGGCTAATGTGAAGTCTGTCCTTTAGTTACACGTGTGTGTATGTTTTCCAAGGGGAAAAAAGAAGACTTCTGGAATGCTCATTGACCCAATACTTAATGTGTAAATAACAGATGGACAGTTCCACTACAGTGGGGAAAAAAAAAATCTGCGTGATTATTGTTATTTTGATGAATTCCATTCTTGCTCATGGTCTAAAGTAGCCAGAATCTATTCTTTGCCACCGTATTGCCTTTTGATTAATTGCTTTTAATCTTACTATTGTAAACAATCTTGATACCATAATTGTGTTTATTGCACAATGGAGCAGCTGCTATACAAAGCTTAACACCGTAACTGCATTTTTTTATTGAATCTGTCTCATTGGTTTTGTTATTTGTTGTTGTTTTGGTTTGGTTTTGTTTTCTGGAGCCAACTTTATAACAGCCTCCTTGTAAAAAAATGAACAGGCTCTGGCACTTGTAATTTCCTTTATTTAAAGAACGTATTTTACAATTTTGTATTGATGATGATGATTTTTTATTGGTTTGGGGTCTTGTTGGTTTTTTTTCCTGGAACTATGTATATTTGGGGAATGTTTTCAAAACACACAATCCCTTTGCTACACTTGAAGACAAGCTTCAAAGATGGTAATGGTGTTTCTCCTTGCCACGTAGAACATATGAAGGATTAAAACAAAAATACTGGTACAGATAGGAAAGACATTTATGTAAAGCCACGTCCTCCCCACTTTGAATGCAAACATGCAAATCTCAGACTGTAACAGAAGTAAACTCTGAAATAAAGGCAGGTAAATTGTTCCAAATCTAAAATAGTTGAAAAATTTCTCAGTACTTGTATTGCTTTATCTACTTGTTTTAACTAATCCCTATAGCTAGTTAAAAATGAAAGCAAAAATAGAAATTCCTGATTTGAGACTTGCAAAAGAAGAGGGGAAAGTAGAATACCCAGCTCCCTCCAGATCCTATTGTTTTATGAAGTAGATCCTATTCAGCACTCTTAGTGCTTAACCTACATTCAGTAAGTCGTGCGTGTGTCTTTGTCAGTTATTTATGTTGTACAGACAGGATCTTAGATTTAGTGGTGTCTTTGATATCCGTGTTGATGCTTGAGACTGTAGTCCTTCCCTGATATCTTGATGCAACTGTCATTAACATGTACGTGTTATGAATGAGATTTTCCTCCTTTAAGATAAAGAGGGATATTTCTAGTGTTTTAAAGAAATTCCAACTTGTGTATCCACAAGCTGTTATACATTTCAGTGTTCAACTCTTGCTCATAGATCTTTTTTTTCCAGGCTTTTTTTATAAAGAAGAAATTGAGACTGAAATCTAGAATGTTGCCTTAGGAGGAAATGTGACTAGATTTCCTGTATTAAGGATGAAGAGGAAAGCTCTTTTCCTGGGCCACTATATTCTTCAGGTTTGCCAAACTGCTCATTACTTGTCTAAAAAATAATTAGCAGTGATTGTCCTGTTCTGAGCTAATTGGTGCTGCACTAAAGCAGCCCCTTCTCTCCCAAACATTTATATTGGGGGTGTTCTTATTTTAAACAGTGGAATTTTGATGAATGTCCATTGATAGACTGTTCTGTAAGACCAGTCCATCAGAAGTGGAAGACCCAGACTGGTGCCACTTCCTCTTGTCACACTGTCTTTTTATTCCATACTGATAGTGAAAAGCAGCAATGTACTGTCCAGAAAATCACAGATCACACATAGCATCAAGAGCATACCCTTTAAAATTATGTATTTTCATTAGACAGTGACGTCTGGTTTGGACTGTGAATGCTTATTTGCACACCTGCAGGCTATTTGATGTGAAGAAACCCAAAGTATCTGGAGAATTTGTCTGCAGATGGAGTTCAGTCTTTTTAATTTAATATAGCAATCATGCAGAATGTATCTGATTTATAAGTATTGTAAAAATTTATATGCCACATAGGTTCTATGTGCTTAAAAGCTGTTCATTACATAAGTAACGCTTTCCTCTTCTGTTGATTTTCATAATTGATTGAAAGGTGGAGGCATAATCTTGACAATACTAAAATCTTTGTGAGTGAAAATGGTTTCATTGAAATCCACCTTGATTTATAATAACATTTAAGACTTACAAAGGACTGAAATGGTTATGCATTAAGAAAACACATTGTATAGGAATCCCTTTTTGGCTAAGATGTATGTGAAGAGTCTCACGTCAAACAGAGGACAGTGAAGTTCATTCAACATTCATAATTATTATAATGACCTTATTTGTTTTGGAGTTTAAATTTATTCACAGACTTTAAATTAAGAAGTGTTCCTATGCCTTCGTAAAATAACTGATTTGCACTACCTGGAAATATCGAACAAGGTAATTCTATAATCTTGAAATTAAGGATCACATTGTCAATTGCAAAGTTTCGTGTATGGTCGTTCTGTACTATCGTCCCTCGTCAGAAAAGCTCTCTTGGTAAATGAGGACTGGGAACAAGACCTGTGTTTTCTGTTAGTGGCTCCTCCTCTCAAGTTACATATATGTGTGCTTGATTTTCAAATTGTTCTATTGCTTTCAGGTAGAGGAAAGGGCTGAAACAAAAAAAATGTGAGAGACAGTTGTATACAGGGAAGACAAAAAGTGATTTTATTCCCAGAAATGCTGTGTCCTCTGCTTCTTGAACTATAGAACTCTTTTGAGGTAGATTGTCCTTGCAAAGTATAGCTTCCTTTTTGCATCCACTAATCTCAGGGATGCAGCATGAAGTCACTAATGCTTTCCTTTCAGCTACTCCAGCAAAACATGAGGAAAAGATTCATCCACACTAGCTGCAGCAAATGCTGGAACTGTGTCACTTATACTGCAAGACCCTTTCCTTTCTGGTATGCAAAATCTGATGTGTTGCTGCTGGGAGGGAGGGAGCATTATTAGAGTCTCATTTAGGTCTTGATATCTGGTCTGGACTGCAAATGTTTATTTGTTCACCTATAAATATCTGATATAAGGACTTGCAGGGTACCAAAATGTGTGTCTGGAGATCAGATGTATAGCCTGTTTTATATCATCTGGAAGAAATTATACCTTGTGATTTATACCTGGTTCCCAGTTATCTTGCTTTCAGCGTCCTTATGAGGAAAAATCCATTCTACTCGCAGACTCTTATTTGCTTGAAAAGAAAGACCCCATACAGCACACACTGCATTAGTGCCATGAGTTTGTCACTCCTGAAATAATTTGGCTAGGCAAATGAGGTGGATCAAAAACTACAGTTACAATCAGTATATTTGAATTTCAATAGGTTAGAGATGCAAGAGTGGGTTTGGAAATAGGAGGATATGCCTTGCCTGAACAGCATCACTTCTGTGCAAACCACAGAGACAGGGTTTGGAGAGGACCAAAGCATGTACCTCACTGATGAATTAGCATCCCACCAGCTATAACCTGCTTTTATAGCTGCTCAAAAGCAGTGACTCTAAATCTTGCTTCTTCATTGCTCATTTGGCAATGCTGTCGCTGTGAGATATTGTACAACCTTTTACTATAATAATACTTAATCACACACATAAATGCTATATCATTAGTGCCTGGTAATAAGGAAATCCTGCCATACTGTTTGACCACCAGACATGATTGAGTGACATTGCACTCTGCTAATTTTCTTTGGTTACAAAATAATCTAATAGCAGAAAAAGAGGGGTTAACACCAGATATTTTTTTTTAAAGGTGGGATTTTTTTCGGCCCCTGTGCAATCTCTGGCATTCTGCCCATTTTCTGAATAGTAAATATTCCTTTCCTGACCTTTTCTCCGAGAGGATGACACTCAGATTACTCTGGATATTGTGTCGTGATCAGGCCTTTTCTCAGTGGCCTGAAAATTTTAAAGACCACCAAAGCAGTTGCAGTGACAGAGTAGAGAGATTTACTTGGCTGATGTGGTGAGGAAGGTGTTGCTTTAATATGTTCTGTAAGTCCACTGTGTTCTCCTACCTTTTTAGAGCTTCTGTCAAAGGAAAATAGCGTAACTGAATTTGGTCCATTCTGTTTATCTAAAGGATATTGTTCTTTCTGTATTTTCACTTTTTTTTCCTCTTGTATCTTGGGGTGAGACCTTTATGTCCTTAAGGTTAATAATGAGAAATAAAAGGTAAACGTGTTTGTTTTCCTAGAAGGTGCTACCTTTTGGCAAATAAGCCCTTTAAGCATATTACTGAGAAATGTATTGTTAGTGAAAAATAGGAAAAAGTAACTCGTAAGCTCTGATTTTGGTTTAACTATTTTAATAGCATCAGGTAGAATTGTCGACCTTTCTTCTTTGAGGATGGGCACAAACTGTCTCATCCATAGCAAAATAATACATCCTCCACTAGAAATCTTTTGACCTACCTTGTTAAGTTTGCTATATTTGCAAGAAGTAGGAGTAACAGGATTAGAAACTTAAGTCTGGTCTCATCGTAAGTAGGATGATCCTCCCCACTCCCAGAAGAGTCCCTGACAGCTCCCTCCCTAGCATATTGCTCTTTTTCACTGCAATACTATGTCATTCATTCAGCTAATTGGGCAGCTTTAACTAGGTCAGTCAACTCATTCTCTAGATCTGTGTGGCAAGAGCAGAGGTAGATGTAAGAGTGCAGACTGAAATATGTGTGATTCTCTTGGCTTTAGCCCTTGATTTATTGTCTGTTGACACAGAATTGGGCTTCAGTTTCTGTCAAACCAAGCGCTATAAGCAGAGCCACACTTGCACAAGAGAAGAAGTGTTTCAAAACCAATTCTGCAAGTTTTGTCCACCTTTCAGTTGTAACTCTTTCTTGACATTTTACATATTCATTAAATAATTGATTAATGAAGAGAAACAGCTGCTCTTTGACCTAGGAATGCAGTATACTGTTCCCAAAGCCAGTAACGTGTTATTGAGAAGAAGGGAAGCGCTGTTGTTTTTTTATTCTAGAGTTTTAAGGGAAGAGTTGTAATAAATATTTGTTGTTAGTCCCTGATGGCATACTTGGAATGAGAAGTCACAGTCCAAAGGTTTTACCATCTAGAATACGTAGTTTTAAAAGTATCACAAAGGAATGAGGGTCACACAAGCCTGTGGCAAAATGAAAACCAGAAAAGGTCTCCCAAAGACAACCTTGTGCAAACATCACAGATTTATACTACCTTTCCCACTATTGGTAGCAGGCATCCATGAAAACAAGACACTGTTAAAAAAAAAGGGCACATATCTTCATGATTAGGTCACCACCTTGGGAACAGAAAAGGATGCATATAGTCATCTTCAGATCTTACAAACTTACTTCTTTTTCATATTAAGTTACTAAAAATTTTCTATTTAGAGTGCATTGCTTTCCCCTCTCATTGAACTGTAACTATTTCAGGAAAAGAGATGAACTGGCAATGGGAACCCACGGTTAAAATATGATGTTAAAGTCAATGTCCATGTAAAGAGTAAGCAAGTCAAATCTTGCAAATGTTTCATGTCTTGATCTTTCGTATCTCTCCATTTTTGTTGTTGTTGGGATTTTGGAGGTTTTGTGAGTTGCTTTTTTTTTTTTTTCTCAAGCTTCCTCTTCCCAACTATCAATTCTTCTCAGCAACTTTATTAACATGTTTAGTACTTCATTTCAAAGACTAGAGTTGTACCTTCTGTGTCACTGTGCCTCCCCTGAGGGTGTCTGCCTTTCCCAGACTAAACGCAGACTTGTAGCTAGTGTCAGCTTCAGCATCGCTGGCAGCTTTGATGGACTCTGGTTTCCTTCAGCTCCTGTAAGGCTGCACTTCTTTCACCCTCAGGGTTAGTGGTAGCTCTGAAGGGTCAGGGTTGCTATATAACAACTGACCAGCTGGCTGAGAGCCTGGGGGACAGTGATTTCTTCACGGGAGCATTGACCTATGCTATATGCTAATATGAGAACGTGCTAACCCTCTGGTTAGCGATAATGGAAAGTTTGTGTATGTAATTGGCCAATATAACATACTTTGTACAGCTATAAACTTGGATTTGGATTTGTGGTCCTTCTGATACTGAAATTCAGCTTGTATGACTTATTCATGTGCTACATCTGAGTATTATTAAGGGTGTATCTGCAGCGTTGTAGTTTGGAGAGAAGGCACTTAACAGTTAAAATGTTTAACTCTCCTCTAAAGACTTGTTTTAAAATCCTGGTTAGATGGCAAAGGTAAACTAGTTTGACTGACCCCAGAAATCTGCCGTCTCATCTCATGTGTTTCTCACCAAGCAGTTCAAGATCTCCAGCAATTTGGACAGAGTTTAGCAGACGTATGACCCGCACAATAAGCGTTTTTGTAGGTCCTGTGAAAATCTGGGTGCAACAGTGAGGAGGAAGGAAGTAGGAGGCAGCACAGCCTCCTGTGCAATCACTTGCAGTGCTGTCAATCCCTTGAGTAAATCCACTCCAGCTTTCGAGCTAGTTCACCCTTCGCATGAGTTATTATTTTGTGTCACTGAGTGATATTTCAGGAACCAAGTCAAACATGATAAAAATAACTGTCTTCTATAATTTATTTTTATGAATTTGTATTATTTTGGGCAGCAATTACTGGCTGACTCAGTCACTGGCAATGGAAAAGTGTCATTTTAAGTAACTCAGGCCAAGATTTGAACAAGAATGAGACTACTTGATAAGACGTCAACAAGTGAAGGTTGTAGCCTTGTCAGTGATGACATTACAAGTTCTATCGTGTCCTATGCAAACTGTCATAACCTTTAAGCAGGGGCTTCAGCAAGATGAATTGCTGATGTCAAATAAAGCGATGGGTCAAAGCTAGACTGGAATAAATGGAAAGTTCAGAAGGCTCTTACTTTTTGAGGTGCTAAATCGATTGAGGGATTTAATAAATAAAAGATTTCACCAGTATTGTAATAGAGCTTCTTTGGATAAAAATCCTGACTTTGGGACTTGGAGACATAAAGACAGACTTTTAATGCTTTTGTGTACTGTGCAGCCTGTTTTTAAAAGGGTGAAAATCCTAGATGCCAGAACAATTGGATGTGTGTTTCTGGCCTGATTAAAAAGTAAGGTGATTAGTTTACTCTAGAACAAACAATGCTGTATACAGTCCTAAAGGTAGGATCAGTTTGTGCATCAATTTGAATTGGAGCAAACATCTTTATACTATAAAACTTTTCTACTGTTGAAATAATTTCTCAGATGAGCCCACCAATCAATTTTTAAAGTTTTGTTTTTCATTTAAGTGAAATTCTGCATTTAATTTAAAACTGAAAATAATATGCATTGTGTTGAAAGCTTTCTTCTGGTTTTGAATGGGCAGAGACGTCTGCAGTACACGCAGAAGCTAAATGCGTAAAACAATGGCTTGATTCACATGTCTGATCTAAACACAGAAAAACAGCGCACTAGATGGTGAAAGCCGCCTGCTTTGCAGAATAGCAGTTGCAATTCATTCTTCGTGTTTCTTAGGGTATTGAGTTGAATGACTATAGTCACCTCAAGAGTGAGTGGAATTGACCTGAGAGAGGACGCAGCCAGCGCACTGAAATGAATGTGAATCAGCTTTTCCCTGAAGTGGGAGTAGTCTTCTCTGAATCCTCACTGAATTGCGAAAGTTGCTATCTCAGAACCAAGTATTGATCCAGAGGTGTTCTGTGCAAATATAGCCCATGGGATTAACATCAGCTGAAAAAGCCTTGAGAAGCTAATGAAACAGAGGTGGCAAACATAATGAGGTGTGCAGTTTTCAACCAGCGCACAGGAGCGATTACAGCCATTCATTGGTAACTGTTCATATCCACACAGACGATAACAGTTACTTATTATTTGTCTTTGTTAGCAGCTGGAGGGCTTTCATCTTTCTCCTGTAGAGTGGACCATTCTTTTCTAACTCTAGATGTATGGCTTAATAACTTCTACTTCACTCGGACACTAAAATGACATCTGATATGTTTTTCTAAAGCATCTTCTTTCCAAGGCTTTTGAAACCTATTTTTATGTTTGTTCTTTGATGTACAAAACTTTTTTCCATCTAGCTCATAATACGTGAAAGGTAAAAAAAAATATATAGGTACAATAATAATTGCCAACTGAGAATATTTGACAGGAAATGACAGGTTCTTTCCATTGAAAGAGCACAAAGGGCTTTTTTAATATGGATTTATAATAATCTCTTTTAATAAATTGATCTTATATTAAAGATTTGACAGCTAATACATGTGTTCTATCAGAAAACAGTCAGATACTTTGAAAGATCCTCAAGTTATCATCTCTTTATGAAAAAATAATAAAGAATGCTTTTTTGTTTCTAAAGGTATTTCATAAAAATGTCCACCTTAATAAATCTCCTGTAGAGAAAGTGTCTGTAATCAAGACAATAGTGACCAGCTTCCTTGACAATCATTCCAGATGACAGACAAAAAGTGGAGAATCTGTTAGCAGTGCCCTGACTAACACTCCCCATAGCTATTATTCACTTTTTCTGTCTGCTGTGTCTATTCTCATTTTCCTGCTTTATATACATTGTCTTATTGTCATTATATCTCTTGACTTGTCTTTTTTCCCCCTCCAAATGGTTAAAAATCCACGCTTGTCCTTATTTTTGGGCCATTTAAAAGTAGCCTTGATAGCCTTCAATGTTGCTGTCTTTCAAGCTTCATCTGAATAATGATTTCGTGTTCATAGGTCTTATTCTGCCTGAATTTTTATTGCTTTTTGTGGTAGAGGAACTGAAATGGGTTATCAACATCTAACTTCAAAAAATCTTTTCTAATTATTTGTATCCATTCTCTTCATAAGAGTCTCCTTAAAGTTGTAGTAGTAGTCTTCAACAGTACATCACTACCATAATATGGTGCAATAGTGGAGGCTTCTCGTTTGTTTTTTTTCACTTGCTGAGATTTTGCATGTGAAGTTATCCGGCATGGGCAGTAACCTGCAAGTCCATATGTACTTTTTCAGAATGCTGTATTTATACTGAAATTTATCTACAGTAATATATAATGTGGCTTTTTATTCCGTTCCTGATATTAGCAGAGAGAAAAAATGAAAAAAAAAAAAAAAAAAAAAGGCCAAATTTTCTAGTTAAAGCTAAGTAGTACTGGAATTTAGCATGGAATGTCATAGGGACTAAGCGTCTCCTATAGCCCATGGAAAGAGAGTGAGGATCATCCTGCTTCTGAACAGCATCTGCTCTAGTGCTTCACTAACCTCGTCTAAGTTAGGTGCTTGTCATGGATCTTTCCTCACAACTATACCCTAAATCTTTATGAATTCAGCATCCTTAGCCTTTAAGTGCTCAAAGTAACTAGTTTTCAAATGTTACAAGCTGCAGTGCAACTGTTAAACTTGCTTACATTCAAAGCACAATTTTTGCCTTTACATGCTGGGCCTTTTCTAGCCAATTCAGGAGGTCTGTTACTCTCTTATCTGCATACTGCAAAAAATGAGAGAAAATCTTTTAACTGATTTTTTCCTGAAGTGCCTTAACAGATTCTTAGCTACTGAAGGAAAAACAGGACCACTTGTGGTACAGTTGAGGTGAGGATACTGAAGGTAGGGCCTGAGCCCTGACCATAAGGGTCGTGAAGGGAACCCCTGAGATGTAGGTGTGATACGTTCCAGGACTGGTTTGGGCAAGTTCAGACAATGCGTACAGAATCGGTCAGTATGACCTAGTGCTTTACTTGTCTTACCCCAAACAAATTTATAGAAAATGAATTTGTGTATGTGTATGAACTTGGCACTGTTTCATTTTCCAGTAAATACACTAACTGGTTAACCATTACTGAGAAAAACCATCCAGTGTATATTTTGCATAGCAGAAAAGACTTACTACCTGTTCCGCGCTGAAAGATTGTCTCTCTCATCAACATTGTGCCATCTTTCCCACAAAGATTTGATTCCCACTCTGCTGTATTTTTTGCTGTATTTAAAGCATTCTTTTAGATCTTCACCAACTCCACAAAGTGCTTGTAATGGCAGCAGTGTGTTCTCCTGCTTCTCCTTTGAGGCCTTCATTTAGTCTTTAAAGACGTTGTGTATTTTCACTGCTCTGAAAGGTTCCTTCCTTTTTTCAGATCCGCAGTGAGGAAGGGATAGGATGGGCTGTGTGTCAGCATCTCCAGGTGGCTGAATGGTGTCCTGGGGCTGCAACAACTGACACATTTCTGACTTGCTGCTGAGAGTATTAGAAAGCTGTGTTAAACATCCAGTCTTATTCTCTTTCACCTCAAGTTCCAGTCCTACTTGTGGGTGGTTCAGCAGGGCTGTTTGCTGGAGCTGAGATGTTTTAAACTCAATCTGGCCAGCTGAGGTCCTGCTTTTGAGTTCCTGAATGGATGAGCAGCTTGTAGGGGACAGCAAAGCCAGGTCGCTGAGAGCAACAAAACACTCTTTCAGCATTTGAAAGCCTAAGAAAGTTGTGTTGATTGCTGCTGCTGGGATGGGGGCCAGGGGTGAAAGTGGCCTGTACTTCAGGAAAGGCAGCCTCCCAGCTGCTGCTGAAATTTGGTCTCTGTTTTACCAGAACTGCTCCCTGAACAGCAGCACCAAAATGGGAGGGCCATAGCCTCATACAGTCTTATTCCTGCACCTATTCCACCTTAAATGTTTCAGGGTCCAGAGGAGCAAAAACGTTTTCTATTTAATAACAGATATACGTTTTTTCTCACCCATTACTGGTGTGCCGTGCCTTACATCCACTGACTTCCCCCTTTTACACTTGTTTTTTGTAAAAGGCCTCAGGCAAGTGAATTCCCAGGAGATAGGACTGCCCAGGTTGAGGTAATACTGACTGCCTAGTTTGCCAAATTAGTCTATAATAATTACATTCTTAAACTGGTCTGTTTTCATGGTTAATTTGGCTGGCAGAAAATGAAGAAGCTATTTTTGCAGCATATACGCACCATATGAATATAATTACTTGGAAGCACTGCAGACTCCAGGATTGAATGCTTTTTAAAAAAAAAAAAAAATCTAATGAGCATGAGCAGGCTAAGCTGTTTGCAGTTGCCTGGGTAACAGATCAGACCTTTACCTGGCTCATTCTGTTACAAGTGGAGGAATATACCCTAATTCTCATATTTGGGCTCTACCCTAAAGTATTTTATGGAGATAGGAAAGATAAAAAAAAGCATCTTTAAGCCTGCCCCTACTGCATGCATCAGAGAAAATGGTCAAGCAATTGATTCCTTGCACAGAAGAGCTGGAGCAGAAAGGAGCTAGTTCCCTTTGCTTCTGCATTGAATTGCAAATTCTGTCCTGTGATGACAGGCACGAGTGCAGCATTGTGGGTGTCTACACACAGTCTGATTGGACTTTCAGAAGCAGTTCTGGACCCCAAGTGTAGGATTTGCAAAGTTTTTTTCCATCTACACAGTCAAGAGGCCTGCAGGACCCCACTGTGGGAAGCCAGGCTTTTGTGGCCCCCAGCCCATGATGCTGAACAGCACTGACTCTGCAGAGAACTCAGAAATTTCAGTTAATGCAGACAATGTCTTTCTGCTTTCACAGTGTTGCTTCCTTCAGGGAACGTATCTTCTCTGTGCAATTCAATGAGCTGCTTGAAATTTCCAAATTACTTGTGTCCTGGTAACCTTGGAGACTACATTCCTCCTACTGCTACAACAGAATTGTTGGAACTAAAGTTTAGTGGGCTTTGGAGCATGCTGCAAGGCTGATTTATCAGATGTTTGAAAAAAGGGAGGAGATTTGAAGGTGAAAATGGCACAGTACATCGATACCTCCTAGGCATAGTAAATAGGAAAGCAATCCAATCCCTACTGTTGAGATGTGTATTACACTGAATATGGCTTTTACAAATACAGAAGAGAGGTACTAGACCGTGCAGAGGAAGGATTATCGAAAAAACCCGCTTTTACGAGGAGGTAGAAAAGATGGTTAACCGTTTTAAGAAATGTTAATTTAAATTTTACTTTAGCTTGTTCCTAACATGGCAGTTCTGACTGAAATAAAGGCTAGAATATTATTAGCTATAAACATGTTGTGTTTTTCCTGTGGAATAGTCAAAGAAAATCATTACACAATAACTATGCCAGAATAGGTTATGCTGCTAGAGTCCTAATGGTAAATCTCCCTGTGTTGACAAATTCACTGGCTGCCAAATAGATACAGAGACCCTGAAGTTATTGCTGCCTCTTTCTGCTGCAGGATGTCTCTCAGAGGGTTTTCATAGATGAAGACTGAGAATATGAAGTGGATTTTAAAATACTTTATTTTTAAAACTCTGGGAGGGATGAACAGAGAGCCTGAGATTTTTCTTCTAATTCAATCCACAAGATTTCAATCTGCTACTTAAGAATGAAGTCTCTTTTCTCTGAACAAATTGCGGGAACTGTAACTATGAAACATCCTTATCTACAGCCTCTGCAAACTGCTTGATCTATCATTTAACCTGGCATTTTTGTTAAGTGCCATTTTCCAGCTGTAGCTGTAAAACTGTGATTGTGGTTTTCAAGCTGCTCCAGTCAGAGAACTTGAGGACAGTCATACTGGATAACATGGAAAAAAAAGATTCTGTTCATTCTCCTGGGGAAAAAAAAAAAGAGTGTCCATATATGACATCAATCCACTGAGACACGAATGTTCATGTCAGAAAGCTAAATGGATGTCACTGCTGTTGTCTTCCTTTTTACTCCTGCTGTCATCTTCCCTTTTAGACTTTTCTTCCTCTGGTGTTCTGCATCTGGAGACCCTGAGAATTTCAAGGACTATTAGGGAGCACACGTTACATAGAGAAAACAAAGGTCAGGAGAGCTGCTGTTACCATTCTTTATCTTACTTTCTCATGTCCAGTTGGTTTTCTGATCTCTTTGGAGAAAACATAAGGGAATGTGTTCGAATAATTCCTATTGCGTCATCTGTTTTTTGTAAGGTATTGTCCTAGAAACATTGCTTAAAACTCAGCTGCCTTCCTTTAACTTTCTTCTAACCGTATTTGGGCTGCTGTCAGGTGAATGATGGTGAGTGACTAAGGTATGCCAGATTTCTTCAGAAAATTTTTCTTCCTTGGAAAGGCAGCAGATTTTCAGGAACTTGCTTGAGATTCTGTTCTGGACTCTATCACAGATCTGCCTAGGAGTTTCTCAGCAAGAGCCACACAGTGCCAAGAACATTTGAAAATATGGCTTTGGTTATAGTTTTGTGATCTCCTGAAATGCCTGCTGGTAAGCTCTGCTGAAACCTCATTCACCACAACCTGTACAGCAGCCAGAGCTAGGCCTTCAGATGCCCTGTGAGCTTCCCATGTGGTTCTGAGGCTGACCTGTAATATCCGGAGCTCATCTACGGCACAGATTGCCAACCATACCAAATGCTGCTGCCATATTATGACGGAATCTCCTGTTCCCTGGGTACTTAAATGAGAGCTTCTGTCCAGTCACATTCCCTGAGTGACATAAGCAGGATTTGGCCTCGAGGGCTCTGGATGGTAAGTGCTAATGTAGTGCTTTGTCCGAGAGTTCTCTTGCAGTGCCACTAGCAATCTTTTGTTTAAATGTGTTGCTTGGCTACAAGTACTTCTTTCCATTTTAAAGCCCACATAAAAATCTGAAACGTTTAAACTGACTTCTTTATCACTGTTGGCTGCTGGAAGAATATATTCCTTTGCAATCAAGAGTCTGAAAATGAAAATATTCTATAACGTTTCTATTCCTTGCCATCTAGCCTGTTCGAACACTTGTGCCATTCTTTAAATAACATCTAATAATGAACCGCAGCTTGAATATTTGATGCAGAAAATCACTCAACATAGCATTCTGTATTTATTGTTTGTCTTTCAGTGACGTGGACACTGTTGCTTTTAGTGGACTTGATAGCATTTCTTCCAGGTAAACGATGTAACATACCTGCATTATGACTTCTTGCTCCCCTCAACCTAACAGTCACCACGCTTTTAAACGTGGGCTCTCTTAAAAACTTGATTCATCTGCATCAGTGACTATGGTGGACATTGAGGAGACAAAGTACAGAATACATTTAGATCAATGTTTCTGGTTTCTGCTTGACTAGCTGGGGCAGTTCAAGGAGCAGGGGAAAAGATTTCTGTCAGGAAATTACTAGAGTGATATTGTTGTAGTTTGAGTAATGTTCTTGTTAATAACAGCTGAAAAAACCTCAACCTATTTATTTGACACTTATTAGGGTGTGGGGGGTTAGCTTCGCTTTTAATCCTTATGCTTGCTAACAATTGTGTAGGAACAGCTCACCCTCTGTAATGCAGCTTAAAAACCTTATACTCTAAGCTCCTTTTGTTTTGGAGCTTTGGCATCTGGGTTGCGACACGTACTCTGCTCTCTGCCAAAGGTGAATGGAGTTGATCTGGCTGGATCTCTCACAGTCGTCTCTTACCAGGTCTAGAGTCTACAGCACCACAGAAATGTGTTACAATGGATGATGATTCAACCTCAAAGCTTTCATAAAGAGCTTTCACATATCTGCTGTGGTTTTAATGAAAAAAACGATAGTCTTGGTTTTGCTGACCATTTTTTTTGTCAATTTTGTCGGGCCTGAAGTCTACTCCAAGCTGATTTGGATTATATCCTAATCTGAGTATACAATTTCAAGTTGGTTGTGTCCATAGCTGAGCTTCCAATTAAACTCATAATTAAAAATTTATCAGTCTGTTTCAAAAAGGCTGGTTTTAGTTAATCATAATGAAAACATTATTGTCAAGGGAGTTGCATTAAAGACATTGCTACAGCTAATTTCTGAATGAAAACAAGTATCATACTTTCCTGAATGTTAAATTTTGATGAAGTAAATACTTGAATCCAACAAAACTGCTCTCAGTCTTTCTACTTACAGTTTAACTACCTTGTGTTGGAAATTATATAGGTGTCCCACTTCTGATGTGGTAACTAATTAAAGACACTCTGTCAAGCTTAACAACCCTAAAATACATATTGTACTGATAATTAAAAATAAGGGCACTCTACCCATAACAAACTAGACTCATATTGCAGTCTGGCTGTAGAAAAGTTTGGCCTTTAATCTAAGTTTCTCTGGAGCTCATACGGACTCTACAGTGCAGAGAGAAAAGTGCCTGGTTTCTTCTCCCATCCTTTTTGTACTACCTTGTCCAATTTCAAGTAGCTCTAGTAAAAGAGTTACTTGAAAAGTTAAGTCACCTGAATAAAAAAGCTAGCTTTCAGGTCACACTCACCTCTCCCAAATCCACATGTATTTTGCAGTTTATCTTGTGTGGGACTGGCTTAGTTGTTTGAAGCAAGGAGGGCAGTACGAAATTGAGGAGACTTCTAAATATGTTAGTGTCATCTCTGAACAACCATACTGCTACAGTAATAGTGGGTGGTGCTGTTTTACTTAGGCTCGCCTGATATTTAGGAAATTGTTGTTTATCCATTGCTGGATATTTACACCTTCTAAATGTAGATACTTATTTCAAAGCATTGACCTGGCTGGCTTATTTCCCTACACACTTTACATCATTAGAAGAGACAGACTCCTTGTATTATCAAACAATCACATCATAGAATTTTAGAATGGTTTGGATTGGAAGGGACCTTAAAGATCATCTAGTTCCAATCCCCTTGCCACAGGAAGGGACACCTTCCACTAGACCATGTTGCCCAAAGCCCCATTCAACCTGGCCTTCAACACTTCCAGGGAGGGGGCATCCACAGCCTCTTTGGCCAACCTGTTCCGCTGCCTCACCACCCTCACAATGAAGAATTTATTCCTCACATCTAATCTAAGTCTACCTTCTTTCAGTTTAAAGCCATCGTCCCTCGTCTTATCATTACGTGCCCTTGTAAAAGGTCCCTCTCCAGCTTTCTTGTAGGCCCCCTTTAGGTACTCAGAGGTCACTGTAAGGTCTCCCTGGAGCCTTCTGTTCTCTAGATTCTCTCAAAACAGCCTTTGCAGGATTCTCACCTTTCATTTTAGCTAAAGGAAGATTAGAATCTGAATATAGGTATTTTGGCTGTATCTCCCTAGAGCTATTACAATCACAGACAAGAACAGTTATCCTTGTCAGACCTCTGGTCTGCATGTCTCCAAATTTCTTAAAGAAGTACCTGTGGTGCTCCTGTCCTTGGAGATATGCAGAACTTAAGCGGTTGAGGCTTGATCTAACTCTGAAGTTAGCCTCACTCTTGCATGGGGAGTTGGATCATGAGGGATCCTGTCTAGTCTAAATTATTCTATGATTGTAAACTCAACAGCTCAGGGCATAACCTCACAAGAGTTTCCTTTTAATCTTTCAATTCAGAACAGGTTCATCCCCTGAAGCATGAAATTGAAGAAGAATCCAAAAATCTTACATATTTATAAATTGTATAACTCTTATTCTAACCTTGATAGCAAGAAATGTGCTCCCAGTTTCTCATACATTTTCTCTTAGGAATCTGTTTGGTTTTTTCTACTACTCTTCAAGCTCTAACCATTCTTTGAAAGATAATGTGCTGGGAAACCAGCAAAGATCGCTTATGCTCTGTCTACTAAATCAGTAGGGAAAAGAATTCAGGATCTGGGGAGGTTTTTACTTGCTCTACTGTCTGCTACGTTGTTGTCTCACATGGTGCTTGAACAGACTGGCCGAAAAGAACATCAGAGACTACAGCACTAACTAGGTGAAGCTATCTGGATGGACTCGGAGGGCTTCTTTCCACCCCACGTTGCTAACATGGGTGATACGTTTGTCTCGTCAAATGAATAGCACCGTGTGAAGAATCTAGCAGTAGCAGGAAAACAGAATGAGAGTGTGCACCCAGAGGATTGTAGATGACCTGTTCAGCACAGAGAGCATAGCTTCAAGTGTGTCTTGCTGAAAAGATCCAAATCACTTGGCACCTGTTTCCAGCTCCAGCAGCATGTCTGGAAACAGAAAGCTACTGTGAGCCAAAGCACAGATACATGCAAAGAGGAGCAGAGAGGGGAAAGCACCCGTCTGCTGGAGCTGTCAGAAATGTGTGAGGTTCCGCAGGGACTATATAAATGAAGGACCTGTCTGGGCCAGGCGGTTTGAAAGCAAGCCAGATGGCTGCAGTTCTTTGCAAGAAGGTTGATATGCCAAATAACATTTTACCTCTCCAATGTGTGAAAAAGGTTTTGCGCGTGACTTCAAAGTAACAGAGAGTTTGCCTGATACTTTTCTGCATCTTATTCTTCCCAGACAGCAGAGCTTGCTATAGCCATCCTAAAAGTAGCTCACGAGGCACCTAGTGCTTAATCTGTGATCTGCCTAGCAATCCTGCCGCTGCAAATTGTGGGGATGTGGTGTTATTGGCAGCAAACGCAGAGTTCAGAGTTATATGCATGTGGCTGAATTCCAAATGGATAATTACATTCTGTTTACCTAAAATTCCCTTTATGGCTTTTCAAAATCCCTTGCTCAAAGCTGTTGTTATAATGTCGCTATCTGCTCTCAATTGGTAACTGCCTTCCACTCTACAGGCAACTGTATTTCAGTGACGAGTGAGGTGACCTGGTGAGTATTGTGGTGTCCTCATCATAAAGTCCAATCTATGTAAAAAAATGTAAGTTTTCATGCACACTTCATCCCAGCTGTTCTCTCCCCCATGATAGATTTCTGCAAAAAGTATTTGTGAAGTAGTTACCTCTAGTTTACCTAGAAATACTCATTTTTCAAAATTTTTCTGTCATACAATTACTTTCTGCTGTTTTGGCAAAAACTCTTTCTTACCTTTTTCTTGTTTTTTACCATTTTTTCATTATGTGCAAAGGCATCACTGATCTGTGTCCCTGTAGTTAAAGTGACCCGAAACTCAATGACGAGAAGAGATTATTCCAGAACTGGTGACTCTCTGCAGAAACTTCCTCTCTTCCAGAAACTGGCCATAATGTTGAGTCGTAAGATCTAATCAGACATAATGAAGTAGAAAAGAAGTAGGTAGATCAGTATCAGCACGTTCAGTACTGGAGAGGATTTTGTGAACCCAGTGGCTGGCTGGGCCATCCGCATTATGCATGAATCCCGTTTCCAGTGCCATTTGAAAGCTGATGCTCCGAGTGCTTATCTCACAAAGCTCTGAAGTGGGTAGTGCCAGGTGCGAGTATTGAAGGCTGAAATTATACATGCTCTCCTATATTTAACTGTAATTAAGCAAACACTTGAGTATCCATTCATCTGTTTTATGCTTTTTTAGGCTTGCCACCATTCAGTAAACAAATAATGCTAACTTTATTCCTCACATAAGGTATATGCATGGAAGCAATTAAAAATGTTAAGCTGTGCAAGGTAGATTTCACATTATTCTTGCGAAAAATGTGTTTTGATGCTATTTCCATTCTGTCTCCTGCAGCCTCCCTAAAAAAAATAGAAAAAAAATTTAAAAATATCTCAGTTTAAGAGAATATGTTGCTCACTGGCAAAGAAAAGAAAGTGGAACAAAGCCTGAGGAGCACATTGGAGAGTTGCAAGCTTGTTTTCTGCATTTGAAAACAACACCGTAATAAGCCTCCCATTTAAAGATTTGGGGTAAAAAGTGGATCTGTAATGTCCCTACTAATAACACCACATTTCTGTAACATGGATAATACCCTCGTAGTCTTTATGCTCTGCAGGCTTTGTCAAAACAAACAAGTAGTTGCATGAGCAGTGCAACTTCTAAAGCCTGGTTTAGGGGAGGGCTAAGTCTCCTGGTTGTAGCAGCCATTGCAGAGTATCATGACAGCACTTACACTGCAGCCCTTCATTTGGAGGAGGCTAACTCAGATGTCTTTCCATAGTCTGGCTCCTTGCTATCATAAAACTTGTGTGGTGTGATATCTTTGAGTTTGAAGTTGGTTGATTCAAAATTTCTTGCTGGGGAAGGAAAAGGGGAATGTTGAGTGGACTGATACCATAACAGCCCATGCTTCCCTCTGCATCCAGGCTAAAAAGAAACATGTTGCCTGCAGGAGATATTGCAAAGCTGAGCACTAAAGCTGGCTTTGCTCACTCCTATACTTGTTGTGAGGAGTCCCTCAGCCTCAAATCCTTTACAATTTTTGTTCAAAGGCACAACTGACTTTCCTGTAACAGTGACAAATACAGCAAGTCCAGGGAAGTGCAGTGGTAGAAAGAGAGGTGAAATCACTGCTGCATCTACACTTATTTTTGAAAAGCTACTCTGTTATATTTAATATATCCTGTAATATTTTATGGGCACTTAAGTCATGTTCTTGGCTCATGAACTCATTCACCTTTCGTTTGAATGTGATATATTCTGCTTTTTCCTTTAGACAAACTGCAAAAGATGGTGGCAGTGCTCTCTGGCTTCTGATACAGTTGTTAGTGTCAGTCATTTCATATCTGCAAAACACACATACTAATAACCACAGACAGTCTGCCATAGGCCTGAGGTCTAGCTCTTTCAGCTCTGCAGTCAGGACTATCATAAAGCTTTTAAGGGATTTAGTAATTTTTAGATGTGGAGGGTTCAGCTAATTTCCCCTAGTGATGAACTGTTGCACTGAAGCCAGTTCAGCTACAAGCAAATAACCACCAGTTTGGTCCGCCTGTGGTTCCTGTAATACTTTACAGCATCTGGTTGTTTTAATGTTGGTAACCTCAAAGCACATTTGTGGGATGGTAAATATTGTCAATGTGCTACAGATGGGGAAAATCATCCAACGAGGAAGGAACAGTGTATGTTGTGCTGCCCATTCAGTCAATATGTATTACTGAGATCTGTATTCTGGTCCAGTTCTCCAACACTCTCTGCATTTAATTATAGCCCACTCTACATTAGGTTTCCTTCAGGTTTCAGGTTATGTTCAGATTTTTTTTTGTTTGTTTGTTCCTCCACTGCTTTGTCCTACTGCCTTCCTCAGGGCCATTGGAGTTGTACTTGAGCATGGGGAGAAGTGTTGGTGTTCGACTTTCCACATGACATGTTGGTTTTCTGAGACCATACTTGTGCCAGCAGGCAGTCCTGAAAACCAGATTACGTGATTTAATATTTTGCAGGACTTGTAATACCGAGGCTAGGAAAATTGGCCAAGATGGTGCATCTTCCATTTTGACCAGTAGGTGAAGCTAAGAAGATTTATTGGATAGAAATACTGCCTTCCTACCATTATTAAAACTAAAGATTTTGGGTAGTGCTGCACAGTTATTTCTCCGTGTGAATTTATGAGGGCATTTGGGGAGCGTCGTTTTTCTTCACCTGGTTCCCTTTTCCTCGAAGTGAATGATGGTTGTGCTGCTGCTGGCTGCAAGGCGAGCAGAGAGCAAACAGTTCATAAATGTAACTACCTCCAGGAGAACTCTTCCTGTGTGGAGCCAAGTGCTCTAATAGAGGAAGCAGGCAGGCAGGGTGGGCAGGCTGTAAAATAAATACATTGCTACTTAAAGAGTTCTCTTCACTTTGTTTATACCTCACTTGCTGTTTGATACAGACCGAGTGGAGATATTTTCAGTGGAGGTATCTGTGAGTTTTTTCGAAGGCAGTTCTGCTCATATCGGTCGTCTACTGCCTTGCACCTGTTCTGTTGATCTCTGCAGTGCTGCATATGAAAAAAAGAATAAATCTGGGCTGAGAGCAGCTAGTAAACTTATGAAAGACATGTATCTAATTCTACATTTACTCTTACACGCTATATAAAAGGAAGGATCCTTACTGGGGTTTTTTATATCTTAACACCATATAGCTCAGAGAGGAAATGGATTTAGTTTCTATAGGTCAGGAAGGGCCCCTTTTAGGTCCATTAAGAAAAAAAATGAGAGATTTTCATAAATGTACATTCAAAAAGAAATGTCTTTTTTCTACTAAAATCTGTAGAAATTTTCCCTGAAGGCAACAAGACAAACGGAAATACCTATTTGCACTAAAACGTTCATTTGTTTCTCGTATATGGCACTGACCTACTTTAATGTGGTTGCATGTGTAATTGGGACAAAATAATGTGTTCATCTTTCTTTAAAATGAGAGTGGCCTACAAAGCTAAAACTTGTAAACATAGAAAAAAACATATAGGAAATAGAGTCCAGATTCCACATTCTCTGCCTTCTATAGCCTTTAAAGTATTGTGCCTGTTAAAAATAAAGCCATGAATTTGCCGGACTCTGTGACTTACAAGTTAACCAGCAGATGTGAGTTAACCCAACATACTCTGTACAATTCTGCATTTATAAACACTTTGTATTTCTCTCTGTATGGTGAAATCCTGTTGGGATGGAGGAAAGGCTGACACAGTTCCTGAATTTTTGTCCTTGCTGTGACACTAGCAGCAGCTTTCCTATTTGCACAATGGGTGGTTCATTTACATCATCAAATCTTTACAATGGCTACCTAGTTAATGATTACAAAACAGAGGGCTTTATAATAAGCAGTAAATTATTTCTTATCCTGCTTTTATGTTGATCAGAGCCAGAATCCATGGGGCATGGCATCATTTAATGCTTTAACACTCTGTTTGTCAAAGCTGTCACTAGTTACCAGTTTGGTTGTGAACATTTAGCTCTATTCCAGCAGAAGGGTCTCAGGGTCCTCATTTGAACAGAGACAGCCAAAAGCACTTCCCAGCTGCAAGGTTTGAGGGCAAAATAAACTTAACTGTATACACTTAAACCACTGTTGTGGTTTCTGTTAGATGGAAATCTTGTCGAGGGAGCATGGATGGAGCCAAGATGTACTTAGCTATGCCCAGGATCTGGGCAACCAAGAAACCATATCTGCAAAACCCTTTCCCAGGTGTGACAAAGGTAGGTCCTGGGTGATTAGCTAGGGTTGTGCAAACCCCTTGTCATGCCTCTCCACTGAAAAAATCACTAAAACATACTTCCTTTTTTTAATCTTAGTATTTGTGCTGTTGTTTTTTGGGTAACAATCTATGTATAGCATAGCATGTGACAGAATGAGAAGGGACAGCAGGATCAACACTCTCAAGATGCTCAGCTTAGAGAAAGTATGTAAGAAATAAAGGAGAAGAAGGATCACAATTTAAGGGTTTGAATCTATCTCTGAATTTAGAGGAAAAGAAATTCCATTGTTTTCAGCAGGTTAGTTTGGCTTACACAAAATAACTAATAAATGTGCAAAATTCCAGGAAGCTAGACTGACTACTTGACAGGCTCTTACTATTGCCTCTTCAAAACAAGGCAAGGCTGTTAAGCAATTACAGTTTCCATCACCCACTTCAGGGTTATAGGTAAACCTAGCTCAGGTAATAACTGGAGAAGATGACTGAGTCAAGTGCCACGTGTAAGTGTAATAGCAGGTTGTAATTGACTTCAGTGTGAAGATATAAATTGCAGTTGGGGGCTTTTAAAAGCAAAAAGGTGAACTTGAGATCACTATAGTAATGCACAGGAAGACTGACAAAAAGACAGTCTTTGCATGTGGTCGTCAAGAAGCCCTTTGTGGGACCAATTGTAACACTTCAGATTTTGTTAAGAGTTGGCCGCAAGTCTCTCATGTGCCAACAATATGAGCAAGAAGTGGATGATAAGGATATTCTCCTTTGACTCAAAACCAAATGACTTAATACAATTTCGGTGGAAACTATTATATATAGAAAGTCAACCTAGAAGTGAAGTCATTTATACATTGGACTCAGACGGCATTTATGGTTAATGACAATTTTTGTTGTGTTTGACTTTGAATGTCACCTGCTTTGGGTTGTAATGAAATGAATGGAGTAGTTTGAATAACCAGCCTTTCAATTTGCATCATAAATGAGTCACTGCCATACTTTAAAGGCAAGTAAAAAATATTTGCTATTTTTGTTGAAACAAGCTGTGGCTACAAATAATTAGAGTGACTGTGTACTTCATGTTCTGCTTTTCAATTACATAATCATTAAAACCTGAATTTTGAGCCAGTGTTTATGATAGTATGAAGTTCTCGTGTACCACAACAAAACAAATAGTTCTTGAGATGGGTGAACAAAACAGCTTTTCACATGTTAGAATTTAAGTTCTTAAACAGTTTCTTGGATATTTTAGAAATTAAAACAATAATAGGAGAAAAGTGGGTTGTCATTTAAGGTAATACCTCAGAATGTTTTCATAGTGTCATACTTGTCATTCTGCTTTAAAGATACATTTCAGATTTAAGCAATCCCCAGCAGAATTAAAACTTCCTCATTTCCATTGGTTAGGTAGTAATTAGGTTAGTTAGGTTATGACAATGTGGCCTCAGATGTCGCAACCAGTAGCAGGTTTGGAATTCCTTTTGGTTTCAGTCTTAACACTTAGTGTTCTGATATCACTTGTGTTCCATTCTGCCCCTCATCTTTTTGGAATCAGTCAACTGATTGTTCATTATCATGATGATTTTGCATTCATGTAAATGACTGCACAAGGTGCAAAGGCACAAAACACAAGGCTAGGGAATCTTCAGGATGACAAATGCATATTTGCTTTTTACCTTGAAGCTTCAGACCAGAAGTAAGATTTTGCCAAAGCTTACTATTCATTTCCTTGCAACAGATTATGTGTTAAACCTTGCTAGAAATTTAGAGCTTGAGCATAGATTGGGAGAGGAAGTTTGAACTCTGTGTCTGCGTTTCTGAGAGATTCTGGCGAGGAAGTATCTGTACTGCAGTGTGAGACGCTCAGTGAGGATAACTGTCTCTGTTAGGCCCAAAATAGTCATGGCATGGGGCAATACAGCTTTATGCTTCCTGTCAGCCCATTTTTCTTGGCAAGTCCTTGCCTTGCCTAATTTTATAAAAGAATTGCACCAATGAATAACAGAGAGGTGCTTCACCAGGTCTGTCCCAGTTCTGCTTAACAGTGCTGATATTTAAGTATAATCACTATTTTCTCTACATGCAGCCTGAGTAAACAAAGTAAAATTCATTTTTTCTGAATTTTTTCTAGAGCTCACTTTTTTTATTATGCTTTTGAGTCTCTGTACTACCTGTACAACTGACACTCTCTTAAATAGATGGTTTCCAAAGTGACTGGGTTAATTTCTCTTGTTTCAGTATGTGTTTTTTCTGTTGGAAATAATACATGAAGTTTCTGAACATTACTTAATAATCACTGTTCCATTGTAAAAGATCTGTTTTGAGTCACCTCGCAGTACAAATGTAATCTCCCTTTGTCACTGTGGAATATTGCCTGTAGGCCACTGCTCCCTGATTTCTTGTTTTAGAAAGAGCTGGAATAGCTTAACTAGTTTTAGGCACTTGTAATAATTTGCAGTGCGAGTGGAGCAGCGTTTACGCCCTACCCCTGTCCTCTCCCACCTTTCCCTGTTGCTGCTGCCCAAGCTGGTTTCCTGTTGAGTGAGTAATTTTCCTTGGGACAAAGTGGCATTTCTTAAGGTTAATATTGTATCCCTGTGACCTGATAGATGCAGGGAAGAGAAAGATTGCAGAGGAAATGAGATATACATAGAATAAGGTGGTTAGATACCTTTCTAGGAAAACTAGCCTTGACTTGGCATAATATAAATTTTGGGCTTTTAGATTTTTATTAATATGGGTTTGGGGAGAAATACCCTGTCAACAAATGAACTTTTGTACTATACTTTTTTGTGATCTTATAAAATGGTTTGTGTTGTATTATCCTGATTTATCTGTCTAGCTTAATTGAATGCAAAAAATGTGCATCCCAGTTACCTTAGCCTGGAGGAGGATGAAAGAGTATAGGAGGAAAAATGAGACAGGATCGAAGGGAATCTTGCTACTATTTAAAAAAAGGAATTAATGCTTCCAAGGAGCGTTTCACAGGTATGTATTATTATGAATTTTATGATCAGATTCTTATATGGAAATCTGTGGTGGTCTTCAAGGCCGGGGAAACCTGTGGCTGAGCAGGAAGGGAAGATCAGCTTCCTGCATCTTAACTTAGCTCCATCCTCTTACTAGCTGACACGTTCTTCTCAGTTCTCCTGATGCTCTCAGTTTGCTGCACTACTGCAAGGAGTACCTTTCTGGACTGAAGGCATTTTCATGTCATTCTTTCAAAAAGGCCTGAAAAGCATCACTCCAGACTGAACCAGAAGAACTTTGTCCTGTGTACACACCTGGTTCACCAGCCCAGGTGTTACTGGACATTCCATCAGCAATACTGGATGATTAGATCCTGATTAAGCTTTCCCTTGATCTTTGGTTGATGTGGAGCTGTGCCCTACTGAATTGGCAGTTGTTTTAGCCTCTCTCTTTTTTCTTTCCGTTTCATATAAATAAGTAACTATTCTCTTTGAGGCACTTTAGTTTAATATTCTGATTTGGAGAACTGAAATTAGAGTCAGCACATTCTGACAAAAACATAGTTGCATAAAAGGTTTTTACATATAAAGGATCTTCTGGTCAGTTTCCAATTTATATTCAATTTTTCTGCTTCCTTTTGGACTTTTTCAGCATTGCTGAGTTCCCACATGAACATCTGCAACATAATTTTGATCATAAGTGCTTTATAATCATACACACTATAAATATTAGATTGTCTTTTAAAGGCCACTTCACTTTGATTTTGAATATTAAGTGGAACAAACAAAAAAAATTATTATTCAGACAATTGCTCTAATTTTGGTGTCCTCATTTCTGGGCTAAAATGCAACTAAATTCTGCCATTGCCGGAGTTTGAAATACACGGCCTTCTAATTAAGTAGTGTGCAGGATCACTCAGAGAGCTAGAGATAGAGGCGTACATTGGGTTGAAGCAGATATTAGCCTCATTTGCAATAGCAAACTCCAAAGATTTTTGAATACCCAGATGAAAGCACACAGGAAAATTTCCCCCACTTGCAGCAAGGAGAATGCTTCTCATGTGATATACTTGGAAAACAAGAGACTGCTGTGTGAAAAGCTCCTGCTCCCCCCCAACTCCTCCCCGGGTAGATACTGGCCTGGATGTGTTACATTTGCAGTTTACCAAGTAAACCTTTTCTGATTAAATAAGCTTACAGTACAGTAGGTCTACCTTGACTTGCCTTCCTGACCTCTCATACTTGTCTTTCTCTGCTTGCTTTTCCTCCAGAAGAAATGGCTTAGGAAATGGCTATGCTGATTGCCACCTGCGTGGTATGTGTGCCGTGGAAGTTTTTTTGCTCGAGGAGAATTTCTGTAGTCGTGTTTAATTTGTGTTTTGGAGAGCTTGTTGCAGTCTGTTATGCCACTACTGTTTTTAAACTGACTGGTTAGGGTCCAATGAGAAAATGAGTAACTAGGCAGAAAAATTCGTTAATACTTTTACAGCTCTTAAAGAAGGACTTTTCCCCACCATGGAGAGATATCAGAAGTGTAGAACTGAGGTGATGTGGGTTGCTGCAGCTTTCTCTGATTACTGACCTCTCACATGGTTTTATAGATAAATAAAGCAGAGTCCTCAGATGCAGAACTTTCTGTCTACCAAGAAGTAGATGTGAGCTGGAGATACGTGATCCGTCAAATGAGTGAGTGAGAGGCAGTGTAGCATATGCATCTTTTTATTTCCTTATCTGTGTTTTCGTTTCTGATAACCAGCTATGGGAAGAATGGAGATGGAGTTTTCTAGCGCTCAGGAAGGAGGTAAATCTGGAACATTTTTAATGTTACTTGTTCTTTATGAACTTTATAAATTACTCTTTCTTTTGTAAACAGAGAACAAATTTAACATTTGCCTGTATGTAAGAACTTACGTGGAGGCCGTTTCCAAAGATCAGTCATATAGGCACATACCTTGGTTTGTATTGTATACAGTTTTGTTTAGGCCAGTATATGTTCGTGTGACATAGGAATTTTTTTTATGTTGTTTAAAGTGAACTGAATAAGAGTTCCTATATTATAACTCTTATATTTCCTGAATGATAGGAATAAAGGCCTGATTTAACCTGTATTGAGGACAGTACCTTCGTGTGCATCCTCAAAACTACGTACATGCCCAGGTGTGTAGTTCTATTTCTCATATTTCACTTCTGCACTGGCCTGAAGCCTGCAGTCTTGTCTCTGGCACCATGTGTACTTGTTTGGAAAGATACATGTATTTAAAACATTTTTAGGATATATAGTGGAATTCGCTGCCTATGTCCAGGCACTAACTTGTAAAAGAAACCTCAAGAATACCTCCCTCGAAGTCGTGAAAAACCAGAACTGGCTGCCCTTTCAAGCTGATGCTTCCAAGTAACACATTGCAATTTTGGACTTTGTAAAAGCTCTGTGCAAGAATCTCTTCCCAATGTCTCCTCAGCTGAACATGTGAGCAGGCCAAATGTAATTACTGTGTTGGAAGGTGGTTAAAGATGCAGAAGCTACCTCTGCCTGCACTCAGGAAAAGTGCATTGAGCCCAAGTGTAGTAAGAATAGGTCGCTGTAGTATTTGGCTGTGCTGGCAGCAATGATAGTCAGTGTGGGTAGCCAGATAATTTTAATCTTTTCACTTAAATAAGCATGTAATATGGGAGAACAGAGCAAGCTGAACACAGCATCCAGCATTACTGTTTGCAAGTTGGAAACTCCTTGAATAATATCTGATAATCATCTTTGTTCGTATGACCTTTATGTCAGCATATGCTGTGAGCACATATCTTTTGAAACCAGTTTTAATAACACAGCTGCAGCCCTGCAGAAGATTGTGCTGCCTGAACATGCCTCTGCACTGCTCAAGCTAAAGGGAAATTTTGCATCAGGCACTGAAATCTAGTCTGTCCGCAGGAAAGAGTCTTATAATTAACCTATTATTGCAAGATTTTTGGATTTATTCCCCAAGGAAGGAGAAGCTAGTCAAGACATGAAAAATGTATCAATCTAATCTAATAATAGAATAGCGAAACCCTGTGGTCTAATGACACATTAGATTTATGAAAAGCTCTTTTCTGTTTTTCCCACACAAACACAAAGTTGCACTAAAAGACATTATATAATTGTTAATCCATGATACGTTTCTCTTGTCGGTTGAATGACAACAATCTGTAATGACCAACTTTTTTTCTGAATGAAGCCGTTCTTGGGAGTTCTTTTTTTCACTTCTAGAAACTTTTTTTCATACTGCAAATGTTATTTCTCTAATATAAAATGTTACAGCATAATTTTAGGCTGTGATCTGTACCCTTCTAATCAATGTAATTGCCTTCCTCATTCTTCTCAATCTCCTTTTCCTTTTCCATTAGTCTTAGCCACAAAATGTTTTCTCTTAACTAATGTGACTAAGGAGGAATATCCATATAGTATTACCAAAAAAAATTGAAGGTTTCCTAGCAGATAATTGCAAAGCGGATAAAGAAGTTTGTGGCTGAAATTTCTATAATACTCAGCTCATTAGGTACTGTTTATCTCCTCAGCCAAGCCTTCCCTGGTATGGCTCTTTTGAATGGATACCATGCTGTTCGTATAGCACATCAAGAAGAAAAATCGCTGCTGCCTTCAATTAGGAAATACAATAAAAGTTTTGGATTAATGAAATTAAGTATTAGAGGGGACTTGTGTTATTAAATGCCTTCTGGCCTTGCAAGCAATGTAGAAATTAATATATCAGGTGAAAACTTGGAATGACATTTTCTTAGTTGTAGTTCCTGATACTGCACACATTGTAAGTGCTGCTGCTGTGTTTTCTCACAGTTCTGATATGCAAAAATAAGCTCCACCCTGTCTGAAATTTTGCCCTGAAGTCAAATTTTCAGAAATACCCAACCAACTTTTGAAAGTGATGTAACCCTTGTCTTTGATAGCTCTGAAAGTTGCTGCTTTGTATTCCTCACTTCTGAAGTTGTTTTTACATATGCCTATGGCAGGATTGTTTGTGGGTTTTTTAATGCGGTTCTGTCATCTCCTTTAATAAACAGCAGACGGTGCATTTTTGTGCATATGCAGGAGAGGCAAGATTCCTCTCTCCAGCTTCCAGAGTTTGGGATGCAGAGATCTACTGCCTGTCATTTGGCAGGAGTGAGGCAACCCAGAAGACAAAAAGTTGTTTCTTATTGTTGACTTTCTGATGAGTTTTCTGTCACAGTCAATGATACCTTTTATTGAATACAAGAATCTTCAAAAAATCCTTTAACAAGAGTACTTGTAAAGTATATATGACAACTAATCCTTCCTTATTAGAAATGGCATGGGTCTCTAATGCAGTCTGTTTCTATCGCATAAAGGAAGAGTTTTCTTTAATGTTGGTGGAGATTAAGCTGTCACAGGGAGGATGCTAATCATATAGGCTATCTATGAAAAATTGAGGGGGGCTCTTCCCAACATCAACGCAAGGATGCAAGAGGAAAACAATTAACCTCAGTGGGCTGCTGTAGCATCCCTTTTCCAATAAAAGGAAATATTTCCCAGATCCTTTTGCTGGTTTAAATTTGTAGTACTCACTTATAGAAGATAAGCTCAAAACGTTGGGGGATAAAAATGCCAAATTCTACCAAGACTATATTGGGTTTTGTCGTGCTATCTTCCCTCTAGTTTGTTTCTTATTTAAGTTATGTCTTGTCACAAGAAAGTTCACCTCTTATATAAGAATGCCTACATATTCCTACTATAGTATGATATATATATTTATATAAAATAATTTTAAAATAAATATGGGCCTGCCTGAGACACATAAGTGTGCAGTAGTTTGTCTCTTATGCTGCATCATCTGAACAGGTCGAAATCCACACTTAGAAGGGACTCAGCATCATTCCTCCTATCTCTGCCAACCCAATTTGCCTTTCAGCTCTTCTCCCAACAAAAGCAATAAATAATTATCCTGTATCTCTCTAGTTTCCAAATGTGTTCACATCCTCTGGGTACCTTATGTTACAGTTACAAGCCAGGGCTACTTGTGAAAGTTTGCCACAGTGTAGGCTAAATCATAAGCACACTCTTACTTTGCAGATGTTTCGGGCAGAAATGTAGCACTGATCTTAACGATGATGACAGTTTCATTCACTGTTTAAATACAGCAAGAAGAAAATAAATGAGGCTTTCAAAACATGAACTTAGGTTTTACGAAATATAATTAATGGCTGCTTGTTGCAATAAATGCATTCCTGTTGTGTTTATTGCGTATGCGTAATCCTCTTTCTGAGACAGGATAGTCAAGAGTATCTTTTTCAGAGTACGATTACAAAACTGTTAGGCAAAATGTGCATCTTTTCCAAGAATAGCACAATGCACTCTTTTTAGTTAATAGAAGTTGGATATTTTAATCCCTATGCAAATGACAAAGAAAAAAAAATGTTTAGTGACATTGTCCCACTGAATTGCCTGATAAGACAAGTAATCAAATTGTGTCCCAGACTCTACAGAAAGAGTATGATGTCAGCCCTCCTTTTGTTGCAAAGAAATTCTGATTTTTCAAGAGCTTCCTGATGACAGTGTAATGATACCATTTTAATTTACTGCATATTGTTCTCTTCACTTTTTTCAAGATTTCTGAAGTTTCATGAATACTTTCTTGGACATACATTCTTCCCTAATTTTATGGGAGAGGTGCAAAGGTTTTCACGCTTCGATTATTGCTTCACAACTCAGAAATTTTGATGCAAGCTTGTGAAATAATGTGACTACTGCTTCTAACCTCCTCTGCTAACACCAGTTTACACATCTTAGCATAACTGGATGTCTAGCTGACACTATTCTGTATGGCTAAGTTACCTTTGCTATAAATAGATAATAATTTCATCACTTGTATGTTGCTTGTCTTGTTTTTTCCAAATGTAGACATTCAGGAATTGAAATACCTAGATATGTTTTAGCTTTTTTCCTGTCTCTTGAGACCACAGAGGTCAGAGAAGAGCGACAAAAGTTTGGATGGTGGAAAGGAGTGCCTTTCCTAAAAGGAAGAATAAGATAGATAATGATTCATTATAATTTCATATAGTGAATGTATGTCTGTGGTTGTGGGAACCTTGAGGAGCATCCACACAAGGAGGGAGAGGACTTGTCCTGACCTAGATTGCCCAGTGTTTTCTCCCTGGAAAACCATGTGGGAGTTACAGATAGGAAAATATATGTGCCCTAGTGAGAGCTACTCACAGTACACCCATAAATAATGGATTAAGACAAAAAAGGGAAAACAGTTTCTTGAAACTGAGGCTTTTTGGGCTGCTGGATTCCATGGGAATGATAGTAATAGCATTGACTGCAACTTCACAAAAGACTGGATGATGAGACAATAAAAGCTTATACTGCTATGACTATAAAGCGATAGAGGGAAATTGTCATGGATATTGCTCTGCACAACTTACCTGAGTAATTTCTCCAGGCTCCCGCCCACTTACAAGCTTTCATGGTTTTAAGCATACAGAGGGGCTCTTTAGGTCCCCTCTGTGTCTGACAAGGGTTGAGTTGAAGCTTAGCCTTGTGCTTTTCTTGTATTTCTCATCCTTGAGCAGTTAAAGGGTAACTGAGCATAATGCAGCTTTCTGCAGCCGTGGCTGATGCTTCTCTGGCATTTCTGTCCTCGTCCTGTGCAAAGTCCCAAAATTCCAGTCAGAAATAAATCAAACCGCTGGAACTTGCTGATTCCTTCTAAAGGCAGGCATTTCTGAAGTGGATAACAAAGGGGAGATTAGCAGAACAGCAATAGCTCTAATGTGCCAGCATTGGAATTAGCACTTGTAATCCCTATGCTGAAGTGGAATAGATGGAAAATCCCAAAGATAATGGTGTTGAAAATGTCTACATCACCTTGATCTTTCCCTTTAGGATATATATTGTGGTACTGAAGCTTCACTAGCTAGATGGAAAAAAACCAGTCACTTCAGTAAATGTATGTTGAAAAAATCCACACTTCACAGGTTCTTTCAGTGACATCTCTGTATAAACATAAATCAAATGTGTGTGTACATGTAAAATATTCTGGAATTGCAGAAAAGGGATTTTATGAAGCTCTTTTAGAAAGAGCTGGGACAGACATGTTAGATACATTGCCAGAGGAATGCAATACTCTTTATGGATTTCCTACCATAGAGAAAGTAACTGGCATAACACATCAAAGTGCCAGTAAATTGGAAGATTCTTATAAGCAGCAGACTGAATTATAAAAAAATGTCATTTTATGGAAAGACATATCTTTCCTCTTTCCTGCTAAGTCATCTAACATTGATAGCAAGTTTGGTCTCCTTTTTATCCTTACTGATCCAAAATAATATATATTATGTTTGCTTCTGCTGTCTTTCCATTGCCAGCACTAAAATACATCTGTCAAGAAAGCCATTAGCTTCCTGCTTTGATTATGCATCCAACTACATAATTTACCCCCCCATAGAACAGTTGCTTCATTGTGCATGCTTTATGTTATGAAGTCTCTAGTTCTCCTGCAACACATTTATTGTATGGTGGCACCAATTGGCCTCTCTCTTCAGAGATATGGCACTTTTTATGACCATTACCTTTAAAGGAAAGGCTGGAGGAGAGGCTTGATTTCCAAACTGAATAAAACTAAGTCATTCTTTCATTAATTTTTAAACTAAGTAAACAGTTAAAGATGGGATGGGGAAGAGACCCAATCTTGAATGTCAGGCAGACTCGCCTAATTGTGTTTTCTAAAGCTGTAGAAAAGTTTCCCAGGGGAAGTTGTGGAAGACATGCTACTAGTTATATGTAAAGTTGTAATTAATCTTGTCAACTTTTATTTTTAGTAATATGTCTGAAACTATTGTTTTTTTCAATTGTAATCTCTAAGGAACTTAGAAATCTCTGAGATACCGTGAGGTATCTCAGATACAGAAAGAATTAGGTGCTCTGGTAGGTTGTGTGTAACTCATATGTAGCTCTATTATGTTCAACTTATATATGTTATGTAGTTAAAGACATACATAGTACAGTGTGTATCTGAGCTGCTGAAGACTGCCATTTTTCCTTCCACTGTTCAGATCGTGATTTATGATGTGGCTGAAATCAACTGGAGAGCTTACTGCTCAGGTGGAAAAAGTGTCCAGCCTTTAACTAGCAAACATGAGCTGCATCATTTCACTATAGCATTTTCACTGAGTAATGGCTCACTACCAACAATTGAATTTTTGCCTTTTCATTGTAAGACTTCCAGCATCACAGATGGAAAATTATACTGTAAGGCAGTGCTGTAATACAGTTTAGGTTGAATATAATTTTGTTTTCAGTCTAAGTACTCATTCATTTGGGCACTGGCGGAGCAGTTGACATGGATTCATGTTAACAGGAGGTCCCGTCTATATATAAACTACAAGTTTATTCAGTTCAGCCTGATGCTGTTCAGAGCTTTAGGTTGTGTGTGTTAATGTAACATCTTCAAATGAATGATTTTCCTAAGTAAACAAGCACCAAGTGCACTAAAATACAGACATAAAGATGTCTGTTGTCATGTCTGCTGTGCTTTCAGTCCTCTCTCATGTTAGAAGTTTAAATCTGGTATCTTACGGAGAAGCGGTTCCTGAGTTTCAGATCTTCTAAAAGCATTGGCTGTTACAGCTTGGAAGCTATAGGAGGCTTTCCTTCAGTTCTCCAAGATAGTACTTCGTACTACTTATTGTGTCAATCAAGTCAGTATTTCCAAGCAGAAATTAACCATTCTTAGCATTGTAGAAGATCCCCAGGCACTGCTGAGCAACTTGAACGCTGAATTAAAGTTTTTTTGAATAGCTCGTGAGTAACAGCACATAAACAATGCTTGTTATTTGCTGATGAAACAACACACTTCAAATGTGTTAGCGAAATTCAGTACAGTGTATTTTTCCCCTTCCAAGTCTTAAACATGTACATATTTTTAAATATGATTCAGATTTTTTTCCCAGGGAAGTTGCATATTGCATACAGTAAAAGGTAGGCTTTTTTGAAGAGGAAGATGACAAGCAGAGAGAAACAAAGTACTCACTGGTAATACAGGTATAAATCATTTCAAAGATTTAGTGTATTTGAGATGTTTATTTAGAGCTGAAAAAAAAACAGATATTACCAAACTGTTTCAAATACAGCTGCTATTAAGTAAAGTTTAAACTAGTTCTTCAGTGAATTAATCTAAACAATCATTGTCCAAGTTTAAATTATATTTGGGTTTTTTTCTCTCTGTATTTCCCACAGTATAAGTGAGGTGGATTCAGTTCATATGTTGATTGACACAACCTTGAAGTTGTATAAGACCAGTGCCTTCTTTTGTTTGTTTTTTCACATTTAGTGTCTCATCTTTTTAAGGCAACTTCCAGTCCTCAAACTCCTGCTGTTGGATTGAGATTTTACTTTGTTTAGGTTGAGCAGAGCAGCGTATACACCTGCACTGCTGGAGCCTGGGCATCCTGCACCCTGGATCCCAATTGCAGTTGCAGATGTGTGAACGAGTCAGTCGACAAGTGTTCAATGACAATAAGATTAGTATCGGGAGATTTAAATCCTTTATCTCTCCCACCTATAAAGCATCCATTGTTTTAGTGCTAGTTGACATTTTCCATTCAAATCAGATTTCTATGGAGACTCTGGAAAACTGTTTTGTAAGTGTAAATGAGATTAAGCTGATGCTACAGTTCTTTATTATTTGAGCTATTAAGATTCAACACCTGGACCTATCCCTTTGTAAGTAAGTGTGAATTGAAAAAGTATTGTAAGAAAGTCAGGCATTTGAAGAAAAATGCCTGAAGAGATTTGGTGGCAGTTTATGGCTGAAGAAAATGATATACACTTTGTGATGGAAAAGCCATCGTTCACCTCTGTTAAATTGGCTCTATCTATGTTGTTGTTATAACACAGAGAAATTAGATTTGGGAATTTTTTCCTCCAGAAATAGAAATAAATTTTTCCGTGTTGAAGATTTTGTTGTATGTTTTTTTCTGTGCATCCTCTGCGTAAAGTGCTGAGCTTAAAGACGGAACATGCAATGGACTGAACAGGAGTATTGTTTGCTGCTTTGAACCTCTGCTAGCAAGAAATGAAGTGATTTTTTTACCAGAATGGAATTGGTTTACAGTCCTTGTCATGCATTTGTCTTTCAGCCTGCCATCCCTGCTGCACATGGCTTTGTCTGTGGACTCTGCTTTGTACCGTTGGCAGCGACTAGGAGCTAAAAGTCCCTCCCAGACTCTATCAGAATCGACACCACTGCTGTTTTCTGTCAGAGCCAAACCAAAACTCAACTTAAACAAATGGAGGATTGTGTTTCCTGACAATGGGAGACAGTGGAAAGACTGGAAACATGCGTCTACGTTTTATTGTGGAAACAGGATACAGAGCACAAAGTACACGTGGTTCACTTTTTTGCCCCAAAATCTTTTTGAGCAGTTTTGCAGGTAAAAAAATTCATTCAATGATACCTGAGATTTAAGAAGTCTCTCTGAAACAGTGATATTTGAAGGTAATGGAGAAGGGCTGCTTTTTTGTATTTGCTACGTTCATAAAATTTAGAAGATGATTATTTGTAACCAAATGTCACTTGATTCACAGTGATATGGAGGTTTAAAGCAAGTAAATGCTAGGTGTACTTAACTGGTTCTGTGGACAGGCTTCTTGTGTTAATGCTGGAATTGCTTTCCATGTAGAAATTTCAAGTTTTTATTTAAAAACTCCTCTGTGTTGAATAAACCTCTGTTTTGTAAGTACATGAAAAGACATTTATTGGATATTTGGAGAAATCTATGAAATTCTGTAGATTTCAGAGGCTTATAGATTAATTTTGGTATGTTTTTAATAGCACACAAGCGACTTTGGCAACCAGTTTATGAACAGTATACATGCATATGCAAGTGCTCAGTCAGGTTTCTTTCCAAGTCCTGGTTTGAAATTATGTATCCCCCCAGCATGAGTCACGTCAATAAGATGCCAAGGGAAACATCAATATCATAAAGATAAATGAAAGTTGTATATTCATCTCTAGCTTTGCAATTTTCATTCTGTATGTTGGATTTACACATTCATAATTTCTCCTTCCACCTGTGAAATCCTTCAAGGATTCCTGATGTGCACATTTCCATAATTCTGAACACGTGGTTTTTTACACCCATTCTATTGCATTGGTTCGCTTTTTTTTAAGGTCTTTTTGGATTTTGTCTGATTTTTGTGCTTATTTTCAAGACTGAGGCAGTGGGGCATCATTAAAGAAGTTTTAGCTCCTAAAGAAAAAAAGTGTGTGTAATATGTGGAAAAGTGGATGTAACTATAATATTACAAAAATATATCTCGCAGTCTCTTCTAAAGAAAAAATTAGCATCTCGGTTAAGCAATTGAGTTAATCCATTCTGGGAAAGGAAGAGGAGGGTAGAAGACTGAAATGATTAATGTTCATTTGACACAAAATGAAAGGTGTTCATTATGAAAAGGAAACATTCTAATTTCTGACTACTTTTATTTTATACCTTTTCAGGCTGGGTAATCTTTACTTCTTCTTTCTGGTGGTTCTGAACTGGTTCCCACAAGTAGAAGTCTTCCACAAGGAGATTACGATGCTGCCTCTGATTGTGGTGCTGCTTGCCAGTATGATTAAGGATGCTATTGAAGACTATAGAAAATACCAATTTGATAAGATGATAAACTTCTCTAAAACCAGGGTATATGACAAGTAAGTAAACTAAACCAATTGTTTTTCCTTGCGTTTGATGTGATGGAAACTCCTCATCTGATTTTGTAGCAATTCCCTCATTGATCCTTGTGGAGTACAGTAAGTTTAGAAAAGCTGTTATAAAAGTGTTTTATTCTGCCTTTAAAAATGCCTCATTTATCTCACTTAAGTCATCTTGATATCGCTGAAGTTTTGTTTGGTATCACAGCAGCGTGTGCTGATATACAAGTTTCCATTCCAAGTTTCCAAACCAGCTTGACAACACACACAACATCCTCTCCAGATAACAGAAGGATCTGGAGGAAATAGGAAACATAGCCAAATCCGGAAAGGATTACTGGAGCTGTTTAACAAACCAGAACAATGTCTTTCAGATGTTTCACACTAAAACCATTACTACAAAAATTAATAATCAACTACGTTCAAGGTGAAGCACAACCAGGAACTGAAAAAAAAATCATAGGACTTCCAGTAAGCAGAGGTGATCAGTACAGCACAATTTCACTTTGGAGACAGTACAACACTTGGAGTAAGCTGCAGTGTTTGCTCAGTACTGACTCAGAAGGAAGAAGTATTTTCATGTGCAATTGTTATTGCAACATTTCAATTTCATCAGAGTTTCTTGTCCAAGTAGTAACTTGACTTGAGACTACTTAGCTTGTCACTTCATAGTGCATTAGATAGGAGTTGTCATTTAAAAGAAGTTTAAATGTTTAGGTCTCTTCTGTTTTTTTCAGCTCTCCTTAAGCCCAGGCCATAGAGAAAAAAATGACGATGGTTTGTACACATCTCATTAGCTCTCCTGAAAATTAGCCCTCATCTCTGTTTACACACATATGCATCATAGGCACGAGGACAAATGGGGAAGGAGAAATGTGAGGCTGTAAGGGGTTCTAGGTGAGAGAGGGATGCTTTACGTGTCCAGGAGCAGGGGGTCCTTCAAATGAGGAGAATCAGGCAAGGGGCAATCAAAGTGAACTGCCCTTCAGTTGCCTACGTCTATGTAAAATTGTCACAACTATCAGGTTTGGTTTGGGGAGATGGGGTTATTTGCTTAATAGTCCATGTTATGGGCATGAAAACAAATAGTAGATAGAGGAAGTAAAAGAGAGAAATACCATCTATACTGCAGCTTGCAGCAGTCTTCTGTTGACTTCTGGGACGCAGAGTTCTGCCCATTACCTTTGAACTTCCTGGCAACTCCCAGGCTTATAAAGTGATTCTGAAACTCATGGAGTGAACTGTGAAAATTGTGCGTACATTCTTAGCGTTGTCGCCGCTGTATTAAAACAGAGGCACTTCGTTTGAGCAGATAGTCAGTGCCAGGGAAGTAAATGCTCTGCACTGGGCCTCCGGGCGTATGCTGACAGGAATAACAAAACATTCAGGATGCTTTTGTCATATGTGAGGTGCAGCCTCCCCAGCAGGCTCTAGGACCTGGTGCAGCTGAGTCAGAATGATACCTGTCCCTAGGCAGGTGGAGGTTGGAGTCGAAGGAGAGGCAACCCTGGGCTTCGCACGTCTTGACTCTTCTCTCCACCATTCAGGAGTTAGTTTGGATTATTGAACTCTTCTAACCTGGTTGGTTTTCAACTTGAGGCTGTGTTTTGAGAGGAAAACAAGATGTCGAGGAAAAGCGTTTTAGGCTGCTTCTCTAGAATGATATGGAAAAAACATTTTTTCAAGGAAACGTGCTGCCGATGTGGTACTCCAGACACTGAAATCCAAAATGAAGAGCTGGAGAAGAGTGGAAAAGTAAAGAAAAGAAAGAAGAAAAATGAAAATAAACGAGTGATCATCTCCAATTTGTCCTTTGGAAGTAAGAAGTGGAAGGAAAATCCAAACAGATACTATGACTCCAATAAAATTAAGACTACAAAATATACCATCTTGACTTTCCTCCCAAAAAATATCTATGAGCAATTTCACCGCTTTGCCAATATTTATTTTGTCTGCATTGCACTGCTGAATTTTGTGCCAGTGGTGAATGCTTTCCAACCAGAAGTTTCTGTGATCCCAATTTGTGTTATAATGGCCATTACAGCCATTAAAGATGCTTGGGAGGACTTTCGGCGATATAAATTAGATAAAGAGATCAATCATATGGGATGCTACATTTACAGCAGGTGAGTTTCATAGAGCTTTTATTACGATAAAAAAAGTTGGCTTGATATCTTTTATCAATGGTGAGACTTTTTGTTTAAAAAAAAATTAATAAATTACTGCTGGAAAATCACAGTGATTGAATGAACCAGGGAGAAGTCATGACTATACATCATCTGGTATTTGTTCTGATACAGGGAAAGATATTTCTTTTTTTTGTTTAAACCTCATTTTCAGACTGGGAATATAAGTTTGAGTTTCGTGGTATTGGCATGGCTGTTGGCCTCTTAAACATGGAGTGCAGTGAAAACAGATGCTTAAATAGCTACAAACACACAGATTCCTGAGAAATTTTCAAGAGGGCTTAATACTATCAAGGTAGCATAGAACAGGATCTGTCATGAGACCTATTTACATTCTTAGATGCCAAGAAACCTCTTAAAGATGTAGCCCTTTGAACTACATTTAAATTTATACTCTACACTGGAGAAAAGCTTTCAGTTGTATTTCTTTTACTAGGTTGTATGTAAAATAAAGCTATAAAAATGCAATTTAAAAATGGGAGATAGTAATATATGCCTTTGTTCAGTCATCTCTAACTGAATTGGCTACATGTGTCTGTGCTCACTTCTTCAAAACGCTTCATGATTTCTTGCTTTTAGGACTTTCAGGAGTTTGAAAATTATGTTTTATTGTATCAAAACTGTTCTCTCAGCAAAGTACAAAATGACTTATCCCCGTTAAAATATCACATCTGAGAGTCAGAAGAGCAACTTTCCATCTCTGTGAATGTTGCCCGTCATCCTTCAAATTAATCAGCAGTGCTTTACGTAGTGTACACTTTCACCAGCAAGATCTTACAGAGCTCTGGCTTTTGTCACACACTGCTGTCATTTCTGTTTCTTTCTCTTGCGTGTGTTTGACAGATTTGATTTTTATATCCTGTTGGTTAAACAGGAAAACAATGGATTTGCTTATTTAGGGGGTAAACTTATCCCCACATATAGATAATAGCTTGTCAGAAATAAAATCTCACTGGTCTTCTTGACAATTTGTCCTAAAAACCAGACATGTCACACATTTCCAAATGTTCATTCAAGTTTTCTTCTCTTACACCACAAAGAGTGTCAGTAATTGAGGTCTATGGTTAGGGTGGCAAAATCACCTCTTTTGCCTATCTTTGAGATTGCAATCTAGTTGGAATTTTTTAATCTTTTTAATGTTGCATTAACACATGAGGCAATGAATGATTTGCTAACACTTGTTAAACCCAGTATGAAAGATAATGAGTGGTGCAGTAAGTATTAATGAATGAATCCACATAGGAATCTTATTTATTTCTTCTTTACGTGAAGCAACCATGTTGATTTATATCTGACAGCCTTTTACCATGGGAACTTGAGAAGTAGGGAGTACAATAAAACTTACTTTGTGTAAGAGAAAAATGGAATTACAATGTACGTTCAGATCCAGATTCAAGTTATGGCCGTGTGTGCTTTCTTAGGCAAAAACTTGACATGGGCCTGTCTTAAAATTGGTTATCCCATGTCACAAAAGAAGAGTTTGCTCTATGAATAATTCTTGTCTAGAACCTTGTCTTTCACCGTATTTTTATGGCCCAAAAAAGTGATGTAAGGGAAAGGAAAATGAGGAGGGCTTCAGACTATAGCATTCATCCTGTCTGGAAAAATCATGGGTAATTACAATTGCCATCAGATCAGTAGCTACAGCTTATTATATCATGAATAATTTTCATGGGGCTTCTCTAGCGCTTTGGGAAGCTGATATTTCTGGTTCGTCTTGCTAGCTGTGAAGTCATGGGAGAGCATGAATCACCTGCTCTAGGTAGTTTTTTAACATAGGTGAAAGTCTTTTTGAAGACACTGAAAATTTTGTTAATCTTGTCGCAGCAAAAAATTCTTTGAACAGAGCAACTGAGCTTCCATCCTAAAGTGAAAGATTACTTAGATTTTAAGAGGTAATCTTGGGGAGTATATTGTCTTCCAGATTTCAGTAACAAGAACTCTGGTTCCTGTTCCAAAAGAAGTACAAAGGCAGAACAGTATCTTCTGAATGCTGAATGTTCTACAAAACTTTCTTGAAGATGCAGTAACTTTCCTTCTTTCAACACAGAGCAAGGGAAATTGAATTTAAATGGGCTGCCCTGTAAACACATTTCTTCTAATTTCCTTTTCACAGGGTCAGCTGGAATGGAAAATCTATTCTACTAGTCAAATGAGAGAAAAAACACTTCAAGTGGTGTATTTAAAGAACACTTAATTGATGAAATGGGAGGCAATTAATAGGCATTAAAGTGTCTTAGGAAGATCCAATACCTTAGATCTAATGTTTGATTGTGAAAAATTTAATTTCTGAACCAAAATTTTTGGAATCAAAATAATTGTACTGTTGCGCTGTTAGAACAAATTGCACAACACCAAAAGAAGAGAACAAGAAATTCAATTGCAGATGATACAGACCTGTGTTTAATTGCCTCCTTTTTCCTGGTCTTCTTTAAGATATGCTTTGTCTAATTTTACATTTTCCAAGCAACGGGGATTCCGTTACTACAAAATGTGATTATCAAAGCATTTTCTATGATACTGTGCTTTATTATCCCTCTTTAATTGCATTTAAATTCCTCAAGTCACCTGTTTTCATACAATTCTAATTTGTTATTCTTTATCCCTAACATTTAATTATAATCTTCAAATATGTGTGATTTTTATCATGTTCATTTTGCTATGCCCAGACATCTTTTCATTAAGACCTGTATATAGATCACTCTTTTCATCTTTCTTGTCAGTCAGTCCTTCCAGACCTACTGAGGTTACTTTTCTCTGAGCTCTTTCCAGTTTGTCATTAACTTCCTAACAACAGGGGCCAGCAGTGAATATAGTATACAAACCTGTAAGTGAATGTCAACCGAACAGTTACTAAAAGCTGTTATTTAATTTTCCTGAAGTTCTATAATGTTCAAGGAACTACTTGATATGTAATTATGTATGGCCTGGATCTGATATACCCCTAGGATTAAGCTATAATGAATAGAAGCTAATACTCTGTAGCATCCAGGCAGGTTTTCACATCAGTTTCACACTTCTGGAATATTTAACCTGATTTTCTCTCAGTGTTTCGATAGACACTCAGATACAAATGCAAGAACTACGCACAGTTTGAGATGGCACAGCAGTGTGCTTGACCAAATGCACGTACATCAGACAGCAGCAGCCATATAAAAAAATTGACAGTATTGAAGCTATTCACATCGCTTAATTTTAAGCACCTAGAGTTGAATATCTGAAACAGTGACTCAGAGAAACCTAGTTTATAGTCTTTGAATCATCCTGTGCAGATCATGTTGGATAACCCAGTAGTCAACAGGCATGCTAAATGATAATAGCCCAATTACTCTTTCAATAGAAAGTTCCTCTGGGAAGCTTTCAAGGCCCTGTGGTTTTCAAGTATCTCCTACAAACATCAGTCTCCTCTTCTCCTGTATGTCTGCTGATAACTGTGATACAAAACAAGAGTCATGGTGAAGGCCAGCTTGAGTTTTGTCTGCTTAACGTAAGGTTTTGGAACATTTAAAGACTTACGCATCAGCACTATGGTTGAGTCCTAGAGCAATGATGTGGAAATAAGGAAAAACTAAAGAACTCATCTCTGTGTTGAGTGATGTCAAAACTGCCAACAGCTGAATAGCAGGGGTTGACTTAAGCTAGACTTAGTGGTTTGAAAGAGAATTAAAATATCTTGGTTGACTGAGGTTATGCAAGTCAGTGTTGTAAAGTATCTCTACAACAGCAATGGAGATATGCTTGCCTACTGGTTACTGTATATATATATAGTATATATTGTATTTTCAGAAAATTAGGGAAGCTAGGCAGTGAAGACAGCAGCTGCCTTTCTGTTTCAGCTTCCTGCATATGCTCTGATCAGCTGGACCTTCTGAAGGGAGAAAAGGCTGCACCTGCCCTGGATGTTTGTCATATCTGGGAAAGTAACTGGCATTGGCTAGGGTCACAGTGACCAGCAGAGGTCTGTGACGATTGGAAGACAGCAGGAGAAAAGGGTAGGGAGGATACTTGAAAACAGGAATTGACTTACTGTTGAATCTCAGCGGTGAAAGGAAAAAAAGGACAGCTTTTTGCTGGACCCTGGAAATATTATATGCTACTTGGTCAAACCAGGGTGAACCTGAAAGTTTGTAGAGTAGAAAGCAGAATGGGAGGAAAATACCATCCTGCCAAGGGCGCAGTAAGCAAAGAGAGATTTATTGCAAATGCTTTCATTTAAAGTCTTGTTCAGCAGCACTGAATTTTCACTTGTTAGAGTGCCTTTTCTTTCTGTTTTATTGTTTTTCTTTTCTAAAAAAGCATAACTTTAAAGACTAGGAGCCTTCTGGAGGCTTCAATGGGTTCATTTTATACACTAAAAAAAGAGAGAGTCTAAAGCCTGTGGCCTTCTTGAAGTCCCACCACATTTCCTCAGGCAAAACTGCAATCAGTTTTCTTGGGCATAACAATATCAAGGCTTTTACACCTCAGTGGTGCCTTCTCTGAACAGTGCATGAATTTTATCAACTGAAGGCTGAAGATCTCCTTAAGATCTCCAGTGCTTGCATGACTGAAAGCGCATCGCTTTGACAGCCACAAAGACTGAACTGTGATTAATTGAAACATGATTTATTTCTTATAAAAGTAGCAATATAAACAAGTTACAAAAACTGCAGAATTATGTGCTGTGATATTACTGCAACCCACTACCCATCGGGAAGGATCCAATGGCACTCCCTTGCTTAATGTCAAACATGACTATATTTTTCTCTATGTGGGACTATCACTGGCAGTGGGCATTCTCTGTCTGCACTGTCATCCATATGACTTTTGTATGTACTTCAGATACTATGGAATTTTTGTACCTCGTTTAACTATGGATACCTAAATTAACAGTGGTTTTTACTGGGGGCACAAACAGCGCCTTCTGTTTGCACAAGCTGAGGCATTCTTCAAACCTCCAGTGAGATGAGAAAATGACCTTACCCATCTATACAGTCAGATCTGTTATGTCACCATGGAGCCACTTTAAACCAGTGGTACCAAAATTGTGAAGAATTAGCCATTAGAATGTGGCGAATTCATCTTGTGGTGGGCGTACTGATTGTGTGGTGAAGAAACATGTGACATGCTGAAACAACTAAATGCAAAGGAGAAATGTCAAGTTTTCACCAAGCAGCTGGTCCAGGCAGCAGCACTTGAAATTCAAAGAGCAGTGATCTAGCAGTTCTTGTCAGACAGTGTGTATTGCTACAGTGAGGATCCCTGGTCTCTGTGGAAGAAAATCCATAAATACATTACTAATGCTACCACTGGTTTGTGTACTGCTTTATCAAAGCTTTCTTTGAGATCTATTACTTGCCAAGGCATCTAAAGCTGCTTCACGGAAAAGGTGCAGTAGTTTAGCAGACAGCAGCAGAAGCTAACAACTGAAGACAAAGGGCAAATAAATGAGAACTTACGGGTTTGGCTCAAAGACCTGCAGAATCATGACCTTAAGTTCCATCTTAACTGTCTGAATTTTTAAAACACCATTAAAACATGGAGAGAAGCACGTTTCTACTATGTGACCTAAAGAGCTACGTGGTAAGGAGATGACTGTAGCAAAAAAGCTAATCTAGGCTGTGTCTTCCACAAACTTGGCAAGTTTAATGGGAGACCTTAGAAACTAATGCTAATGATTAACAGTCATTAAGTAAGTGGCCTTGGAGTTACCTGTCCATTCCAGCTGGTGCCAGGCAGAATCATAGCAATAGCATTTTGTTCAAGGCAGTATTAAAAAGAATAAATTAGATATTCCTAAATAAGCCATAACTTACAAAATTAACCTTGTAAAGTCTAGGCAAATATGTTTTCAAAATACTTTTTACCTATATTTTATTTCTTCATTTGGTACAGATTGTTATAGAATCGAGACAGAGAGTGAAAAAGGCAAACTTAATAGAAATCCAAAACCGTGTGTATGGACATATAATACATTTATAAAGTTCTGGTACTTACTTAAAGTTCACATAAACTTGAATTGATTATGGAATTTGAATATAGGCTTCTTTTATCATTGAGGGAATAACTTCCTTATTAGAATGCTGTAGACAAATATAGCACATAAAGAGTTCTGTTGTTAGCATTAAGGAATTCAGAATGCCAAACAGGTATAATTAAAGATGTATTTTATTAGACTTTAGAAAAATTTCACTCCCTTTATCTTTAAAAGATGCTTATTGCTGTCTTAAATTAGTATTCAAATCCTGAGAGAGAGTTTGGGCTATGGGGAAGGTCTATAGCTGCTTGCTAATGAGGGCTTGTTACAGGACCGGCTGGTGCTAAATGACATCATTGCTGCTGCTGAGCTGATGTCCACGTCACAAAAACAACCTTCCCAGCTACTGTAATGGTGACGTGGCAGAAGCTGATGCTCAGGCAGTATCTGTTTCTCAGAAATGCTATCAGCCAAGTTGTGCTGTACTCTGACCTATGGACAGGTTTCAGAATCAGTTCATTTCCAGTCTACTGCCTTCCCGAAATCATAAATTTCTCCTTTGTTGTCAGTTTTGCAAACTTTTATGGCAGTAGGTCCTAACTATGAAGTCATGGCCATAAAGTAGTCTTTGAAAAAGTTTTTTGAGGTTTCTCCATGTAAAAGCCGGTGTAGTCTTTGATGGCATAAAAATATATGGGATTCTTACTTGTAAAAATGCTGTGAAGTGTAAGTAAAGTGTGATTCTGACTGTTGTCTGTGTAGAACTGAGAATCTCAGACCACTAGCATTTTTTATAAAGTAGGTGACACTTGATAGGAGCCATTTTCAAATATAAGATTCTAGCGAATTTACACATGATGAAGTATAAACATTTTGGTTTTGTCTATCTGTGACACTGATATTTTTTTCTATGTGTTATAATCTTATGGCAATCTGGGGAGTGAAAGGTAAAGCAAACAACGTTTCTTCAAGCTGCGAAGGATCCTGAGGTGGAGCTTGCAGTAATTCAAGGAAATAAGATTCGCTAAACTAATTGGTCGATATGATACTTCTAGATGATAAAGATTTCTGAAGATCTTTCTCTAAGACAATCTAGGACTTGTAGACGTGAGACAGAGTGCACATGAAAAATTACTTTTATTTAATCTCCTCTGGGAGCAGAAGTATAATTTTTATTTGCTCCCATTCACCATCCATTTTGACCCAGTTTTTGTTTGAGATTTATCTCTATTGAATTCCAGAATGCGAAATGAAATTGTTGACACAAAGTCAATAATTTATTCATGTTTCTCACAATCTCTAACCACAGCAGGATTTTTTTATGATCCTTTTTTCCCAGAAATGACTTCATAAAATCTATTTAGTTCAGGCCTTCTGGTCAGATGATGAGTCCAATAACAAATTCTGGCAGACTTTGCTTCAACTGTTCAAGGCTAACTGCCTATTTTTGTTGGCACGATCCTCTGATGGGCATTATCATTCTACCCATCATCCCAGGACAGCAAGTGAACACCTTTTAAGTGCGCTGTTGATAAATTAATTGGTAAAGGAGAGTAGGTACTGAGACACTTTTATCTTAGATCTAGTCTTTGATGTGCCACAGCCCTCATGCCACATGCTGTACGAATCAGATTTCCAGCTCACCACTTATTGAAAATCACCACATCTTGTTTATTTTATTGGATAAATGTGTTTGCCCTTTTTTGTACGTTTCTTATCAGACCTTCTTAGATTTATGAAGCTCCTCTGTTTATTTAGCAACCGGAGCTTGTGCTATGAACTTTAATCACTAAACAGAAAATGGGCAGGGTTCCCAGTTACAGGAATTGCTAAAAGGAAACTGCTTCATTTGAAAAATCTTGTTAAGCAACTGGGTCAGTGCTGCTGTGGGGTGTGCCAGATTTCTTGTGAAGTACTTTTCTACCTTTCATCCATTGGTAATTCTCTACAAAGTTGTAGAAAACCTTTTTACTGTAGGATATTGTTAATCTTGCAGCTCCAGCTGAATAGTTCCTTCAGGAAAAGAAAATGTGTTTCTTTACCAAATTCAGTGCTTACTGGGAGAGAAGGATTTCTGTTCATCTGAATGCAGGTTTGGGATTCTAACAGCTCCTGAACTCCAGTCCCTGTGCTAAGTATGACTTTTCCTCTGATCTGAAAGAGGTTGTTTGGTTTCTCTGAGTCACCATCTCCTCTGTAATTAGTGAATGGGCATAAACCTGAAGCTTTATGTGTAATGTATGTTTCATAGGGAATTACTGAAAAAGTATTACAAGTCTGTGATTTCTGTGGATTGTTTTTGCTAACCTGGTTTCTTCAGGCTGGTGTGGAAAACAACCAGCTGTGCAAGGCCCTTTTATAGTGTTTTGTGAGCAGAAAAACTCTGAAGTATTATCTATGAACATCAGAATTGTGCAGGAGTTGGCATACAGAGAGGTAGGATCGCCCGGCAGAAGTCGTAGCAAACATTATACGCACACTATACACAGCATCCAAATAGAACAGCAAGACAAGCCATCTACTTGCTCTAAACTGCTTCTGTACTCTCATTTTTGTGTTTTAAGCAAACAAATTTAGAAGTTCTATCTGGAAAGTGTTCACCATGGGAACGATTCGTAGTTACTTAGTTGCTTTACTGTGTTAACATTAGTATCTACTTTGTAGAGCAATAAATAATATGGACCTGCTTAAATACTTTTCAAATAGAAATTGATCTGGAATTTTTTATTTAAATGTGCAGCAACATCAAATTAACTTAAAACAAACCTCTATCCTTCAGTGTGGTCTTTCATGTCTGTTGTTGAGCGAAAAAGAAAACAACATGTAGATAAGTAGGGTCAGACAAAAGAAGAATGAAAAATGAAAAACTAAGGAATGAAAAATTAATGTAAGAAGGCAAAAATATTGCCACAATACCTTTACTTAGTAAATGCCTCACTTCTAGCATTAAAGGGATGTAAATAGTCAGATTGTAGGGGGGTTTGGGGGCTCTTTTTTTTTGAGTAAAAAGTGGATACCGCTGAGAAATGTGCAGAATTTACCTGAATGCATAACCTTTGCAGGAAACTGTTATTTCATCTTGGTTTACAAGCCAGGATATCAGCTAAGTGCAAGGGTTTGCCTGACAGCAGCGTGGCTGGCTCTCCTTTACAGAAGGCTAGGAAAGTAGGTTAGCAGGAAGTAGCCTTTGGCGTGACTCTGAAGCAATCCTTGGATGTGTGCTTTGAACTGTAGCAAAACACTTTATCTGCTATATCACTGCTCCCCTTCTCGTGATACAAACACTTAATTGAAAGACAGTATTCTTCAGGCAATAGATGAGGATGATTAAAAACTTAAAAACAAAAATGAGACTCTGAATCATTACAAAAAGCCTTTTACTGTCTGTGTGGTGTTGTGAGCATTTTCCCTCTTACAAAGCAAGACATAAGATGATTCAATTATTCATGTTGAAAAAAAATAATTTCCTCTCAAAGAGTTAGAGGAACTGAGCCATTGTTGCCTCTGCAGTTTGCCCATGAACTAATTCTAAAACTTATTGTGCAGTTTTGCTTAGGTGGTTAAGAGCAGTTGAAGGATCAATTATTGAAAATGTGATGTCAAAAAAATGTGATGTTTGCTGTTTCCTGAACCACTGGGCACTCTTTTGTTGATGAAATAGTAATTTTTTTCCCATGAACCCCATAGGCTTTATTTCCTTTCTTCCTTTTTTTTTTTTTAATGTAGAAGCTCTTTGTTTCTTACCTTCACTTTTCCATTAAAGTTGTGCTGTAGTTGGCCTTTTTTTTTTTTTCACTTAATAAGGGGTCATTTGTCTGCTGCTTCTGTGTGCAAAGCTCAAGAATTGTAATTACCTTTTTTAGTTACAACCTGGAAAGACCTGAAGCAAGTGTCGCTGAGATACCAGTTTGCTTCTTTTAGGATCTATAAGCTGTTGTTGAAGAGTATCTGAGAAACAACTGTATATTCAGAAAAAATTGGTATTTTTTGGTAAGGTGTCCAAATTTATTGAATAAGATACTTCAAAACACTTCTGTTAATCTGAACAACTTTCTGTCTTTTTCTATGGAGATTATAGGGCTAATGCTAGAATGAAAGAGAACTATTGTTGTAGTTTCTTTTTATTCCACATAAAGATTATATTTGAATGTATTAAGCTGTGTCTTCAAAAAAAAAATTAAATGTGCCACCATCTCCCTATTTTCTTTTTTTTTTTGAAGCCCCACTAAGCAGAAGACCTGCCATCCTAATGTCACTATTCATCCATAATGTGTTTTTACTGTAACAGGGAAGAACGTGCTTATGTTGAGAAATGCTGGAAAGATGTTCGAGTGGGGGATTTTGTGCAACTGCAGTGTAACGAGACCATCCCAGCTGATATCCTACTGCTGTACTCCTCTGATCAGAATGGGATCTGTCACTTGGAAACTGCTAACCTTGATGGGGAGACCAACCTTAAACAACGGCAAGTCGTGATGGGGTTCTCCAATCAGGTAAGTCTGTTGAAACTGCAGCCTGTGCAGGGCTGGTCAGGGCAAATTTACTCACCAGCTCCAGCCTTGAAGAGCACCAGTCTGGTTACACTGATACAACTTCGAAAGGGATTTGCTGTTGAAGAGAGTGCCTTGTACCGACAGCAGCGGATTGTCTTAAAGTATTTTTGTTATTCTGGCACAGCAATGGCTGTATAAAAAAGTAGATCAGCTCGGACAGTAGTTGTTTGTGACAAACTACATCAGCAGATGCGTAAGCCACAACACACGGTGACACTCTTCAGGACAGCAGCAAGTCTTTCCAGTGTATAAGCCCACAGGTTGTCACGGCACACAGTGCATCCCAGGGCTACCACTACTACTGTGTGAATTATTTCTGTGTGAAAATTGGAGCTCGTGACCTCCCTTCCAAAGCAGCCTTGGGCCTCCTTATGGATTTTGCTTCTCTGTTGCAGCTGACATACCACTGTTCATTTTCTAGGCAGGTACATGTATGGCAGTTCAACCAGGAACTGCTCTAAGGCACACTGAGTTGTAATGAAGTAATCAAATCTTTTATAGAACTATAATAAGCAATAGAATAGGAACTCAAGATAAATTAAAGTGTGAAAAGTTTTATTTGAAAGAGAAATGTTTTGGTATCAGTTTATTAGCAGAGATTCAGTTTGAATGCTAAAATCACCATTTGTTTTTTTTCGATAGGCCATTTAATTTTCTTGTTACAAACACTTTACTGGTATATTCTCTTGACTCACGTTTGATAAACCTGAAGTAAAACAAGAAAATATGACTTAGTGAGAGTTGTACTTGTTACATATTTAAATATCTTTTCAAACACATCAAGGCAGTTTTTCAAATACATAGAACAAGCCATAGCATGTGAGGAGGAATATTTTGTTCCATTGGAATCACTCTGGCAGACAGGAAATCCAAATGCCTGGCAGGTAATTGAATGGATTACATCTGTTTATTTAGCCATTAGTAGCAGTGCCATCAGGACAATCTTTTGGGGGTATTGCTGGTGGGACACAGCTACCAGTGAGCAACTAGTTTTATTACATAAAAGTACACCATTTCCATGGCCGGTTGTGGTCAGGTACTGTACTCCAGTGTTACTTGCTGTCAGGGTTTAGGGTCAGGGCGGCCCACTAGACCTATAACAGGTGCTCTCTGTTAACCCTCCTCCCTCCCCAAAGGGGAAAAGAAATAAGGGAGAGAGACTTACCGATTAGAAATGGAAACTAGAACAGCTTTCATGAAAATGAAAATTATCGTAATAAAATGGAATATATACCAATACATACAAACCCGGAATCAAACCCACCCCCCACTGCTGGCGATTACATCACCATCACTGCTGATGCTGTGGAACAGGCACAGGGGAAATATCCCAGGCTGGGCCCAGCAGCGGATGGTAACTGGGTTCAGGAACACACAGATCAGGATCGAAGGCAGAACAGATGGAGTCCTTGGATGCCGGCCATTGAAGAAGCGAGGAAGAAGCCGAGTTGACCCTCGTGACCCCTCAACTTTATACCGAATATGCCGTATCTGGGATGGAATACCCTGTTGGTCAGTTTAGGGTCACCTGTCCCGTCCGCAACTCCCCGCAGGTGCAACCTTTTCCTTTCTGCAACCCCCAAGGTGGTGCACAAGATCTAACCGTGGCCTTGGTCTGCACACCGGTCCTTGGTAGTAACTCTAAACATGGAGCGTTATCACTGCCAGAAGCAGACACTGCCTGGAAAAAACATGCTGCTAATTATGAAAAGTGCAGTTTGTTAGAAGAACTTAGCTGAGAAGTAAAATCACTGAACAGAGTTAGTTCTGGTCTCACTCAAACCAGGACACTTGGTCTTTGTTCAAATGGAAATCACTTTGCAAGGACAGTTAAGGGCTTTCTCAGGTTGTAGATGCTATAGCATAAAGTATACCTTTTCCAGTGATGATTAGTGAGAGACTTTTTTTGTGAGAAACACGGAAAAAAATCTATATGTAGAGATTTAGCAAAAAAAAATAAATAAATAAACTGACTACTGAAACAGAAAAAAATAAAAATGCCACATTTGTGTTGCCTAGTCATAGTTTACACATTAGTTTTTGTATTTTTGAGTGCCCTACTATCATACAAAATGCAAACTTTTGCCTCAGTCCTTTATAATATGAGGAAATCTCTCTTCAAATCAGAAAATCCCTGCATGTCAAATTATGCTTCAGATTGCCTATTCATGATATTTTCGTTAGACTTTCAGCTTTTGAGCTAAAAAGATCCAGTGCACTAAATATACTAGGTACAGGTTTTTGTGTGCCAACTTCTTCCTTGTTAGTTGAGCTTTGTTTAGTCCTGTTATTTATGTCCTGCATAAAACTTACTCAGCTTGAATTATGTCTACAAAGTCTGCCAGGAAGTACATATGAACTGGAGATAGTTCTTTGTTTTAAGACATTCTTAGGAATATTGAATTCACCTACCTGTAAAAAACTGAGAGGAAGGATTATTATTTTATTGCTTTTATGCCAGCTTGCATTTTCAAATGTAAAGTTATCATCAAAAGAAAAAAATTTGAGAGAAGTATCCTTTTCTCCACCTTTCTAGCTAAAAGCCTAGTCGTTTTCTTCTTAGTAATGAGCCATCCAGGTGTCTTTTACATCTTCCTGTTCTCGTATTGTAGCAGTATTTCTAGCACAACCAAATAAGTACTGTTTTTCCTGTTGAGCTTACTGAGTTGAGCAAGATTCAGTGGAGATGAGCAATATCTCTTAAAAGAGATCCTAAAAATATTGAGCCGCATGGGTCAGAAGGCGTACAAAATGCCCTTATCAAACTTTATTATTTCCTTCAACTTTTTATTTAGATCATATTTTCTATTTGCTTATACTTTAATAATATATATGTGTAATTAATAAAAAAAAATACATGTATGAATTGCTCAGGAAAAAAATATAACAAGAGAGAGAAAATAATGTGAAAATTAAAGCATAGTGAAGATAAAATTGAATCATGAGGACCGGCAGGGTAAGGAAGTCCTCTTGCAGTCTGGCAAAGTGTTTGTGAATTCCACAGAAGGATTCCCAGGATTTGCAATTTCAGGAGGAGTCTAATCTCTATAAATCTCTCTTGCCGTAGAAAAATGTAGAATGGCTGAGCAGCAGACTCGATTTCCCGATTTCCTAATGGAAGGAGTTTGGATGAAAATGAGTTTCCATTCTTTTAAAGATTTTTATGGACAGCAATAATGATTCTTTTTCACATTTCTAACATCCCATTTTTATTACATTTTCTTGATCTAAAACAAAAGTTTTATATATTTTTTCAGTTAAGAAAAAACCACCACTTAGAGCAGTGAAATACCTCTCACACTGTCTGCTTTCTGAACTGCTTCATGCAGTCCAAAACCCAAGCCTGTTTCCTTGAACACAGTAGAAATCAAGCAAAATTGTGTGTCTCGGTTCAGCTTCAAGCTCTTTTTGAGTGAGTGCTTAGCCTGAAAAGCTCTGTCTTGTTTTGTCTCTCCAAGCAGTTTGGACTTGATTTTACTGCCATTCCTATTTTGTGTTGGTTGGTTGGTTGGTTTGTTCGTTCATTTGTTCGTTCGTTTTGAGGTTGGTTTAGGGTATTTTTTATTTGGCTATTAGTCTTGCTTTTAGTCTTATTTTGAATGTGACACATTTATTCAAATGTGTGGACTCTTATTTTATGATTATACCATTCTGGCCAGTAATATGACCCTTCTAATGTATTTTAAAATCCTGATAAATCCAGAAATTCTTTTCATTTGAGCTTGCTTTTGTTGAAGGGGGGTTTTCTTCCATAAATAATTTGAACTTTTTGTTACATTCACTTTAAATGATGACAGATTTTTTCACTAATTGGTATCTGTGATGTCTTGTCCAATACACAGCATTTTCTTCATTTAATTTAACCAGTTGATAATATGAGAGGAAAATCTCAGTTCTTTACTCAGCCCCTCTGAAGATTTGCTTCAGGCTGACTGAACTAAACTCCCTCTGCTGCTCCTGGTAGGGCAAGTGCTCCAATCCTCAACTACCCTGGTGGCCTATATTTAGCTGCTCTTAGTTTTTAGCTCTTCAAGTACTCATTGGATTTGATGCTCATTCTCAGTGTGTTTCCTCTTGCAGAATACTTTATTTGAACCTGAATTTTTCCAAAGCACCATCATCTGTGAAATGCCTAACAATGATCTCAATAAATTCAAAGGATACATGTAAGTATATTTTATCCATGTACTCATTTTGTATCTGAACTTTAATATTTCTCTTGGAAGAACTGGATGGAAGAAACATCCTTTGCAGAAATTGATGGATGTCACTATTACCTTTTTTTTGTAGTCAGAACTCATTATAAAGTGTAGACTGGAATCTGTGTTTTGAGGCAAGGCAGAACCAAGGCTTGACTCTGAATTTGCATTTTTTCATACAAACTGTTCTTACAAGTCTTCAATTCTTTTCAGAATTAAGAGATATGCTCATTTACATTTGACCTGAGGATTAGGCTAGGCTAGATTTTAAATCTAAATTCTTTCTAATGTTTAAAGGTATTCAGGTGCATGGCTTCAGTTTCTTCATATTTACAGTCACGGGGAAAAGGTATCCAGGATCTAACAAATATAAGCAAGCAAGCAAAATTCTTCTGAATCAATGTGTTAGACTTGTATGAAAAAGTGCCTTTTTTTTTTTTTACTGTAAATCTGTGTATGTGAGGAAAAATCCGTATGCTCTGTTTCTTATGTTCTTTCTTCATTAAGTAATTCTGGTGCAGGGAAATCTATTCTAGCAAACTCAGCAGGTTTAAGGCCATTCCTTGGCTGTAGGGCCAATTTGTATAGCATGACTCGTGTCCTAAAAGCCTCTTATCTTCCAGTACAGGGCAGCTCTTTCCCAAGGCCCTCTTCAGAGCAATTGTTGGTCCGTGCTGATTCCCACACTACACCAGAAAATTGCCCGAAATACCTGCTGTCCCGAATGTTCCAAATGCATGCATCACATTATGCAAATAATTTAACTGTATGAATGTGCCAGTGTCCCTGTCCTGGCTTTGTTAAATTTACTAATAGCTAAACAAGGAGTTAACATCTCTGCAAGAATGCGCTGAGAGTGTTGCACCTGCAGTAGCTGCAAATTGCCAGATCCTGTGGCATGAGTAAACCAGAGCGTTCTTGCCCATTAGCACTGACCGTTCTTAATCTGGTCTTGAGATTTTACGCGCTGTAAGAATGCCTCTAATAGCAATGCCGTTTCTCCTCTATGGTGATATCTTAAAAGGGAAAAAGAGGTCAAGTTTGTATTGATCGCTGGCAGTGGTTACTGGCTTTAAGGACCACTGGGTATAATCTAAATTGGAGCAATCCTTCCATTTAGCCTGCTGTAATATGGCACAAGAGCACTGAGTTTATAGAAGTGTAGGTGATGTGTCACAAGAAAACGCATATAAATACCCACCGTTAGGACCCGTGATCAATTTCAAAATCTTCAGATCTCTGTTGAAAGTCTGTAACAGAAATCTCCTTTGGAAATGCCTGTTATCTCACTTACTTGATGCAACATGGAATTAGCTGCCTTTCTCTCCCCGCTTCAGGGGTAGATGAAAGGATTTGTTAGTGAAAATTACTTACTAGCAGTTAGTGGACTTCCTGTCTTTGGTCTGCCATTATTTGAGCTATTGAACTAAATTACTTGAAGCAAGTTACATTTTACTCCAAGAACCCTTAATAAATTATTGAGGATCTATTGACTTGCTATAAAATGGTAGTGGTAGTCTCTCTTCTAAAAGTGCTAAGAAAGAACTTAGTGACGTCCATCTGACATGCCTGACCACAGCAAATTCTGCTCAGGGGAATGCAAGGAGGCTTCTATTAAATGAATCTAGATTCCCAGAAAACAAATTTCTGACAGTATTTTTTACAATTCTACCATCTATAGGCTGTGGGCACCTAAACCTTTTCCTTACCTAGTTTGGTGTCATGTAATCATGTGCAGCTGCATGTAGACACAGGACTGTACTTCGCCCTAAGATAGTGCCTAACCTTTACCTCCACTTGAGTAATGCTGCAGTTTACTGGTAAATGCAATGCCAGATATCAAATAGAACGTAATAAGAGATACGTATTCTAGAAAAAAATTATTTTCTGATACTGATATTTACATAACAGTGTGGAGTGATGGAGTGACAGAAGTGAAAAATCTTTGGTGAAGATCTCAGGAGGAGCCTACCACAGTATATAATGAAAACTGTGAGCAAAAGTAGTTTTATGCCTTTATTTTCAGAGACAAGTAACAAATTTCCTGCCTGATGAAGCACTGACCTTATAATTTCCATTAAGTTTTCATCAATCTGTTCTGCTAGCAGAAGGATCTGGTGTGTGATGGGATAGCTTCCGCCAGGATGAAAAGTCTTCCATCCAGTAAGAGAGTGAGGAAGAAAGTCTCAGCCTAGATACTGTTCAACTGAACTGAGATTCACACAGATGAGAAGCCTTTGGTGGCTGACAGGGAGACAGAGGCTCTTGCAGGGTGCAGTTGTATTCATCTGAACCTCGACCGGCAGGCAAATTCTGCTGAGCTTTATAAAAGAATTTCATCTGGGTGAAGTCGCATAATGTCGTAATCTTGGCCTCGTTTATGAGATATCGAATCTGTCAAATAAGGTACCAAGGGGAAGCCAAACTCAAACCATGCAAGCACTCTTTAAAATAAATGCTTGGACTTCTCTGTAACTTCTTACTGGAACCTTTACTGAAGCTGAGTGAAATAACAGCAAAATAGGGTTTTCATAGCTCCTTGATTTCAACCTGAAACGGACATGCACACAAAGATTTTCTTTAATAAGGCATTGCATTATTTTATTTTCCTTCTTCTAGGGAGCAGCCAAATCATGAACGGATTGGTTTTAATGTTGAAAGCCTCTTACTTCGTGGATGTACCATCAGGAACACCGAAGCTGCAATAGGAATTGTTGTTTATGCAGGTAAGACGTACTTTCTATCTAGGTAAACACAGAACTTCCATGTAAATAACCCTAAGTAAATATGTATAGTGTAATATTGCACCATATTTTGTTTTAAGAACCGGTAGTGCATGGGAAAATTTCATAATTTTTTGAAGTAAAGATATTACTTATCCATCTCCAAAGCCAGCAAGTTCTGCACTGGGTCTCTAGCAAGTGACACTATCCTTGTCTATGTCAAATATCTTGCTATCTTTGCAGTATCTTGCAAAAGTATCCAGGCAAGTAAAAAATTGCTAATGTGAGTTTAACTCTCAGCTCTGCAGCTCTGATTATTTTACTAATTCCATCTGGCATAAAATCTACATGGCTGCCCTAAGGGAGGTTTCACTGCCTCCTCAGGGTAGAAACTGATGCAGCTGAAGATCTACCCAGAAAAAAAAAAAAAAACAAAAAATTATCACAAAGCAAATCTGTGCCAGTGCCAGCACACAGGAGGCAGTGAGAACAGCAGCTGGAGGTGACAGAAGAGACATCAGCAGCACAGGTTTATGCTGACATAGACATAGTGTGTCCACACAACCATGAATTTCATGCAGTAGAGACATGAATGAAGCAAGACAGTGTCAGTGCCCAGATCAAATGCAGCAGCGAAAGGTTTAGCAGTGGGTCAGTTCATCTTTTTCCCAGCATCTTTTACCTTTGGAGTGTTACCACTGCTTTTCCTCAGTGAGCACAATTTATCATTGGCTTTGCCAGCTGTGGCCTCTTCTGCTTCAGATAGTGTGTATCAGCTATCCTCTTTATTTGTATATTAAATAAATGTCAATTTAAACACAACAATTAATGCCATTATTGGTTATTTTCACCTTTCCAGTACTACTATTTAAAAAATCTCTGTGGGGACATTCCCTATAGAACTGGAGTAACTTTTCTTCCCTTCTCCTGTTAGGATTCCTATTTTTCCTTCTCTTTAGTCAAGATTTCCCAGTACGTTCTTTTGACCGCCAGCACAGAACCTAATGTGGATCTCTGTTAATGTTGCTTAAGCTGCTAGTAGCAAAGATTGGAATTTTAAAGTCATTCTCAGTATATGCTATCTTTGATCTGAATAAATCTTCAATTCAATTTCCAATTGACATTTTATTGTTAATGACAGTATAGAAGCTTATTCTTTTTCTTCTAAAATGAGACTCACTTGAGCCAGTACCAGCTTAATTTCTAGGATTCTTTGGCATTGATTATACTCTGACTTTTAATCATGGTCTGTGACCTTTTCTGAACAGTCAAGATCAGTCACATAATAAGATGGCACATTCACCATTTTTATAACTCTATTACTCCTCAAACTTACTTTCTGATGGAAGCCTTTGTGAAGAGTACAGCCATCACTTAATGTGAGTGTTTAGCCTGTGCAGTTCTCATCTGACCCAAATATGGTTGTATTTTTCATGGCTACTCAAATGGTTCTAGAAAAAGCAATAGCGCTAATGCACAAAAACCTCATTACAGAGTAACAGCCAATGTAGTTTTCTCTCTGTGATAACAGGAAAAATGATATGCTTTTCAGATAACAGGGTTCCGGAGTGAAGTTTTAGATAAGCCCATCAGCATCCAGAAGTAGAGAGACAAAGTGCTAGTGGGGTGGTAGGTGAGGTGCTGCGTTGCACACCATATGGAACTGTGAGGGTTGGAGGAAAACAAAGTAGTTTATTCCTCTTGTTTCTTATATTCTATTTCTTTGCAAGGTGATGTCTGTGTTACAGATGTGTCCCTTTCCTGTTGGTCAGCTGAAGTAATGACAGAGCTGATATTTGGAAAGAAATCTCCTCCCATATTCTTTCTGAAATAAACCCATCAATATTTCCTTGAGGGTTTTCTGAGAGGAATTAGAGGTTTTCCTGTCTTCTTTTGCTTTCAACACAAAATATTCCAGAAGCCTGACATAAAAGAAAAGTGAGGAACAAGATTCACACAGCTGCTGGAGGAAGAGAAGTGCAGGCAGCAGTACGCTCCTCCTTGATGTAGCTTAGTGGTTAGAGCATTTTTTCACCAAAGGGATGACCGGGGTTTTGTTTTCATTCTGTGGAACAAACCGAGTATATACGTAGACAGGAGAAAGGTGCATTGGTAGTATAAGCTGGTCCCACCAACAAAGCTCCAGGTTGTGTAAATAATTACATATTCATTGGAACAGGAAGCCAGGAGTCCCAGCTTTGGGGTGAATGTCCTGAACATAAGGCTGGAGAGTAATTTTCTCGCTTGCTCTCTGCCTCAATTAATAACCTTTGATGTAATCTTGGAATGAATCCAGCAGGTGTGATTGAATCGCACCTAACTTCCAGCTTTTGATTCAAATCACTTTCCTAGAGAAAGCCAAAAGGTAGCTTGGAAAATGGTCCCTCTCACACTCATCATCCACATACAAATGAAAACTAAATGCAAGTCTGCACAGTCTGTATTTTCTGGGAAAAGGACTGTAGAAATAAACATGAAAGATACCATTTAATATAGCAACAGATGGCATCCAGATATCCCTGTGTGGAGCCACAGTTTAGATAGTATTAAGAGAATAGAAAAAGCAATTTCTGCTTCTTGGCTTCTTACAGCACTCCTTGTTTTCCATTACAAATATACCAGCTCAATGCTAATTCAGTCAGTTTTAAGGACTGGTTTGTTGGGCTTTTTTATTTCTTGTCCTACTGTTTTGTTAGCACTTTACAACCACATAGTGAAAAACTAAATAACATTAGTGTCTTTCACTGCTGGATCTGACATGTTGGGTTTTATTTAAGGTAATACACGGAATGTGTCTAGTGACTTTTAAACAGCTGCTGAAAGATATTCAAATGCAGGTTTCAGGAATCTATATAGCACCTAATCAAGTTGTTTGTAAAATACAAAGATATTATATTATTGTACTTTTTCCTTTTATTCTCAAGGAGATCTGGCTTTTGGATATTTATATAAACCTTGTGATCCTACTGAATCTGCTGTCTTTAGGGAAGTAAAACGTATATGACAGTTGAAATCTGTAATGTAATGGAGGTCTTTTATAAACCTCTAGATTTAGTTTCTGATATATGTTCTGCTATTCAGTCAAATAAGAAAATGGGCAATAAAATTACTGAATGAAACTAGAGTCAATTTAACATTAGTAATGAGCATCCTGTTCATCATTTCGTGAGAGGAAGAAAAAACACCAAGATACAAAATATTTCATCAACATGATGATACTAATTTGTGTTTTGAAGGTCACGAAACTAAGGCCATGCTGAATAACAATGGTCCTCGTTACAAGCGCAGCAAGATAGAGCGACGGATGAATATGGATATTTTCTTATGTGTGGGACTCCTGTTCATGATGTGTCTTATTGGTGCTGTAGGTATGAAGCGCTGACAAAAATCGTCTTCTGTTTCTTTGCTTTTTTCTAAATAGTGGTTAAAATTGACCTTATAGACATGAGTGATATCAGATCTTGAGCTGGATGCTCTTGAGGGGTTTGGGTACTTGGTCTTTCCAATAGACAAGTTAAAATGACAAATCACAGCAATTCATATTGAAGAAAACTCACCTATGGCTATAAGTATGACAGGTAAAACTCATCTACAATGTGGTAAAATATTGTAAAGCAAGTAAGTGAAAGCCATTGGTTATAGGAATTGGTACCTGCCAACTGAGATCTGCTTCCTCAGTGGATGTTTGTTCCTTCTGTATAGCAACAAAAGTAATGATGTAGCTTTACCTTCTTTTCAGTAACATCTTCAAATATGCTCAGGAGTGATGTTAGCCAGAGCTACCCACTTTACTACCCAGGAGCTGCAGACTAAATTTACAGTCTCCACAGCTACCTTCCTTCTCAAAAGCCCCTTTACAGCAGGCTGTGAGGTGGATTAATTGTTTAGGTAGGAATAGCTTGCTTTGAACACAAAAGGAGCTTCTGTTATCGCTTTAAAGCAGCGATCCGTTCAAAAGTCACTGAATGGGCTTAAAATTCAAGTGGGCTTAAACAGAAGCTCCCTTTGTGTTCAAAGCCACTTTTCTTTTTAATTGATTCCATCTCAGTGATAACTTGCTTCTTCACTGTGAGGGTGGTGAGGCAGAGGAACAGGTTGCCCAGAGAACTTGTGAATGCCCCCTTCCTGGAAATGTTCAAGGTCAGGTTAGGATGGGGCTTTGAGCCACCTGGTCTAGAGGAAAGTGTCCTTGCCCATGACAGGGGCTTGGAACTAGGTCATATTTAAAGTCCCTTTCAACCCAAACCATTCTGTGATTCTATGAGTAGTGTTTACTGCTCTGATTTAGTTTTGTAGCTACAAAGTCAAATAATGCAGCCCTGTCAAGTTCTCATGAGTCTGCCCTGGAGGTATGTGATGTGACACACCAGCCAGTCGTCAGTGTAATACCATTAGAAGTAAGGGCCATCCAAAAAAGAGGAAGATTTGAACTGACTTAATCGCTTTTTAAATTTTACTGCTTCATGTTGCAGTGGGCTTTTCTGGCACAGAAATGGGATTTCAGTTTGACAACTGAGCTCTCCGTGAGGGAGAGAGAGAGTTTATTTTCATTGTTCCCTGGCTGCTGTCATGTAGATTTAGAGACTTGTCTTTGTCTGGTGTGTGGGGGCCCTTGAGTAATAAAATCCTTTAGTTTAAGGTTTAAATTGATCTCAGATGAAAAAAAAACAGCATTTATATAAAAACAATAATAATTTTTTAAAGCCAATTTATCCATTCTGATTTAAAAAAAAAAAAAAATTTCTCATAGTCTAAGTGAAACCTGTGAAATAGTAGTAAGTCCATTGGCTTTCATCCATTCAAAATGTCCCATAGCTCTACCGTGAGTTTTGCTTTGCTACCTTGTGTGAATGTAGGATTCTAGGAAGAAATACCACTGGTGGATCAGTTATCAGGTTTTTTTCTTAGACACAGAGAAAAACTGGGGTAAGAAGTGCCTTGCAGAGCATAGCTGTCTTTGATCAGATGTGATTGTGGTCTCTAGCAGCCAGAAAGTATTGCTGAAATAATTTGAATAGTAGGCATTTTAGTAGGTAGATGCTGCAAAACAACTGCTTACTTTAACTGGTGCTAATAGAAGTTTTATCAGAGCTGGATATCTGAACAGGACTAATAGAGGTTTTTGACATCTGAAACAAGAATGCAATGAACAAAATTGAACAGTTTGTCCTAGATCTGTGTGAAGTTTCTGATACTGTAAACTTAGTAACATCCTTAGGCAAAGTTTGTTTCAGTGAGGACAGTATGAAAGGAGGTGGAGTAACTGTGATGGGATGTTGTTAAGTCCTGAAACGGAAGCTTTGTTGTAGTAGTGGAATACCTACTGATACGTAAGATGGAGGGGCAGAAGCGGTGTTGGGGTATGACTTAATTGAAGGGAATATAAGAACAAGCTATCCAGACTGAATTGTAGGGGGGTTGTCAACTCTAGAAAAGACAGATTGAAATCAAGAATGACCAGGAAGGATAAGAAAGATTTTAGTTTATCTATATAAAGGTTATAAGGTTTCTTTCTGTTAGAAAGAGGAATGGGGTCTTTAGCACTGAGGATTTTTAAAGGTAGGTGGTAGAGATAGACGTAGCAGCAAGCTGTGCATAGTGAGGAAAGATCTGTGCAGAGCTGAGAGCCCTGGGGGACACCTGCTGAAGGAGAGGTGAATAAAAATATCCATGACCACTCATTTCTTATTCACATATCATTTGTATGCATGTGCAAATACTGCATTCTCCAGTAGATTTACAGCTTTGCTCACGGACTGTTGCTTTGGAAATATTCTTTCTTTTTCGTTATCATAGCAGTCCATATCTGCAAATTTCAGAAGCTTTGTCAGTCACCTTACTGCTCAGCGTGTTGCAATATTGTGTATCATTCCTACAGGGCATGGCATTTGGACAGGAAACTTCTCAGAGCATCCGCCTTATGATGTCCCAGTTGAGAATGGCAATTTTCTGTCTCCAGTTCTCGCTGGTTTCTACATGTTCTTGACAATGATAATCCTGTTGCAGGTAAAAGACAAAAACATCGCTAAGCTCCAAGGAAGAAGCTATTCAAAACTGGGTATAATCACTAATGAACAATTAATATCAACTAACAGCTGTGCAGTACTTTCTTAATCCTGTTTGAAAATACTGCTGGGAGTGTTTCAAATCACCCAAGTGTGAAATAATGTATCTTCTTATTTTTCTTTTCTCCTTTCTAACTGAAGATTTTTCTTTCTTGCTGTTGAAACTCCACAAGGATATAGGTAGAAAAGATGTGTATTATATGTTTAAATTACTCCAGAATCTCTAGCATGTGCATTAAAGAGGATGTTTACATCCAAATGTCAGCTTTTCTTTTTTTTTTTGCCTATATTCAGAATTCCAAAATAAGAATGCCACTCTAATATCTCAGGAAAAGAGTGAAACAAAAATTGACATTTTTGGCAGTGGGGCATAATAACTAGGTATGTTTCAGCTGCTTTAGAAAAGAAGCTAAATTACAAGTAGGATGCTTGTGTATCAGATTCTTATTAAGCCTAATTGGGAGAGAACATTTTATGGGATGGGGGAAAAAAATCACATTTAGTTTCCTGAATTCTTGATGAAACTGCTGAGATTTAAGCGGATAGAATTTCTTTAATATGAATGAAATGTGAAGATAACTTTCAGAGCTGCTCAGAGATTCCTTGGGGGATGATTCTTCATTACTGAAACAGAGTATTTGTGCATTTAAGAGTTCATTGCTGTTTCAGGGCAGGGAAGCTGGTGGGTGGGAAGTGTTGCGTGCGAAGTAATCGCTTGTGAAACTTTTCTACATTAAGAGCTAATCTGTGCTACTGCATCCTTTCAGACTTTCAGGAGGGTAAAGGCAAGCATGCTCCCGAGTCCAGAAAATGTGCTTTGTAAGAGCATCTTCTGAAAGACCTATCTTTGTATTTGGTAGTCTAGGAATTTTGTCTTAAATTTATTTTTTATTGCCCCTGCTTATCCATTGCTGTTGTGTGCAGGAATTTTTTTTTTTTATCCCCTGAACTATGACTATTCCATCCTACAATAATGTCTCTAGGAACAATTGTTCCTCCAAAAGTTGTTAGTATATCTGTGCCAGACCATTGCTGACAGAAAGCAGTACGACTTGTCTTGCCCCTCACTGAGAATTTAAACTCTCTTTCAGGTTTTAATCCCCATTTCTCTTTATGTGTCCATTGAGTTAGTCAAGTTGGGCCAAGTCTTCTTAATTCACAATGACATTGACCTGTATGATGAAGAAGCAGATTTGCCCATACAGTGCCGTGCCCTAAATATTACTGAAGATCTTGGACAAATCCAGTATATCTTCTCAGACAAAACTGGGACACTAACAGAAAACAAAATGGTATTCCGACGCTGTACTGTCAATGGAATTGAGTTTTCACATCAGGAAAATGGTGAGAGGCACTTTATATACTTGCTTTTCTCTCTGAGCAACTAAATGTTATTAATCTAAATATTAATTTTTAAACCTACTGAGCCCTCTGACTGAGTGTACAGCTTTGTGGATTTGTCTCCATTTTGTGGGGGACTCCTGTTATGGAGATTCATGAAAGTGAAGATGTTTTAAATGATTCAGAAGTCAGATGGGAGAAGTTTTCCAGTTCCCTCTGCAGGCATCTCAGGCTTTGCCCTGCTTTCAGTATCTACTCGAGAGTGCAAAGAGAACATTTGCTCTTTCATTTCTAAATGAGTACCAGCCAGCCTTTTGTAAGCTCACAAACAGAGATAAGTTAGTAATTAAAGTTAGTAGATCCAAAAGTAATTCCCACAGTCTGTAATGTGAAAGGTACAGCTACACATTTTTTTTTGAGCCTGCCCTAGCTGCCGTCCATATCTGAAGTCACTTGGCATTCAGCGTTGTGAATCTGGGGTTTGACTCAGGCCCATTCTTGGTCGCTACTTTCTCTCTCTACATAGTGTGAAGGATTTAATTAAGATGACAAACAGTGCCCAAAAAGATGTTTGTGCTTGTGACTGAAAACATTAGCAAATATGTGAATTATTGTATTTCACTGTCCTATTCCAGTCAACTGCAAAATGCAGCTAAAGAGACCAAGCATTAGCAGAAGTCCAGAAAAGTGACTGATCACTTTGAAAATGCATTTTTGTTTTCTTGCATTAATAAACATTGGAGAGTGGGAGTTGCCAGAAACTGAAGTGGATAGTGAAGTTCCTCTGGTGCTGGCTTTTGAGATGTTTTGGCATTGGTTTAGTTTGTTTCAGGTTTTTTAACAAAGCAAGGAATTCTCTCCCAAGCAATGCAAAGTAACAGAAGAGATAAGGTTTCGTTTTCTCTTTTTACAGCCAAGCGCCTGGAAACCCACAAAGAGTTGGATTTGGATGATGAGGACTTTGCAAAGCTTCAACACTTCACTCTTCCTCCCATGAATATTGAGAGACCACCTACTTATAAGCAGAGGACCATGAGACCTTTAAGGAGGTGCCAGAGTGCTAGGGCTCATTTTCAGGGGCATACAAGAAATAGGTCACTCGGTCGTCGTGACAGCAACCAGTCTCAAGTGGCATTCAGCAGTACCATTGTGAGTACCAACAGACTGAGCTAACATGTTTTAAGTAAGTTCTCCTTTCTCTTGCATTTTGTGCTGCGAAGCTAACAGATGGACAGGAGAAATCCAGCTAAGAGAGAGAAGGGTAAGGCAAAGCACTGGGTTTCTTGCTTGGAGTGTTCAGGCTGCATTCAGGGGGACATCAAGTGAGGGTTTGGGAATCTGGATCCTTGTATCAAAGACTGCAGCAGAAGAGTCGGGGAGCACAGGTGAGTTTTTGTGAAGGTTGCTGGATAGAAGGATGAGACATGAATTTGGGGTCCAAGTATTGAAGCTGTGGTTCATAACAGCAGGAGATACTTTGCACAAATAGGAATGAGCTTTTTGTGCTGTTTTGGTACACTAAAATGAAATGGAGATTCTGTGATGGAATTGTACAAGAGTCGCTAGGCACGTGAGCCTGTGGCCTGGCTTTGCAGAAACAGGAGGCACAGGTTCTCATGGGACGTGGTGGTTGGGAAAGGGGTATATGTTTGTAGTCTGAGTTTGAATATAGCTCAAAACCCCACAAACTGCTTCTGCTACTACCACTGCAACGTATCATCTGTTAAAGTTTAACCACCTCTGTGCAGTACATGCACAATTCCCAAGCTGCACTCCCCAGAGCAATTCTGGGACTTTGTTAGTGAGTCAGAAGAGAAATACTGCATTTTACAAGAAAGAAAGAAAAAAAAAAAGTAGCACTTTTTCACAACTATAATGGAAATTAAGCTAAAAGGACTTATTAGAATAAGATCTTAAACCTTGCAGGATGTTCAACTCTACAAGATGCTGAAGAGCCTTGTCCTCATTAAGTAGCTAGGTGGCCTCTGCCTCACCTAGAGTACTGACTTGGAAGTACATGTGGTCTTCATTGCAAGTCTAGGAATATTTTAGACTCTGCTGAATTTTAGATCTGAAACTTCCCCTGAAAATCTAACACAAGCTAATTAAAGTCAGACTCTTCTTTTCTTCTTGAAAGCTTTTTAACAGACATTTCAGACAAGTCTTTTATGGACTCTGGGGGAAGGTCAGACACTTTCAAAATTAGAACTCCAATTAAAATTAAATGGCTGGAAAAGTCTTCCAAATCTTGGTCAAAAAAAAATTAATAAAATCTAATAAAGAAAGAATTCTCAGAACTTATTTTCTGCAGTTGCTCTTGCCAGAGTTTTTGACTTGCTGACACTTTTTGTAGAGGATGTACATTTAAGTCAGTTATACGATCTTACTTTCCTCATTCAGTTCCTCTGTCATGTAGTAGACATCAGCCAATATTCCTCTTGTTCTTGGAACATGGGAGTTTTGTCGTTTGTTATCTTAGCATTTTCCAGCCTAGTCCTTGCGAGATGTTGAGAACCGCTTCATGGGTGCTTGAGAACTTATGGGTCATGAATTTTCAGAACTTCTTATGGGTCGTGACTTCTGAAGTGTGACAAAGGAATTTTTTGCCGGTATATTTCCCTAGCTATGCTTTATACTGCCAGGCCTCTTCATTTCCTTTTATAAAAACTGCCATGTTGTTCAGGTTTTTTTCAACTGTAAAAGCAGTATCTGAGGAACTAGTATCAAACATCTTCTTTGTAGAGGAAGATTAAACTGCTGTCATGGAAATAACCAGCCTTAGCTACTAATAGGAGTCACTCTATCTGGATAAATCACATAACCTCTATGACAAATATGAAGATGTAGTGAAAATGGAGACACTTAGAGAGGCTGTCCTGTATGTTGATATCCTTCAAATGATGCATAGTATCTTTCTTTACTTGTCAAGCCAATTCACTGTAAATAAAATAAGGGTAATAGAAATTTCTGTGTCTCTCTGGTTCCTGCCCTTTGGAACTTCTGTCACCATGTCTGATGCATTAGTACTTTGCTACATACGTGGAGCACCTCGAGTACTCCAGTTATACGAACGGTATCACGGGGCTGAAAGTGCCTCCGTAGTCAACATTTCTTAAGAAAAATACACCTTTGAACAGTGTGTGAATGAAGACACAAATACTGCTATTTAACTTGATTAATTTAAGGCTTGTACAGCTCTTTGGGATGAATGACTGCTAAAATAAAAGCATTGAAGTATCCAGTGGCAGTCAATGATTGTCAAACACAATCCTGACTATGAAATTGTGAGACTCAGCTTCTTCAGATCAACAAAATGCAAGGGAAAAAAAAATCCTTTTCATGATAAACAATGTGAAGCCCAAAGACCAGTAGTTGGCATTGTACAATTTGTTGGATTTGGCTTTTTTCTTAATAAATGTCAAGTTTCCAAGGGTTGTTGTGCTAGCCACATGAAAACTATTCACAAAAATTGATAGCCTCAGGTAATAGTAAAATTGAAGAACTTTTGAAACACAGTGGGTTTTGGGTAAGGGTTATCACAGCATCTGCTATGAGCACCTGCATGTCAGAACTGTTGCCAGGAGAAGCATTTTAAAGCAAGGGGAGTTAACATAACATTATCCTACAAAATATAAAGAGTTTAATTAGGAAGTAACAAAAGACAGTCATTTACAAATGTCAAATTTATATGTGAACAGTTTTTAAAGGAATATTATCTCTGCAGTGATCACAAAATTTACTTTCAGTCAGCCTTACAAGAATTGGTGATAAACAGGTTCCATATGGTATTTTAAGTGCGTTCGTACAGTGGTAATTGATTGTACCCGCAAGTCAGCATGTTTGAACTTGGTCTTCGTTTTCAGGGCAGTTCTGCAATTAGGAAGCTCCGCAGCTACAGAATGTATTTCAGCCTGCTTGTTTGTGAGAGGGTTCTCTGCTTGACAAGTTTTGATGTTTTGCTGAATCTGAGAAGCTCTTATCAATTAGCATGTTCATTTCAGTGTGTCTCTGAGATAGAGATGAGGAGGATGGTTTTTTCATGGCATTTGATAAAGTTAATTAAACTGGAGCCTGCAGATCGTAAAAGAATAACTAAGTAACTTTGTGTTTTCTCGAGTAAAAATAACACAGGTATGATTCAGTGCATAACTCCTAGGGCTTACTCTCTGGTTTTCCTCCTTCCAAAATTTTTGTCCTTAGTCTTCACCATCCGTGACAGTTTGTGACCTCCTTACATACAATTTATGCAGTTAATCAGAAATTAGAAATTATCACCTCCCTGCTGTCTATATTTTGTCTAATGTAGGCAGGATGCTATTAGCCCTCTTTGCAGCAAGGGCTCACTGCTGGCTCATGTTCAACTCAGTCCACCAGGAACCCCGGATCCTTTCCTGCTGAGCTGTTTTCCAGCTGCATATATTGATGCCTGTGGTTGTTCCTCCCCATGTGCAAGACTTTGTACTTCATGATGTTCCTGTCAGCCTCTTGCTCCAGCCTGTTGAGGTCCCTCTGGATGACAGCGTGACTCTCCAGTGTATAAGCTACTCCTCCCATGTTAAACGGGACTGGACCAACTATTGATCCCTGGGGTGCACCACTTGTCACCGGCCTCCAACTAGACTTTGCGCTGTTGATCACCACTCTCTGAGCCTGGCTGTTCAGCCAATTTTCAGTTCACCTCACTTCCTACTTATCCAGCCCATACATCAACAGCTTGTCAATGAGGTTTTTACAGAGGACGATGGAGAAAGCCTTAACTGAAGTCCCAATAGGAAATTTCCACTTCTCATTGACATGTCCATATCTAAAGTATATAATGCAATTGGCAAACTAAGTTTTACCTGCTCTGTCACACCTCCTGTGAAAAGAGAAACTCGTTTTCATCCTGCCTGTCTAGCCCTCTGGAGAGACAGCTTTCATCCCAACCAGAGGACATCGTCTCTCATTTTAGAACCTAGAAGGTGGCATTGGCCTGGTTTCTTTGGGTACCTCAAAAGAAGACAGCGCCAATATACTTTATTAGTTTAATTATTGTGGCTGCTGCATGTTCTCAGAGGGAAACATAAAATAATGTATTATAAAACAATAGAGCTATGGTTGACAGAAGGACTTAAGGAAACTTTAAAAGAGTACAAAAAATACAAAATGATAAGCAGATTTGGAACAATCTAGAGATTTAACATTTACTTTGTCTACCTTTAGGTGTTCCTATGAATTAAGATTGTGACAGCACATTTCCTTCTAGATGTAATAGTACCAGTAAATAGTGCCTTTCCATTAGGAGCATTTAATGAAGATTTGAATTGTCGTATTGCCGTCTGGTTTTAGTGCCATCAAGTAGAAAAAATACTTTCAAATTAATGAGGAAATCTTGAAAACACAGTGTCACTAGCCATTTTACATCATCATTTTCATGCACAAAATTGCTAATACTGAAAAGGAGGTAAAATTAACTGATCATCATCATTAGTAATGGTTTATTTAATTTTTGTTGTTGTTTGTTTTTGTGTACATTCAGGCTAGTCAATGAACAAACTTACTTATCTTAGTTTTTGTTTATCTCCTGAAGTTCCATAAGGCTGGAAATTCAGGTCAGCCTTGTTTTCATTGAATGTGAAAATGAAAATGAGAAAAAACTTTTTTGATAAATATTGATTTTTGTATTATTTTATTTTTAAAACCTGTCTTTGAGAGCGCAATTGACCTGACAATTCTCTATTTTGCAAGAGGAAAATCTTGACTTTGGAAAGTTTCTGCAGAAGTGGAATACCCACTAGTGTGTTGTCATTTTCGGTATGAACTAGAGGCAGTTAAAGATATAGATGGGATATAAATCGGGTAGGATGATGATGGATAAGAGAGGCTGAGATCCATGTGTAATAATGTGTGGGTCATGAAGTTCATTCTAATTGTGGCATGGCATGAGGGAATTATATGAAGAGCTGGGCAAACGGTGAGTTTCTAATCTTTCATCTTTTGAGTTTAACGTAATTCCCAACAAAACTGTTTTGACAGCTTTCTCTGCACGTGTTTGTTCTTCATTGGAATTATCCAGCTAGGCTGTTTGGGATTGCTATATATGTATAAACCAGTTTTGGCAACAGAGAGAGTTACCCACAGTAAGCGTCTGCTGCAATGAAGTATTGTGAAAGGGTTTCTAAAGAATGGCAGCTTTAACTTTTCAGCTTCTGATTCCTTTTAAGAGACCTGAGAAGATAACTAAAAAGTCAGTCTTATCCTTAGTATGTATTAGTTTGCTAATGAAAGGACTGTATCTATACTTCAAACTTTTCCTCATATGTGAAACAAAAACCATGAAAACACTGAACCAGAAGAACCAGAGCCTCCTATACCTGAGAAAGTGAAACACCTTGTTCTATCTTTGGATTTCAATTGAGCTCTGTACTGCAAAGTGAGCAGTAGATTTATTTGCAATTATTAGGATGATTTAAGAACTACTATTCGCTTTAGTGATCAGGAGTTACAATGCAATATTCAACTCAGCACAACACAGCCGTGAAGGTGGTTAGTTGGCTTCTGTTGCATACTTAGGGAATTTAGGAAAACTGCCAGATTGAAGGGGGGGAGGTGTGTGGAGGGGTAATGGTTGAGATTAACTAGAAAGCAGCAAAATCACTTCAGCAGTTCCTTAAAGAAAGCATCCAAAAGTGTTGGCTCACAGGATGGTCTCTTTTAAATTTGGAAGCTCTTGTTAAATATGGCCCTGAATTACATCCAAGCCAGACTCTACTAACATGAAATTTCCATTAAAAGTAACACTCCCATAGTTCTACATCAAATTAAATGGTAGGTAAGTGACATTGTTAAGTAGTTTGGCTTGCAAATTTAGATTTGATTAGAAAGAGTGTGGTGGTAAAACTACAGTAACATTTCAAGAACAAGTTAAGTATGTATGTATTTTTTTTATTTGTTGTAAAAACTGAGGAAGAACAGTTTGAGACAGCTTCTCTTTCTGGGTGCAAAGAAAAATGCCTCTGGAAACAAAAAGTGACACTGCTGTAACCAAGCCATAAACACAATATATTCTTTGTTGAAATAGCAATCAGCTCCCGCACTGAAATGGGAGATCCCAAGTCCACTACCATCCAGAATGCCCCTTAATTCAGTAGTCAGCAGTTTCAAAGTTGGGGGATACAGTATAGATTATTCTTGATTGCTAGCAGATCTCAAAAGAAAATTCTGAAATCATCTTTTGTTTCAGGATGCTTTTTCTTCTAATGATCTAGTAATACAGCTTTTAGAAATGTGTCTTTTTACCCTAGTTTTAAGTACAAAATAATTCTGAGCGTAAATTCACTAAGAGGCAGAAAGAAGTTATCCAGTTGATAGTGCTTCCTTGAGGACAACGTTAAATGGGAATAACCCTCATTCATTAATTTCTCTTCCAGGAAAAGGATGTGACTCCTGATAGCAGGCTGCTGAGACGAGTGAGAGAAGCTGCACTCCAGACTGAAAATCTTTCTGCTTCGACATCCATTACTGACTTTTTTCTTGCCCTTGCCATCTGCAATACAGTCCTGGTCTCCACAGCTACCGAGCCAAGACAAAGGGTAACCTGACTTCAAGTCTATAAGGAAAATTGATATGCTTCCATTTAACAACACAGAAGGTTCAGTGAAACCTGAAATGGTGAAAAATAGTTTGTTTGGGAGTTCTCTAGTTCTTTTACCTTTTGTGTAATACATACTGTTTCCCTGCCTGTGTATATCCCTTCCTAACATGACTTTTTATGTTTAATGAATAGCTATGGCTATCACAGTATCTACACTTTTACGTTTTGTGTTATATATGCTGTAAGAAGTATGTTGAATATACTGGATTTTCTCTGATCTTCATTGACAAGTGGCTTTATTCCACCTCTGCTTCAGAGGCAGAGATACAAATCACCATCACTTTTAGATGCCCAGTCATCTATGAGTCCTTTACCAAATTCTCTCAACACAGTTAAATAAGAAGAAAAAAAAATTGTTTTCCTAATTGTCATTTAGATACAGAGAAATATATTGAGGTTTTGACAAGTATCTTGTAGTTCATGTTTATTTATTTTTAACCATATGTTTTCTCATATTCCTAGGTCACAGTCCCACCACCAATAAAACCTTCAGGAATCACCCTGGAGAAGATTCATCAGATATTTCAACGGCTAAAATCAGCAAGACTTAGTCAGTCTTTTTCATCATCTCAGTCTAGTTCAGACCTAGGTGCTAGCTTTAGTGCAAAGAACACCGAGGAGCATCTTGCTGCGTTGGATTGCTGTGACAATGACAACTGCCGTGCCAGCAGTAGAGTTGATGAGCTCCAGGGTGAGGGCAGCACAGACATTGGTAGTGCTTCCTTGGATGAGGTTTTTAAATCTGTGACTAACAGTTCTTTGCCAGCAGACTTCTGTTATGAGGCTGAGAGCCCAGATGAGGCAGCACTTGTCTATGCTGCCCAGGCATATAGTTTTACTTTAGTGTCCCGAACTCCTGAGCGGGTGACCGTACGGTTGCCACAAGGCACACTCCTGACTTTTGATATTCTCTACACTTTGGCATTTGACTCCATAAGGAAAAGGATGTCCGTAGTGGTGAGACACCCTCTAACCAGGGAGATTGTTGTCTACACAAAAGGAGCCGACTCTGTTATAATGGACTTGCTGGAAGACTCTACCAAAGGTAATTAGCCAATGAGCTGTTTATGTTGTGTCTCCTATAGAGAAGCACAAGAAATCTGCAGTACTCTTTTCCATATGAAATACTATATCTAGGCATTAGAAGTATGAAAAAAAACCCAAACTTTCTCTAGTGTTATCCTTGCAGATCAGAATTGAGGTCTTTGTTTAACCTGAGTAGTGCTTAGAGTATGGAATGGGATAATTTAAGTTCACTGATAATGTTAATCCATGTGAATTGTGTCCTCTACAAGAATACTGACATAAGGGCCTGACCATTGTATTTCAGCTTGTCAGCAAGTGCTATAACATTAACAAACAAACAAACCCAAGAAATTTTATCTTAAAGGAAACAAGAATCTTTAGTAAGATTTCAGCTTATGCACAGCCAACACTTAAAAGGATTTCTGTTATACTGGAATCCAGTTTTCTCTAATCACCACTCTTTTTTAATCGTAGGCCATTAGGTCTGAAATTATCTGTGCTTAAAATATGGAATCTTTTCCTTGTATTTCACAGCTGGCACTAATGCAGAGAAGAGAATGAAAAGAATAAAAGAAAAAACACAGAAGCATCTGGACTACTATGCTCGTGATGGCCTACGAACGCTGTGCATAGCTAAGAAGGTAGGAGGGTGTCAGCCTAATATTGTTTACAACTTTGCTCTTTACATGTCAATAGATTTGTTAGAAAAATGTAATGATTATAATTCTTTCCGATTCAGAGAACAAGCCAGACACAGTCCATCTTTTTGTTCCTCTATTTGATTGCTCTGCATTCTTTTTTTGCCTCTTTTTCCTCCGTATGAGCAGATGATGGATTTTTAGTCAGCCTCAAAACATTCATTTCTGTCTCTCTTGTGGTAACTCTAGCTGACCTTCTCTACAGTGATTCCAAGCAAGAAATAAAAAGTCCGCAGAGGAATCAACCTTTTTCTGTTTGGGTTTGCTTTCAGCTTTCAAAAATCTTGCCCTCAGCTTGAGTTAGTACATCTTAGCCCGATACTTTAATAGAGAAATTGTCTATGTGCAACAAATAGGTCATATTGGAGCTCTGGAGAAATGTAGAGCAACCTTCAGAAACTGTGTGTTCCAATTCAGAGTCCCAGCTGTGTGATCAAGAGTTTCTCTAGGTCATATTTTTAAGTCTCAGCTGTAGGCCATTTATATAAACAGGAAGGCAGGTCTCTTTTTTCCATTAATACTAGTTCTTGAAGTCTTCTCTTGGAAAAGTTTGTGTTATTTTAAAGATGACACCATACTTTACCAGCCTGGATAGGAGTTAAGCCTGTGTGATCTAGAATGTTGGCATTCTTCTCTTATTTAAATTTTAAATGAGCTCTGTTTAAATTGTGTTACACAGGTCTTGAATGAAGATGACTTTCAAAAATGGGCCAATTTTCGTCGAGAGGCTGAAGCTGCAATCGACAACAGAGATGAGCTGTTAATGGAGACAGCACAGCATCTGGAGACCAAACTCACCTTGCTCGGTAGCTAAAAATAAGAATCGTCATTGCGTGAAGTATCACTTGCTCTCCTGTGATATTCTTGGCAGTCAGACAGACAACAGCTTATACTGATTTATATCAAAAAGTTTTCCTCTGAGGTTTAGAAATCTCAGGGCTAGGGTATACAGTCCAATGACAGTGTCTGAACAAGTTCTTGTGCATTTCGAGCCGCAGTAACTTTGAGGCAGTGTACTGAAACTATCATGTGCCAGGAGCAAAGAACATGCACATCAGCTGTTGCTGTGGCTCAGCTGACACAATAGATAATGAAGTTCCCATAATTCAATCGTGTGTGTGTGTCCTTAGGTAAACCTATAAAATACTATAAATTAACTTCAGTTTTGAGCATAAATTCCAACAGGATTTTGATAATTAAACTATATTATAAAAAACAGTAACTGAAGTGGGCATTTTTGCTAGTGGATTCCTGCTGTTGTGTTGTGTTTGCTTTCTGTCCTTTGTAAAAGGGTATTTCGTGTTAAGGCTTATATTCTTTAGCACTTATGCATCCTCCATCACCCTTGTATCTAACAATATACTATTCTGCTAAATTGTGGAGCACTTCACTTTCTTTTCTACTTTGTTTCCAAATATTTTGTTTCTTAGGACTTTGATTTTCAGAGTTGTCTCAGTCTGTGAATACAACCTCTGCCTATACTTCATTATCCTGAATTTCTGTGGTTACAGCTATTAGCGTTACGGTTTCTCATAATCTCTGCAGTAATTTAAAAAATTAGAGTAATAACAGTAAATGCCATAAGCAGAACCACATAAGAGGTAATGTAGATCTTGTCAGGATCTGTTGCCTTTGCCAGCTCTTAAGGTTCTCTGTGCTTTCATACTTTATTTCACAAAAACTGTTCTTTTAGTTTAAATCAGTATCTCTCTCTAATGTATCACAGTTACAGCATCTTCAAACTGACCTCTAGTGGAAGAGATAAGAAGAGGAATATTATAACATTCAGATGGTGGTTTACCATCAGGATGAGGGTTGACATCTGCTTCTAAGTTTGCACATTTTCAAAAAGAAAATTTACTGTACCGTTTCTTCTCCCTTTGATGGGTGAAGCATCTAACTTGACAAGGAGGGTAGCATTCATTTAAGTAGTCAGAGTTCATCTTTTCTGGTTGCTTTGATATGACTTAATGCAGTGCTTTAAAAATGCATATGGTGTAATTCCTCTGTCAGTACATTGTCATTATGGATTATTAAGACGAAATGAAATGCATTGTTCTAGCAATGGGTAAAATGAAGTGCTGGAGTGTGATTGGTGACGCATTCAGATCTTAATCCAAATGCAGATCGTGTGCCCGTGTGTTTATTTGCTGGGCAATATCTTGGCTCATCTCCAGATAAGTTCAGGATCATGATTGGGAGTCAGAGACCTTTGCTTGAAAAAAAACCAACTAGCAACATGATTTCCAAACGAGAGAAAACAAGTTCACTTATTTTCCTGTTTGCCCAGGAGCAACAGGGATTGAAGATCGGCTGCAAGATGGAGTACCTGACACTATTGCGGCTCTTCGAGAAGCTGGGATACAAATCTGGGTGTTGACAGGAGACAAACAGGAAACAGCAGTTAACATTGCATATTCCTGTAAACTTCTGAACCAGAGAGATACTGTTTTCACCATTAACACTGAAAATAAGGTGAGTAGAGAGACATGCACAACGTTTGCTATCTTTCCCTTACTTTGTGTCTCGCAGCCTGGCACTGTTTAGCTTTAGGCTACATCTAACATAAAACAGCCAACCAAAAACCCACGTAGCAGCGTGAGGCCAGAAACTCTTTAGACCACATGTAACAGGATTAATTGAAACACAAGACAGTTATGTAGGGTTTTATGCAATTAAAATGCAATGATTCTTCTAAATGAAAATACTATTTTAAAAAGATACCTAAATAGTGAGCTTTAAAAAGAAGGTAATATGCAGTTTAAGTGCCTGATTCCTTAACATTATCGGTGTCTCACTTTTCACCTTGCAATGCAAATTTCAGTTATAATGTTATTTTAACCCTGAGTGATATCTACAGGAAGACATTTGAAAAGTGCTGTATCATCAGTTTGGAAAAAGTATGCAGGTATAGAGTTAATTAAATTCAGAATTTTCTGGTCACATATTCCCTAATAGGATTAGATTTAATCAGAAATTTATTAGTGAACAATTTAATCCAGTATCTTTTTGTGTAAGCAGGATTTCACCTTCTTGGGAACCTAAATATAGTTGTTGTGGACTGGTTAATAGCACAGTCACTTTCTTGACATTCCATGGTGGTGCACGTAGTTGTTGATGTGCACAGATATTCCCTGGATTTCCATGGACTATAATGTCAGGCAGTAGGCAAAGCAAACATGCTCCAAAATGAGGGTAATCACTGCAAGGGCATGTCTGTCAGCTTCTGTGACTCACTAAAATACAGTGAACAATCTGTGGTGCAATTTATGGCTATTCCTGAAACCATCTGAATAGAAGAGAGAAAATAGAGTCCTAACATTAAGTATGGTGAAAGTAAAAGGCTTTAGAAAAGTAACCTTGACTTTTGCAAGCTGTGAAGCAACATGAAGTAGGGTACCAGCAAATCCATGCCTTGCTTTTGGAAAGCAGAATGGCCACCGCTGTGCACAGCCTAGCATCTCACCCCTCCGGGCATCCTGGTGGAACAGATGGATTTTAGGACAGAGAGAGTTCAGGCATTATGGTTAAACCAGATCCATTTGCTAAGGAGAGGTCAGCCCCGATCGTTTCTAAAGCACAAAAGCAGGATCCAAAATGCCAGCTGTGATTCCATTTATTATTTTCTTGCTAGTGACCTCTTACTTCCTGTACAGCCCTGGAAGTCCCTGAGGTGCCCCAGGCAGCAGCCACTGCCCTTTTCCCAGTGTGCTGCTCCCTCCTTTTGCTGCAGCGTGCATTTGCGGCCCATACTCAGCAGTAACAGGAGCTGCTGTGAGACGAGCTTTTTTGGGGTAGCGGGGAGGTTGAGGGAAGGCAGGGCTTCTTTCTGTGACTAGGCAAGGCACTGATCTCGATTGCCTCAGTTTTTCTCCCCACAGGAGCGGGGTTACTGACACAAGCTTGCCTTTCCTTATAAAGCTATTGTAAGGATTAATTAAATATAGTGAAAATACTGTTTTTCTTGTGAAAGGCAATTGTATGGAGTGGTTAGATGGCCTACTTTCTAACCGCTTTTGTCTGCAGTTAGTAGCTCTCCAAAAAAAGACGAAAATCCTATGCAAATGTCTCTCTCTTTTAATGTCATGGAAATAGGGAAACACGCAAAGATGATATGGAATTTGGCACGGAATACATTCCTTGCTTCAATGTGTAATTTCATTTGATACGCATATCTGCTTTAACGGAAGGCAGAATGAATATATTTAGGATGGAAATTAGAAGATGGTTTCTGTCAGAGAAGTGATGCTGCAGGCAGGACCACCCTGGCTCCGGGAGACACAGGCTCATGCACTTACCCCCAGCACCCTTTACGCCCCTCGATCCAGGCTCAGATGCAAGCTGCACACATATGGCTGCTTGTGCGAATGCGTGTGGTTCAGTGGGCACTGGAGTTGCTCCACAGTAAGATTTAGTTCCATTCAGAAGGAAGCTGAGGACACTGTTTTCTGAAAGAGTCTCCCAATGTCAGCAATGGCAGAAGACAAATAATACATACAAAGTGTGTAATCCATTAATTTTGCCAAAGTTAATCCCTGAACTAGCTTCAGTGAAGGGGACTCTCTTTACCCCCTGAGCCCAGTAGCTTATTCAAACACTGAAAATTAAATGTCTTCCAGGAAGAAGCAACACAAGTAGGTAATTTGGGGAATTCATTTCAAAAGGCAAGCCAAGGCAAATCAGGAATTTCCACTTCAGTTTTTGGTTTGTTCACAGAAAGATGATACTTCTTCAATATTTTTTAGAGGTTTTGTGTGGTCTACGTGCAGCTTTTTATTAGATGTCAGAGGTACATTTGATTCCAGAACCTCCCACTTAAGTGTAATTTAAATCTTGCAAACATCCTACACACGTACCTTATGCAACACAAAGTGAAAATAACATTTTAGGACTGAATCATCACTCAATAAAGCTGACAGAAAAGGTAGAAAGGGGAGTGATTAGCTCCTCAGGTATTCATACCATGTCACAGAAGGAGGACTTTTAATACTAACAAGCAGCAGTACTTTTAGATCTTTATGGATTTTCTCCAGTAGCGGTGAACCAATTTAGGAGAACTGTATGGGAGAGGTAAAAGTGCTCCCCTTAAATCCATTTGTATTTGATACTAAATCGGTTCTGGTTGTTTGCATCTAAAAGGGGACTTCTGTCCGAAATGAAGTAGATTTGCTAAGAGGGAAAGATTTAGTTTGTGTTTGAGGCACAGTGCTGGGCAATATGAGGCTTTATTTCTGTCCCTAACTATGCTGCACACCTGATTTCTGACCTAAAAGAGGCAAAACTGTCAAAGTTACTGGATAATTTTGAAAATCCGAACCTCTGGTTTCTCTTTTGTAGTTTATTTCTGAGGGAAGCAAATGCTGCTGTATCTCGCATTGGTTTATATAAGAACTAAATTTTCTTAAATCTCCTGTAGAAAAATAGGATTTGTTTAAATTTCTGAACTCTCAGCATTGCAAGTGCAAATATGTACTCTCGATCTAAAGATTTTTTTATTTTCTTTTAAAATAATTCCTTACTATAGTTAGCTAGCTGATAAGATGCACAGTGTTTTCACTGAAGGATTTGATGACGTAATTGAAATAATCTTCAGTCTGATGAATCTATGTGTTTCTCAGTCAGTTTTCCCTGATGTTTATCTGAAAGGCTTAAGTCCACTGGCATGATTATACAAACATACCTTCCTAAGGTGCTGTGCTGTACAGGGAGATGGAGATAGCTATTTCTAGAACCACTTCTCTTTTCTCACAGGAAACTTGCGAATCTCTCTTGAATTTAACCTTGGAAGAGGTGAGAAAGAATTATGAGAATGAAAAACCACGGAGGAAACTTTTTGGTATTATACCAACATCTTTCTCAGCTTCTGAGGCCCCCAGTCCTGAGTTCGGACTGGTGATTGACGGACGAACGCTGAACATCATCTTCCAGGGGGGCCTGGAGAAGAAGTTCCTGGCGCTGACCAAGCACTGCCGCTCGGTGTTGTGCTGTCGTTCCACCCCTCTTCAGAAGAGCATGGTGGTCAAGCTTGTCCGGAGGCAGCTTAAAGTGATGACCCTGTCAATAGGTACCTCCATTCTGAATCTCACAGGAGAAAGAGGGAAGCAGGTTCTTTCTTTAAGAGCTACAGAATTTTATGGAATATATTGTATAAGCTATTTCTTGTGCCTCAGATAGATGCAGTGGGAAGACAGCATTGGATAGTCTTCACAATCAAAAAAACGTATGAAAGTCCTTCTTCAGCTTTTGCTAAGCAAATCTCCCCCCATTTTAAACGAGATGAAGGCACTCCAAAATCAGAATCACCCAGTAGTCCCTTTCATGCACACAACTACAAACATATGTATGCATTCCCTCCAGAATAACCTCGCTTTGGGCCTGGAAAGCAGTCAATAGTAGTCACTGTTTTGTCTTTTCATAAAGTCTTTTTCCTGCCAAATTTTCCCTACTGGTGAAAATATAGTTATCCCCAGAGTAATATTGAGCACTGACTCATTTGCTTTTTACCTTCAAATAATGTGAAATGCTTTGAGTTTCCTGCTCCACTTTTAGTAAAGCGATGCCACTAAACTCCTTGCAGAATTGATTTTTATGACTTAGAACTAAAAAAATATGCCTTTGTGGACCAAACAGAGTTCAAAATATAAGCTTTCAGCCTTCTGCTTAATTTATTTTGCATTACCAGCTGACTTAATTCACAGTCTCCACATTGCAGGCAACAACCATAGCTGTTCTATCCATGGAAATTTGGTTATGTATTTAACATATTGCTACAAGTTGAAATGAGCAGAATAGCTCCTGAAGTTGGCTTGCTATATTATCAACTACAACCAAATTTATCATGTAATTTGGAGAATTCAGTGAAGTAGGGTGCTGCAAAGCATGTTGCTGAGCATATGGAGTTCACCAAGCAGAAACATAGGAAACAATGCGGATTTAGATGGTGTCAGGGTGTCTGTGCTACCACCCAGCTGGTCCTAAGGTCGGGCTTAGCCGTGGCAGATCCAGGTTTCCTGTGAAGGTAGGTGTTCCAACCATGATCAGAGCCTAAAGGCCATGATTGCTTGATGCTGAGTATCAGTTACCCTAATTAAGATGCGTGGTGGACGGAATAGCCTTTTATCAGTATAGCTAGGGTTGTTTTCTTGTTCCAATATATTTTGTATTAAGAACCCTTCCTTGCACCTTTCTTGTTCCCTCTTGTCTTCCTCTTCTAGGTGATGGTGCAAATGATGTAAGCATGATTCAAGCAGCTGATGTTGGAATTGGAATATCTGGCCAAGAAGGCATGCAGGTATCCCTTCAATTTATTTCCTTTCCTCTTTTATCATGTGGTCTCTGGCTCCTTATTAAGTTTCATAGCAGCCCTGTACTCTTGATTGTCATCTCAAAAATGCAAGTTGGCATCATTACTGTCATAAATTAATATGTGGTTCCTAATTATGGGTCCAGCCAAAAAAGCATGTTTTGAGCCAATAATTAACATGCATGGACAAACATGTGTTTGCTCATAAGCCTGGAAAATTAGCAGATGCCTGTCCGTTGTTAGGTTAGCATCTGGTTTCTGAATCAGTGCTGCTACAGAATTTCCAGGTTTTGTTGGTTTTCTTTCAGTGTTTTCTTTCAATGTTTTCTGCCCGAAACTCTATCCCACACATCCCCCTCCCGCATTCTCCTAAGATGGAGAGTTCTACAGAGATAGAAAGTTCCAACTGTTTTCTCAGGGTTTTGGTTTTTTTTTCTACAGTATTCAGCAGTATGAAATCATTTCAGTGTCCATGTTCAAATGTCATCACTTTCGGTGGAAAACAATTGTATTGTAAAATAACATCTATTCTTTTTACCAAAGGCTGTGATGGCTAGTGACTTTGCAATATCCCGATTTAAGCATCTCAAAAAACTGCTGCTTGTCCATGGGCACTGGTGTTATTCTCGCCTGGCAAAGATGGTGATTTACTTTTTCTACAAAAATGTGGTAAGATTGTTTAAATTCTAGAAGCTTTCATCTTAGCAAGGGTTAAGTCCAGGGATGGGGTAAGGGGATTGTGTTTTCATTTTGGTTTTTGCAGATTATACTCACTTGTTTTTTATGAAGCTACAGTTCCTGTTTCTTCACTTTTCACATTTGGAGTGTGCTACCTCCTTCTTAGTAATGCGCTGCATAAAGCATTGAGGAAAATATGGGTTCTAAATGTATTTTGACATAGCATTATTCCAGAGGGAAAAAGGACTTAAGGCTTAGTAACTTTCATATGATAGTTCAGGAAACTTTATTTATATAGCTATGAGCCTCAAAATAAAATTTGCATAAGGAAGAACAGATTATTAGTGCTAGAATATAGAAGATGACTCTGCACTAAGAATTGTTTGCCTGTGAAACTTCAGAATTTTTGCATTTCATTTGATAGGAACCACTTGCAAGTAATGATGCAGTCATATCTGGCATTTTTATTAAAAATTTAATGTATATGCAAATGAGCTCTGCGTTGAAGAATAATGTAAAGTGGAAAAACCTGATAGTAATACGGTTTCTACAATACTGTGCAAACAAGTCCATTTGACACGAAATACACTCTGAGAATGAAAGACTATTTACTTAGAATTCAAAGTATCTGTTTGGGGTTTTTTTTAATAATTTGGAATAAGTATTAGTTCTTATCACTATTAAATTTTGCAGTGGAAATGGAAACTTTTTTTTTACTTGACTGGGCATCCTTTTAGAGTCCAAAGGATATTTATTTGCAATGCAAAGTAGTTCTTCAGACTGGGATGCTGCTGTTCTATTATCTTGCCTGTACCATTGGAGAGCAGGAGGCCTTTAATTCTGCACAGACAACCAGTTTGTAAAAGAATTCCAAAATCTGGTGCTCAGAGCTGTGAACAGTTTTCTTAATTATTCTCTGATATTTTCTTAAAAAGCTGTATCACAGTGGATTGCTGAAGTAGACCCTCAAGACGTACTGCTTTGTGGAATAAAGTGCAGAGCTGTCTACTGACACTAACTAAAATAAATAATGTGTTCTTGGAAGACTCTGTTAGTAACCAACACTCAACATAAACCTGATAGGTGGAACTATGAGAGACATAGACATCTATGTATTGCAAACTGAAGGGTCCAGATCAGCTAGTAGAGAACATAGTAGACAAGGACATAAGGGAAAGGCCACGGGGAAGGTGCGGCTTCACGACTCCCACAGTCGAAAGAGAAATGAAATCGCATCAGGATGAAGGATGTGCTTCTACGCATGTGGGGAGTCACAGTTCAGCTTGTGAGAGGATGTCATGTTTGGTTTTGCTTCTTCATAGAGCTATGTCAACCTGCTCTTCTGGTACCAGTTCTTCTGTGGGTTCTCAGGCAGCACAATGATAGATTACTGGCAGATGATTTTTTTCAATCTCTTCTTCACTTCAATGCCCCCTCTTGTCTTTGGAGTCCTGGATAGAGATGTTTCTGCAGAAACACTTCTCGATTTACCTGAGTTGTACAAGAATGGACAAAATTCAGAGGTATGTCTTGATTGCTGTAAAAAACTGCTTGATTGTTGACTCTCAGTGTTTTCTGCCTCAAATTCTTTCCTATACATCCCCCTTCCTCATTCTCCTAAGACGGAGAGTTCTGCAAAGATAGAAAGTTCCAACTGTTTTCTAAGGGTTTTTGGTTTTCTCTACAATATTGTACGATATGATCTTGTACAATACAATAAGCCAAAGGGCCACAGGTGTTTTGGTTTTGTAAGGAGGGAAGGAAGAGAAGAGTTTAGACTCACATGGAACTAAATGAGCCATTTATGGTTTCTAGTTTACTGATGACCACTAAAAGAAGATCTAATTGTAGCTATCAGAAAAAATGAGTAAGAAACATATGATTGAAGTTGCTTCCTGGAGGTGCGACTGGGTGCTTTGTCATAGTTGGAAGATGTACATGGGAGGGTTTATTCTGCCAGTAAATATATGGAGCATGCTGCATTATAATAAATGAAGTGATGTGCTAGTGTATCAGCTGTGTGTGTGGTGTTTCTCATCTAAAGAAGAGATGATGTAGCAAACATGTGTGGGTAGATACATAGATACACATCATATATATAGAAAATTTTTCAGTGAAGGCATTGGGAGAAAGAAATGGAACAGGATGAGAAATGTAATGAATGAGGGTAAATAGTTTAGCTGGTCCCTGATTAAACTCTGCTCTGATTTCGCACTTCAAACAGTCACAACCTACTGAAGAAGAAAAGCTTGTTAAGAAAATTACAGCAAAAAGTGACAAGAAAACGCTAACATTTAAATCAGTAAACAACCCAACACTTTTTTTTTATTGCCTCAATTCAGAAATATACCTGTTAATGCATAAAGTATTTTGTCACTGTTCGCTGTCTAAGCTGTTCCAGGCACGAACTGCTTCATTTATTTATTTCTTTTTCTTTGAATAGTCGGTATTGACAATCTTCAGAAAATATGCATGAGATAAGTTGTGTTTTCACTTCAGTTTGCCTGTCAGATTTAGAGAACCAGTCTGATCTCTGTATGTTTGTGAGGAGCACACATATGCAGACATACATACCCGGTTTTGTATATACATGCAGTATAGTAGTGCTTATTCCCAAACTGCCTTAACGTTTGTAATAGGGAATTATCAAAATGTTAATGAGCAAAATTTGAAGTAGCCTGAGTTTTAAACCACAAAATTGCAGGGTACTTAGAAATTTTCTCTCTCCTCCATTTTCTCCTAATGCCAACTTTCATTATCCTGGACTGTGATTTTTAGCACTGATGAGCGCTGGTGGTTCACGTCATGTTTAACAATGTTTTGAAAAACCTAGGCAAGGGAGCGCAGAATTTGAGAGTTCTCTGTGGGGCTTTCCATCTCTTTTCTTAGGAGCTGGTGGACCTCACATATATGCAAAATACGTTTTTGTTACCATTTTGAAGAGGTCATTGCTATTGCTTTGGCATTTTGGTTGAACTGAAACAACAAGAGCGCAGTCTTCTGTCACTGCGGTAATACAGCCCACTCCATGGGAGCTGTTGTTCCACCAGTCACTAGATAAGTTTAAATATGACAAATAGTCAAATTAAAATGGCACAAATTAGATTTTACAATGTAAGGAACCTTAACAGAAGGGATTTTTCATCAATTCTATAGCTCTAGGAAGACCTCTGTTGAAAATGAACTTGAGGAATGGGGTCCTCTGGGGAGGGGTGGAGCATTCATGACGTTTGGCTTTTAAGCCCTCAGTTGACTGCCTAACCTTCCCCAGGTTTGTCTTTAGTTAACACAGGGAAAATGCCTATTCTGAGACAAGCTTTTGGTCTCAATCAGCTGCTCAGGAGGCATGTACTCATGAAGGGAAACCAGTCAGCTATAATCAGTTTTCTGGAAGAAAAACAGACAGCAGTTACGTCTGCAGGACAGACTAGAGATGTGTGTCCCATCATAACGGCTGTTATCTATAAATTCCTGCAGATATACAAGCTGTCAACTTTTATTATTACAATGTTGGATGCCTTCTATCAGAGCCTCATTTGCTTCTTTGTCCCCTATTTGGTAAGTACCAGGTTCATTAATATTCTCATTCTCCTATTCTCCTTAAGAAATAGCAAAATCCATTTTTGAATAGTTGGGTTCATCACAGTCTGTCTGCCTGTTTTCTAGGCATACAAGGATTCTGATATAGATGTGTTTTCCTTTGGAAACCCCATCAACACCATCTCCCTCCTGACCATTCTCTTGCACCAGGCTCTAGAAATGAAAACATGGGTATGTGTTTGACCTGTCCTGTTCACATGACTATTTTTCTTTAGTGAACATAGAACGCTGTGTAGACATGACATTGTCTTTCAGAGTCATTTACCTGAATTCTGGGTCACAAAAAGTAACAGATGCACTGAGATTTCACAATGTGCCAGAATTATTGGCCTCGGGATAATACCTTCATGTGCACAGCAACAGACTGCTTCTGCTGTGCTTTTGAACAGGACAGTACACAATTTTTACATATTTCAATATATGAAGACATGTTTCTTAAAGAACTGTATTCACTGTCACTGTGGTTTTGTAACTTAATTCCCAGGTATTTCTCCCCTTGCACTTTTCAGTGGCAAGGTCTGTGGGATACGTTCTTTCCAATCTGTCTTTTTATCCTCCTGTCTTATACCCAGAGCCAGGGTCTCACAGGCGTCACTGTCATTTCATGCAATTCTGCTTGCAGACCCTGTTCCACTTGGTGACGATGATTGGCAGTGTGCTGTTTTACTTCGTCTTCTCTCTGATCTACAACGCCACCTGCGTGGCCTGCAACCCTCCCACCAACCCGTACTGGATTATGGAGAAACAGCTTTCAGACCCCACCTTCTATTTACTGTGTCTTATTACCCCAGTCATCGCACTCTTGCCGAGGTTTGAACGATTCACTGTTTTCAATTTTCATTTTATGGATTTGTAGACATTTGAGTGAAATAATAATAATGATATGTATAGATATGTGGTACATCGGGCATGTGTGTTGCACAACGATAAGCGATCAGTGTGACAGTCAGATGGCTGGGTTCAACTTTCCAGTTCATGAACCATTAAGTTATACAGTTATATAATCCTAGATGAGTCACTATGTATCTACTGCTTTTGTTTTCCCATCAGGAAATCCTTTCTTTCTGGAGTGCTTCAAAGTTTACCGATACAAATCTGCTACATAATGGTTCACTATCATACACACAATGTTGATGAACTGGTCAAGACTAGAAAGCAAGTCTTTGAAATATTCCTATGTGCACTGAGAATTACAAAACATACTCTGTTTCTTAAGTGCATTACTAAGCCAAATTTAAGAACATATTTCCATATGAGATAATTTTCTGCATCCATAATTTTAGTTTTACTCTGTGCAACATATCAGATATGTTAAAGATAGCCTTAACTGAGGCTGAATAATATTTGGAGAGAGATAATTATCTTGGTAGGTTGTTTTGAAAAACATGATTCTCTTCCTGTATATGTACATGGGAACCTTACTACTTTTGGTGCTTAATACCTTAAGCATTCATTAAGCAGATATGCTTTGTCTGAGTTGCAGTGCTTATTTAAAATCTATATGTGCTTGAACAATGAAAGAAAAGTGTTGGTTTGACTATCTTGCTAGTCTCCTCCTCAACCTAATTACCATGAAGTAGTGCAGTACACTGGTATTGCAGGAATCAGGAAAATATTTTTAGTATCTGATTTTTGTAAGTGCTTTAAGGCTTTAGAAGCTGAGCCTTAACTTTGTGTAAAAAGGAAACTTTCAAGACTAGATATTTTTTCTTCAAATTATTATTTCCCCATTTGAGTTGAGATGCTCTTCTGAGTTCATGTTATATTATGTAACTTCAGGTCAGGATAAACAACACATGGTTCAGTAAGGTCTCGTGTCTTCTAGGCAAGGCATCCTTTTTCAGTCTGCTTTGTTCCCATGTGTTTTTTGTTTTCCTATCAGCCCTTATTCACAGTGTCATTTTTGACCCTGAGGTTTCTACTGAGAGCTACATCAAACGTGGTTACAGAACCCATGTCTCCATCTTGAGACTTCAGCAAGGTTAAGATTGTTGATGTCTCAGCAAGATACGGAGCTTAAAGATTTGTATCTTGATATTTTCAAAGGTGGAGAACTTCTGTTGCTTCATGTAGGTACCCCAGATTATTTTTGTCAGTCCTCAGTTCACAGAATATCCAGCCCCTGGTTTCTGCTACAACTTAGCTGTGTCAGCATATCACAGCAGTGGTGAAAACACCCTTTGTTAAAATGCACTGAATTTAAATTTCAGTTGGTTCATCTCACCACCCTGCCTGCTCTCCGTCTCCTTCGGAAACCACTTAGAGCCTTGAGATTCTGACTTCTAAGAGGGCTTGTTAAAATCCTTGCTCTCATTGGTTCTTCTTTCTGCTAGTGCCTTCTGTGCTAGCTGACATTTCTGAGACACTGCAGGCATTCTGGTGGGACTTGCCGGTACCCTGCCTGTGTGCAGGCTTTTCCTCGAGCACTGTCTGGCAGGACTTTGCAGTGCATCCTCTGTGCATCTGCATCTCAAAACTGCCTCTGAACTTTGTTTTCGAACACAAACTGCACAGCATTAGGTACTAAACCCCTTGAGTCAGAGGAAAGGGATCTGAAGTTCATGCTCATTTGCTGGCAAGGGAAGGCACTGTGTTTGTTGGAGGATTTCAACATAGAAACCAGATATGTTTCACCATCTATGAAAGGCAGACTGTGGTCTGCCAGGAAGCCCTGCAGAGCACAACAGGTAATTGAGTCTCACACTCTGCAGGGCTGTGGGAAGGGCAGGAGCAAGAGAAAGCAGGTGACAGGATGGAAGATGCAGTTCTCCTTCCCTTCTTGGTCTTCCTGTCTGGTCCACCTGCGACTTGCACAGAAGATACACAGGGCAACTTGAAGGGAAAGACAGAGAACAATATGATCCTCACCAGATGTACGCAGACGGACGTGGACCCTCTTTAGTTGCACTTCTGGCTGCTCAACCATAACTAGCAATTGAACGTTTCCAGAGCTGAGATGCTGTGGGATTGACTAGGCTGAGCACCAGCATAGCAAATATGTGTTTATCCAATCCTAGTTGTGCCCATAGGGCTGAGAAATCCATTGCCTTAAAAGTCCTTTCTGTACTTATTATAGCTTGTTAGACTTTTTTGTCTTGTTATACTTATTTATGCATACATTTAACAGCAGAATATGAAGACAGCAGCTTTCTTAATGCAATTTCAATGAGTCCCCATGTTTGTTTTAAACTGCGTATTGAAACTATCTATGTAAAGGTCAAATCCTCTTAGAAAGTTGCTTTGAAAGAGACTGTGATTTTCAGACAAAACTGATATGACATAAAGAGAGGATGTGTGCTCCCTCACTGCACACAATATATAGTTCTGTAAGTTCTCTGTCCTGCAAAGGGCAGGTAGGACATTTACTGCTTTCTGAGCAAATCCACAAGCTGAGGTTTTTAAATTCCTGTTTTTATGTTACCTATCAAATTAAGATCTCTTCTTTAGCCTGTTTTAGCAGTATAAATACAATCTCAGTCTCCTCAAATATTGCATCTCTTGATGAGCTTCTGTGTATCTTGCACTGTTCAGCGATCTAGTGGTTCTATTATAATTCATGTAGTATTTATATACATGTAGTTGACTCTGTACAGGGCAAGGTAAGTGTATAGTTACCTGTTGCATTAAGATCTAGTAGTCAGCTTTAATATATGTCGTATAAAGTGTCTAGCAGATGCTTGTAGAGCAATGGAAAAATAGCAACTGGACTTGTGTTATATGATGCAGATTATGGCAAGAACCCACTGGTAAGACAATCCATTCTCTTCCTTTTTCGTCAGGTTCTGTATTTTCATTCTACGAGGAACCTTTGGAGTATCTCTGATTCTGAAAGCACAGCAACTAGATAAGCTTCCTAAAGGGCAACGGGATCTTGAAATCCAGAAATTAAGATTGAGAAAACAAACTACTTCTGGTGCACCTGTAGTATCATCTGCATCTAACGATGATCTTGACCGAAACACCAGCCACTTATGTGCATCACCATTTTTACATCCGGCACCAGCAGCCCTGTCTCATGGGGACACTGAAAGTCAGGGACTTTCTGCCTCTGAAGTGAAACCTTTCAGGAAACCGATACCTGAAGAAGAAGGTTACTGTTTCATTAATAGGTGGGCAGAGGAAGAATCTACTGCTACAGACTCTTCAGGAGAACCTTTCTCTGGCCATTACCCCCTTGTACCTAGCAGGGTAACAACCCCTGGACAGGACAGTGACAAACTGACTAAAGAAAATTCTAAAAATTTTAGCCACGGAAGCCATCGGCGATCTGTGAGTGCAGTGACACTCTGAAGAAACATTCAGAAATGGGATCCACAGTCTGTGTGGAGAAGGATACCATGAGGAAAATAAAAGCCTATTTATCCTTGACCATGATACTCACTACAAAAGGAGAGAGGTGTACGGTGTAGTGCAGTAACATCTCTGATATCCAACTTCATCTAAGTGCATATATAGTTTGGGTTTGTCATGGCATCACTTGTTATCTTCCTGGGTTTGTCTCATTAGAGGAGTGTTGTATGAGCAACACACAGTTGCTGAGAAATGTACAATTACTTTTTTCCATCAAGGAATATTTTTTTTTCACAGTAATGGGAAATAATTGTTCTAATGTTTCAGTGTTGTGCTACTGAGGTAATAGAAAGAGAATCTGTTCTATATTAGGCCAAGTCTTAGAGCAATACATTTCAATCTAACTTTTACTATCAAAGTATTATAAATATCTTGCTAACTTTAAAATTACAGTTCTGCTGGGAAAAAGTATTACTCCCTGCTACTAAAGATTTTTGCAGAATAACAGCTTTGGCAATAGACTAAAGAATGTTCCAGTTTTAATGTATGGACTTTTCAAATATAACAGTATCAAGTCTATAGTCCGTTTTCCCTGAACAGTAAGCTTAGTATTTCTATGCAGGCAGTGATTTGACCTGATACTGTTAAGAAAAGGACAGACGAGTTTATGAAGAATGCTAATACTGAACTACAAGAACTGACAGAATAACTCAGGGATAAGTGGAGTCTACTTCTTCATACCTACAAAACCAGACAGATCTAACAAGTCAAATTCAAGGATTTATGTTCTAGAATTCTAAATTGTCCCTGCTTTTTCATCTGGAGTTTCAGTTTCTTCCCTTCATTCTCAATATTATTATGTAGAGTTGCTGCATTCATTTGAATGTAAATCATACTCCTCCCCACAGTTGGTTACATTCAGTAGTTGATGGAGATCTCAATAATGGAGATTTTGGCAAGCAATATATGAAGGTCACTAATCACATTGTAGTAAGTACATGGTGTAGAATGACCAAAATATGTGTATTACATTCATCCTTTTCAGTATCTTGGGGCAACCAGATGCAGGAAAAAACCCATAAAACATCATTATCATCACTACCTATTGCAATGCAAAAGTGATTTTGGTGTTTCTTATAGAAATGTTGACTAATACCACTTCCCAAGTTTTTCTTCACAATGTGGGGTGAAATCTTAACTATGTTTTAAATTGAAGCCATCTGTACTTTTGTGAATCTACCACTGGTTCTGATTTAAGTAGTTTTTTAGCCTTTTTTATATATGCTATATTAATGTAGCTGTTTACTACCTATCAAAATATGTGATCTGTTTAATAACCTACTTAGCAAATACTAATTGAACTTCTGTATATTAAAATAATTACTGTAACTAGGGTCTTCAAGATGGCAAAATTAAGTAGCGTATCTGCCAGTGGGATTTCTGGTTACCAGAGCAAGAGCACACATAGAACTGTAATTCTTAAATTATTGTTAGCTGTAAAACAATTCAGAAAGAGATTTTTTGCATGATGTACAAAATGAAGGGAATTAGGCATAGCTGAAGTTAGTGTTAATGGAGTGTGAGATTGCTCAAATGTTTGCTCACTAGCTGGGAATGGAACCTTGGGTGACAAGACCAAGCCTTTACAATTCACAGCCTGTGTTTACATTAAATGGTCCATTTCCTTTGAACTTAAAAAATATGTCAATTTTTTATACATTTTATTACAAAATGTGAAGGTTTTTTTATAGTAATAAATGTAATGTGATCATGACTTGTTTTGTTGTTGAAAGGACAAAAACAGAGGCAAAAGAGTGATTTTCCTGTTGTCATCCATGAGAGGCAAACTCATGTTTTCAGAGGCCACTCCTCTATCTATTAGGCCACACTATAAAAATGCTTATAAAAGCTAGATAACAAATTTATCTTGATGTGCAAGGGGACTGAGCATATATGTAAATGGCCAGACAGATTATGTAGAAGCAAATCTGGAAGACCCGTAGACATTCCTGAATTCAAAGCCAAGAACTAATTTCATGTTTTCACATCACAGCTTCTGCAAAACTGTTCTACCATGCATTTTGGTAGAACAGGTGGTTCAGAAATGGCATATAGTTAAGGGAAGGTCTTTTTAAGAAGAAGAATGAAGGAAGGATTGTTTATGATCTCCAGCAAAATAGCCTCTACAAGCTCTATAGTGTTGGAGTCCCTGCTAGGTCAGGGGATGAAGAAGTGGATGATAGTCCTTTTCTCTAAGTAGCTGCTGGGTGGCAACCAAAAATAGTTACTTCAGTTAAAAGAAAGAGGAAAAGGATCCAAATTTGTATGGCTGCCTTAAATAATTCTACAGCTAGACCTCCGTTCTGTTAATTGTGTCGTGTGGTAGATGATAACAAAACAGTCTAATGGATTCGTTTACCTGAAGAGTTTGCAACATAAAAGGAAAAGCCACCCTGATCCTTGAGGAGAGAGAAAGCTGAAACAACCAGAAACAAAAGGCAGAATCAGGTAAGATCTGGCCTCTGCATTCCAGCTAGGGCTGCGGCTTTGTAAGCTGTCCCCTGATACCCCTCGTCCTGGGTGACAGTGCCACCTTCCCTCCTCCAGAGCGGGTGCTGCCATGGCTCAGCACCTACATTCACTGCTGAACAGTGTGTTATTTTCTATGCTCCTGAGGAAGAAGTGATTGTGAACTATCTCATGTTAAAAAGATGGTGAACAGGCACTTCCCTTTGATCATGAGGTAAATTAGCTGGCACTATCGATCCCTTTGGGAAGCAGGATCTAGAGTTAAAAAGCAATTTATTTTTTTTCCAATTAGAGCAAACCTACATCAAGGAAGCAAGCCCTCCTCTGAATTTACTTGCAAGAGAGGAAGTGTATTTACTAAATGTGTTATTTAGACCTAACTGGATTTCCAAGATACATTTCTTTATTTCAAGACATATTTAATAATACTGTCAAGATAGATTTTCCATTAATTCTAATGTGAATGCTTCACAATGGAACAGGTGTCTCACTTTTTAATGTATCCTCTGGTGATATTCAACATTTCATAAACTTGAAGTATAAAACACTAAAATTAATGGGTGGGTTTTTTTGTGAAATTACTGCCTAGTTCTTATTTTGGTCTATGATATTATTACAATTATGATACTGCATATGCAACAGTGCTTTGAACTATACAGAGCTATCGCTATGTGATAAACTGGTGGTGGCTTCTCATGTAGAGGTGAACAGGAACTGACTGACCAGGTCTGTTGACTGAGTAACAGATGCAACCCCAGGCTGCTTGCAGTGGTCAGTGAAGAGCCACCCGTCACGTTCTCAATAGAGGTAAGTTGTTTGGGTGGATTTTTAATTCAAGGTGCGGGAAGTGCATACACATGTCTGCACTTTGTTCGTGTCTGTCTTAGCACAACAAGTTGGAGATGTGACCTTTGACAGTTATCACTGATTATCTGCTTGTTGTTCAATTTAAAATCTGGGATAGAGGGAGGAATCCAGTTTGCTCTCTGTTCTTATATATCTCAGATATACAAAACAAGGTTTTAAACTATGTAGTGGTAGGTGTGCATCGTGCTTCAGCACAGAAACCACTTTTCCCAAGGATGAGTTGCATACATTTTGCCACTTTGTTGGCTGATGCTGCAATGTTTAATTCATTTGTTTGATTGCAGTTTGAGGTGGTGTGGGAGTACAGAGCTATTTGCTTTAGTGTAAGGTGACTGCAGGCAGGATGTAGCATGATTAGGTACTTGTAAGCAGCACTGATGAGTAAAAATATAAATGTGGAGACAAGAGACTCTTGAAGATAATGATCACAGAGGGTGGGATTTAGAGAGCTGACCAAATAACACTGAAGATCTATAAAGTACTTTTGACATTGCTGGTGATTGGAACTTGCTGCAGTTTTCAGTACATGAGACAACTGTGAACAGAACTTGCTGCCTGGCTCTTTAATATAACACCTGATTATTCTCAGCTAGATAAACAAGACTGAGATTAGATAAAGTCCGAATCATTATTTTTCAAAAGATATCCGAGGGGTAGCTGTCTGTTGTTTGAAGGCATTGAAGATGATGGTTATTTACCCACCTTCCCCAGTGCAGCTACTGAAGTATGCTCCCACCTGCCAGCATACTTTGCAGGTTTCTTTCGGTGCTAATACCCAATGGTTATTGTGTTCTTCAACACCAGAGCAGAGCTCTGTAAATGATCACAAAAAGTCAAGTTATGGCTCCACAGAAACAGAATTTTGACCTTGATTTCACAGAAACCGAGTCATTAGGTGCTGCTTTGTTGTTGTCGTCCGTTCAACCCCACAAAGCTGAGTCAAGGTCTTTATGGCACTAGGGAGGGGGAGCAGTTTAACTCACTATTGCTGTCAGCCCTGAGGGCTATTTCTCTACCATAGTGTGTTGCCATCATCAGGAAGGTGGCACAGCAGCCACAGATAATCTCTGCAACTGCTTCAGATAACCCTGACAAGAGCTCTCGGTTATGCTTTCAGTTGTTCAGATCTTGTTCTCCATTTTGCCTGCAGTCCCTGTAAGAGTTTGAAGCCAGCCAGAAAGCATAGCTGGGCTCTAAAGTTGAATGCATTGATTTAATAGTTGCTGCGCTTGTAGTTCCCACGGGCTGTTCCTGTAGTCTGCAGATACTTCAGTCTTCCTGGGCATTGTACTTGGCATGAGATGGTGGGCATCCAAGGAACCTCAAATGGAAGGAATGCGCTATTCCCAAACACTGAAAAATGTGTGGAAGAAGTAGCCAATGTATTTGAAGATGAGTCCAAACACGGCTGAGGCCTTCATTTTGTATGCTGATATTCCTCGCTGTTTCACTAACATTGTTCTATTTAACCTCAAACAGACCATTTCGGGAACTCCTGTACATTTATCGATTTTATTCGAAAAAAAGGATAAGTGTAAATCAGTAGGCTGCAAGCAAATCAACGGAGCTGATTTCAAATCACCTGAATTCAAATGAAATTTTATTAGAGCCTATCTTATTTTGATAATACCTTCATTCTAAAGATTTTTGCCAGGAAAAGCAAACATACATATATGCTCGAATCTCAGTGATTCCTCTTTCACAGTGTTTAGTCAGCTTGTGGGCAGTAATTTCATGGTCTAAATTAAGGCTTGAAGAAGAGAACAAATTGTTGATTTTGTTGCTGCGTACGTGAGAGAGAGCAGGAGATGGACTAGTAAGGACCAGGACCAGGAGTGCAGCATAATGATAAAGGAAAAACATGAACATGTCCAATACCTTCTGGAGATTTCCAGACTAGATACTTAAACTATTTTCAAGCATTGTTCAGAGGACACTCGGGGATTGAAAGTGTCTAACATGTTTTATGAGTTTTTAACAAGTAGTCATCCTTGGATGTTCTTGATTAAGTGAAGAGAACTGTGAATAGTGGCCCCACACTTGTAGTAAGCTAAAATGATTTTGGTTTTAATCTTGTTTTGAGAGAAGGTAATGCTGTAAAGATCCAAATATGATTTTGCAAAAAATTTGTACATGTATAAATGATGGGAATCTGTCCTTAAGATCCTTTACTCCCTTTCATAATCTTCAATTTCACAGTAAGGAGGGAATATAGTCCAGAGACATCAAAGAGCCAAAATTATGCTTGCAGCTATTAGTTCTCAGATAAAAAAAAAAGACCAAAGCTCAAATTTACAGCCCAAAGGAATCTAACTCTCCAACACCTTTCAATAAAGGAGTCTAAGCACACACCAAATAAATATTTTAAATCCTAATACTGATTTTGAAGGCAGCTTATTTAAAAGGAAGTTTCTGGCACCACATCTGTATTTGACTTGCATTCATTTAAAATTTTGACTGATTTGCAGTTTTTTAAGATTGCTCCACATAACTGGTTATTTCTGATATATCACAGTTTCACAGCCATGTGAGGCCATAGAGTATCTCAAGGCAGAATCGGATTGCTTTGCAGTAAGGAATTACAGACAATCCACATCAGCTATTTGTCTACTTAAGTCTTCACAAAAAAAACCAACAACACAACAAACCTGTGAGGAGTGAAATTAGCACTACGTGGGGCATGCATGAAGAGAACCTGCTTACTGGACTTTTGAAGATTCATCCACTATCCCTTATCGAAATAAAGCTTTTCTTTACTATGTAGAAACACATCACAATAATGGTAGGGATCCAGAATAAGCTCCTGTGCTGTGATAAATGACAAGACTTCCATGGTATTCAGAGCATTATCAGAATCCATTTCATACCTCATCTATTATTATAACCATAAAATGTGCAAATGTTCTCCACTGCTGTAAATGTCAGCATGCTGGGGGCAAATGCTTTGATTTTCTATCAGCAAATAATGTTAAATGATATAGTTTATAATCACGCTTAGTGAGAGTAACAAACTTTAAAGAATGAGTTTCTTTAAAATCACTCCATCTTCAGTTCTCCTGGAAATGGATATCATTTATAAAATCCTGAAGATAACTTCCTCAGCCTGGAGGCATCACGATGGTTCAAGGCTGATGGTAGAGCACCAAAATACAAAATCAATTAGACATCAAATTTATTTTGATCAAGGTAATCAAGTATTTGAGCATAGAATTTGAAAGTTAACTTTGAAAACCACAACCTTCGTATAAAATAATTCTGGCATCTTTTAGGACAGTGAAGTTATTTGCATTTATAGAAGAGTCTGCGTTACCTGGTATGACACAACCTCAAACCCATTAATTTCTAAATAAAGCAGCTGCATTTACCAGGCCAGATTGTAAGTGGTTGGAAGGTAGGAGTGCTCTGCTAGAGTAAATAGAGGTCTGTGCCTTTATATATGTGGAGAATTTCACCTACACGCTCCACCTGCTCTTTCTTAAAGAAAAGGTGCAGGTATTGCTATGGGTGCAATACATGGAGGAGACTTTTACTGGCTTTAAGAGAATGTAAATCTTCAAATCTCAAAGACATAATGAAAGGTAATACTGCTAGTATCTTAGCAACCAGAGAAACTGAAAGACAGGCCGTACAGGGAAAACAGCCATAGACCATCTTTAAGAGCTCTGTCTGGTTTATATTTATTATGTTTCTGAAACTGGATTTTTAATCACAATATTTGAAAATACAGATTTTTTAGTTGTAGGGCTTTATAATTTTTTGTGTCTGCTGAGAAGGAGCTGTGTTTTTATATTTGGGTCAGTCATCACTAATTTATTGGAACAATTTCATAAGCACATACTAGACTTGAAGGGCAGGTTGGAAGAGACAATAGAATTCTCTTGTGAAAGAAGAGGTGGGTGCCGTGCTGGAGGGAGCATCCTGCCACCCTCTGGGGTCAATGGCAGAGCCTCGAGCGCATTCAGTGGCACAGAGGTAGGTCCTCTGTGGGAAAATCTTTGACATTTTCACTTTTTTTTTTTCTAATTAAATTGACTTTGTCACTTTCACTACAGCCTACATTTTCTGGTTTTCTCTATCTCTCCTAGTAAATAGGATAAACTGAATAGAAATATACATTTCATAGCAGTCATGTGGCTTACAGGAAAAGTTTTATCATGATGTGGAATTAATAGGGGATCAGTCCATTTTCAAAACATCAGCATTCCATACAATACTTTTCATATAAAAATGCAGAAATCATGAAGCAAAATGAAACGTGTAGAGTTAGTCAAATACTAGGATAATAGATGCATATAAATGTCAGTACGTTAAAGCTTCATATTCATTTTGTTGCTCTTTTATTGTAAGAATTTCAGCACCTATTACTTGCTATTATTCCTGTCATCATTAACCTTCATGATAATGACCACAAACATCAAAAGTTTGAAAACTATTTCATTGAAAGGATGTCCTTAGATATGCTCTGTTTGTTACATACAATAATGTTTTATTCTCTTACTGGAAAGTTACAACCAACTAAAAAGGCGGGTGCAAATCGGTAAAAGATAGTCAAAGTCAATGGTTTAGAAGCAAACCTCTCTTCTCCAGTTTATTTACATGTGCTGTTCAGTGATAAATGAAAATCCTTTTAAAGAGTGGTAAGGGGTAGGAAATTATTCAGAATCCCCTAAAAGCTCACATTCAATCAATACTTTGCCTAATACTGTTTATCTAGCTCGGATCAGTTGTCTGTCAACATCAAAAAAATTGTTTCAGCTCACAAAAGGCAAAACAGAGAATTTATTGTAAAAATACTGTTACTAGCTTGTGTATATCCTTTCTTTGTTCAGCCACTAATAGTTCAACTCTGCTAAATAACCAAATATTTGTGAAGAGGAAAGTGAACAATTCATCTGTATTTCTGAAAAAGTAACTGTATATAAGTGGCTTTAAACAACTTTCAGTAAGACGTAAGCTCTATGTATTGAAACCGTCTGCTTCTCACCAACAGCAAGGTCTTGTAGGTCTTGTTATTTACTGAACATCCATCCCTCTCCAGGCCTTTTGGGGCCTTTTGGTTTGTTACCTGGCTTGGAGCCGACTCAAGGGCATTTTTTAATTAGTATCTTGAGGTTAAGAAGGCACTTGCTGGCTACCCAGGATTTTCTGAGCCAGCCCCTAGGGATGCTCTTTCCTCGGTGCGGAGGTCCCAGGGTCAGGAAGGTGCAGGTGCCAGTAGCAAAATGGATAATGTGCTGCTAAAAGAAAGAAAGCAGGCTTTGGGAAATGTGCATTTTTCTAGATCTAACTGTGCAACAGATGGTTTAATAGTCTCTCCCTCTGCAACAGCATTCTTAAACAAAACCAAACTACACAAATACCCTGAAAGAAGCAGGGTGAGGCTGCCTTGCTAGCTGATGTCCCCCAAGGGGACCTGGCCCTGGACAGCTATCACCTAGGAAAATAAACATGCTGCTTCAGGGTTCATCAGTTGCAGGTGCTGCTCAGTGATGCTGACAGAGCTAAATAACTTCTAGGAGGCGGGGAGCAATCTCTCTGTGATTGGCCTCCCAGTTTGTAAGTGGAAATAATAATCCTTTATCCTAGCTGACACCAGTGATATGAGAGTAAGCATGCTTTAACTTGGCTGTGGCTGGGATGCTGGCAGAAGTTGGAGAATTAGGAAACATTGGTGCCAAATGTAGAGAGAATTCAGACTAAATTCAACAAGATAAATTCCTGCTATTGCAAGGCTGTTCCTTTCAACCTTATGCGAACTAACAGCAATTATTTCAAAGGGAAATCTGAGCAGATTCATGAAGTGCAAGTTTCAAACATTATCAATTTCACTAGTTAACACCTCAGAAAACAAACTGGAATTAGCCTCTTGCACAAGCACAAATATTTATCATCACTGGCTGGTGTCCTGCCAGTCTAGCACTGATATCCATGCCATTCAAATTCCTTTAAGTCTTCCCTGTTAATATTAAGGAAACACTAAATACTCAGATTGCACCTGTCCATTACAGTAAATTGACAAGTTTATTGTCTTCACAGTCTTTTGAAGAGTGATAAGCACCAGCTTTGAACAACTTCTTAGAGAAGATTTCCCGATTATAATGTTTGAATCCATTCTGGAAGGTGGCTGACAGCTGTCCTTTCTGGTTTGGAAACAATCAAATTAGACTGACTGCTAATGGATGATGCTACTTGGAGAAAAACCTTGTGTGATGATGCCTCCATCCCTTTATTCAGACTGTAAGACAAAGATTGGCAGAAGAAATTAGTAGGAGAGGTAAGTGCTGTGTTAATACCTGGAGACCCGTTAATAAGAGAGTGAGCTGCTCAGAATTGCCTGAGATGTTCTTAATATAGAAGACAGAAGTTTTCATTTTAAATTCTCCTGAGTTTCCACTCAGGGCAACAAAGAAAGAAAGGGGTGTAATTCTAACCAGCATGCTTATTTGGCACTCCTGCAGATGCTCTTCTCTCTTCCAGTGAAACTGTGAAGAGTCCTGTTTTTCAGGTATTAAGTAGCAAGCATTTGGGATGAGAATCTCAGCCTTGTCATGTGAGGCACTAAAGGTCTTGTTCTTCTGGGACTGACTATGAAAGAAGATGTCTAGTAATTGAGGATTTGAATTGTAAAATAATGAGAAATATTTCCCTTTCATTTTAGTACTATCCAGGTGGCTTTTTTTTTTTTTTCTCCACAGCAGGAATGACTTTCTGCAGACTTTTGCTGTACTGCAAATACAAATTTTTACTGGCTCATCTATGCTGGGAACAATCCCGGTCTTTCCAGAAAGGGAATTCTAATCAAGCAGCCAGATAGGCAGCAACACTGTTAGAGAGTTTCATCTTGGCCAAAAGCTAAGTGTTTTTAGATAAATATATGTGTTGGACACGTATATTTATATATGATGAATTGATAGAAAAAAAATTTTCAAAGGAAGGATAAGGAAGTTTAATATCCCCAAATAAATGTGAAATAAGCCATGCTGAGCCCACAGCATGGTTTTTCTGGACTCGCGCTCAGCCATGACCATCCCTGTGAGTGCTGAGAGCCCCGCTGCTTCCTGAGTCAGGACCTGTGGAGGGCAAGGAAAAACCAGGTAGAAACTTCAAAGATGAGCTCCCAGCATCCATAAAGAAGGCATCTTTGTGAATGTAGGTGTGTCTCAGAGGGAAAGAGACTACCAAGTATTGCACCTTGCTCTTCCTGTGTCTCTGTTTCTTGCACAGATGCAGCCCAGCTTTATATCAGCCTTGTGAAATGAGGTCTCTCTTCATTAATTTTTCACTTGCAATCCCCATCCATTTCTTTGCCTTCTGATACTTATGCTTGGATGTTTTCCTTCTGCTTATTTCTGAAGGAGGTATCTAGACATGAAAAGCAGGAACAGAACAGAGCTGAGCTAATTAGCAGCTGCTTTAAGTATTGTTTACCCTGCACAGGACCACATCTTGAATCAATGCCACTTTGGATCACAAAAATGCTGCTAGAGAGCCAGGCTGAAGCCTTGAAAGCTCATGACAGCCCCTTTTTAAACTCACAATTTTGCTGCAGACAAGCCCCACTGAGAGACATTTCCCAGCTCCATAGATTCCTGCCTTCAGGGAAATTGTTAGAAACACGTTTCTTACCAATTCCATGTAAGTGGAAACACTTTGTGGACACATTGAGCCAATGTACTGTTGTTACTATTTCAAAACCAGGAGGAAAAAAGTTGGGATATGTTTGTTTTAAGAAAAAAAAAAAAAAAAGAAAGAAAATTATGTGAAAAAAGTAATAGGACATTTAGTCTTTTCATCTTTTCCCTGCCATAAAGTTCTAATATTAGCTATTAAGTTCCAGCTACTGGAAAAAAATATGCTTGTTCTGATTAAGGATCCGTATTGTCAGAATGAGCTTCTCTCTTCTGGGTTCACAAGCACATACCTGCACATGGGTGTTTCTGACTGAACGTGGGACCTTGGCTCCACTGTACCTCTGGGGTTTTGATCAGTATTGCTGCATGTGAACAAGTGTTACGAAGGTGATGCACTCTTCAGATCAGCGTAGGCAGGAAAAGAAGGAATTAGCTACATCTTCAATAAGCTCAGGTCAAGTTAGAAGTTGTGAAAATATTTTTTTTCTGGATCTGAGTATTGTTGCTCATGCAAATATATGAATTTGCTCAGATCTCCATGAAAACAACATGGAAAGATTTACATTGACTTTATGAACTAGTTTAGTTATGAACTAACTAATACTTGGTGGAAAGTATAATTTGAGCTTGCTTGCAGTTCATAGCAAACCTACCATGATTTGAAAAAAAAAACAAAAACAAAACACTTTATTAAAATGAAAGCAGGAAGTTTAGTTGAAGTCACTGCATCAACATGATGAGCTCTCATTTGTTCATCAGGCTGAGGTATGACAATGTCACCTAGCAACTTTTGAAGGGCATTCAGACTTGATGGTGCTGAACTCTATAGAAAACCCTATAAATAAATTAATTTACAAATTAATACTTTTTATGAGTGTCAAAAGAATCACATTTGACATTAAAAAATCAGCACTGTACAGGTGGAAAAGAAACAAAAAATAATTTTTATCCTGGCATTTATAGAGTGGGAGGATTTAATCTGAGTAATGATGAAATACTGTAACACTGGAAAGCAAAAGTGTGCATTTCCAATATCCCTGCTTTGAAACACATACATCCATATCCATAAGATTTATACCCATATATGTATGGATGGATGTATATTATGTCAGATAAGTTCTATGTTTTTTCAGGTACTTAAGTTAACAAAAAAGAAAGATTAATGTGTTAAGTTTTGCCCACAGTATTTAATACCCCCTAATATGTACAATTTCTTATTCTCCAGTAAATTCATAACCTCCCCTGCTTTGCCAGCCCACCTGCAGATTGAGGCACGGAGCACCGTGCTGGTCTGTAGTGTTGAAATTCAGTAACTTCTCATTGAATTACTGCTGCCAGAGGTGCTTGGACAGAGCTGGTAATTCTCTGCATATGAAAGACCTTAGCCAAAATTAACAAGCATGATGGTCAGCAAAACTTTGATTTTGGCTGATGAATCAGCTATGGTGAGGAACATGTCAACTAGCCAGTCTCTTTGACCCATGAATTAAGATTAGGAAAAAGAGAATTAATAAAAGCTCAATCAGGCCTAATAATTTATGAGGGGGAATCTTGAGTAGTCCAGCAGCAGAGAGGCAGGGTCTAGACCCTCCTCTGCACAGCGGAGAAGACAAACTGTCCCTTGCGGTGATTTTCTAGGTTGGATATGAATTATTAAAAGCTTTCACAGAAGAAAAAGAAATTAGACAAGGACCTTCCCTAAGAATTATCAGACACATAATGCATCAGTGCATTTGCTAAAAGTAAGGCAAATAAAAATTTGCAGAACAGACAAATGGGTACATATTGCATTGCGTTGTCTGGCTGTTTGTGATATTTTCTCCTTACCTATACAGCCACTGTGGGTCCCTGCATGGGTTCCTGCACAGTCGCTGCTTGTCTCTGAATTCACACTTCCAGCTGTTCATCACCTTCCAGGTCACACAAAGGGTCCTCACCAAGGTGGAGGAAAGAGTAGGTGCTAATGGGATCTGCCTGCAGGCTTGTCTGAGCTCACTAATCCAAAATAGATCTAAGAAGCCTTACAGTGCTTTAAATCAAATCTGAGCCTGGAAAAGAGGAAACAGTTTGGGTGTTTGAAAAAAAAAAAAAGCCCCAAAAACTTCAATAGCAGTGAGAGTGGAAAAAGTACTTTACAAGAATTCATTAATGGTTCTACCCCAAAACCTTTCTTTTCTGCTTTCCTCCTGTCTCCTGTGACCCTTGGGCTTAACCTGCATTAAAACTGAGACTCAGCAGGTTGGACACTTGGCTGCTTGAGAGCAACACAGCTCTTCTGGGCTCAGTGGGCCACAGGAAGGGCCGGCAGGGTCAGGTTTGTAGGGTAGCAGATTTTACTCCCAGATTCACTCAACAACCATAATTGAGGATACTGATTATTCCTTGAGTGTTACATCATTTTCATTTCTATCTTTGTCAATCCTTCTCACCACAGCTGAGCGCTGAGCAGAGCTGAGACACGCCATTCCGCACAGAGGTGCAGGTTTGCAGGACTCTCCTGCATGTCAGGCCTGTGACGTGGGGGAAGGGTGCCAGTGTCTAGGGAGGTCTAGTACAAGATAAAAGCACTATTACTGCCACAGTCATGAAATATGATTTTTTTTTTTCCCCTTAAGAACATGTATTATATGCCACAAGGTCCAACACCAGTGCATACACATCTATTTATACTGTAAAGTTCCCATAGCGTCACAAGACAGAAATTTTATTGAGCAATTTTTCTCTTCCACGTGAAAAGACAGGTAGTAATTGAAAACTACCTAATTCTGGCATTTCTGCAGCCAGTAAGACCGCTTCCTACTCCACAGGCTGGGATGAAACCAAATCAGATCAGAGAGGCACGCTCATCATGACGCTTTCTCTCTCTCTGTTTTGTCCTAAGCTCCCTTCCAGACTCGGGATAGTTTCATGAGAGAGAATTAACAACCTGCTTTTTTCCTAAAGTCCCTGAGCCATACAGATTGCAGTGCAAAGGACAGAACAGCAAAAGCCTTGCTGCCTCAAAACAGAGCACAATAAAAGGTTAAGTGATTATCTCCCTGTAATGATAGCTGTTCCCCATAGACGTCAGGGGTTTTCTGTTATCTTTTTGTGCTCTCTGTAGGTGGGAGCAGCCTGGGACCTAGCAGAGGGCACCCAAACAAAGTTGTTTGCCACAGACAGCAGTGGAGGTCTCCCCTTGGGATTGCCAAGAGCATAACGTGGGATCTAGCAAAAGAAACAGGAAAAAACCCACAGTTTATTTGATTTTTTTTTTCCGACGAACTAATTAATCACTGAGGGAATCTATCTGTACGGCATTTGATCTGGCTTTCCAGAGCTTCAGTTCCGCTTTCTGTCTGTAATAGAAACTATCTCTGCCTTTTTTTTTAATTAAGCTTTCCCTTTCTCACTTTACCCTTCCTTTCACTGACACAATAAAATAAAATTTTCTACTTTTTTTATCATTACATTTCTTCATAGCTGCTGGAGGAAAGTGGTGTTGAAGCGAAGCTGTAACCCCAATGAAAGTTTGGATTTCTTCATCAGGAGATTCTCATTTAGGAGACAAATGCCTTCAGAGGAAAATAGTTTGACTTATTGTGTAAATGTTTTGTAACCTGTAGGCTGATGAGGTGATGAGCCTCAATTTAATATTTTCTCTCATGGTTATGTCATAGCACCAGGTACTTGTATTTCATCTCATTCATAGAAGAAAAATTGGCAAGTGTGCAGAGAAAATAGAGCATTGATAAAATGATGGCTGGTGGGTGGCAAATAAGCAAGAACACCCTGAAATGTGCCTACCTGACTGCACAGGGAGGTACCTGTCGGAACAGACGTGCACCAGCCGCGTGGTGGGAACGGAGATGTCTGGAAGCCAAAGGAAGCCCAACGTACCTTCATCTCTAGGCGTTATGTGTGTAATGGCAACAGAAAATCAGTTTCCATTCTAAATGGCTAAAAACTCTTTGTATTAATCAAATCAATGCAAATGATGTAATTTAGGTGACTGACAGCTCTAATGGGCTGTACAAAGATACTCTGCCAGCTTAAGTAGAACTGGGAACACAATCAACACTCAGAGCTGAAGAAACTGCTCGTAGCCGAGGTTAAATGCATAGAGAGGAGACAATTCCCCCACTGCTGAGAATATCCGAACTAACGGTGATGGTGGGGTTAATGGGTCTTCCCTAAAGAGACCTGCTATTGATGTGTCACTGCTTCTGCTCACTAAAAGCTGGGAAGTACTTGTAGGCACCTAGTGGCTCAGACCCATTCATGATCCTTGATAAACTTGGCTAGTGATGGAAATGGCTACTCCCTTGTAATCCAGCTAAATCTTTCACCTAAGATTAAGCATTTGTGGTCTGAAGGGTCCTGCCTGCACACCTACTCACAGCGTGTCTCCTAATATGCCGACATCGCATTTCTATCCAGACTTACCGAAGCCAGACTGGAGTTGCAGACAGGTAACAGTGGCAAGGGAGAATCACCAGTGAAATTCCCCAGTGGAGTTTCTCCTCACAGCTATTCCTGCTCTTACGCATACTCCTGTTTGATCCAGCTCTGGGCAAAAACACACAGGCTGATTTAAGCTGCCAATGATGACAATCAAGATCATCCTTTGACTTTGACTTGAAATGGGCTATGTACTCCATAGGCTATTTATAACTCACACAGAGCTATTCCTCTGTTTAATCAGTCTCCCGAGGGTGCGAGACACGCTGCAGATGGATCAAGCTCCTATTAGACACCAGAGGATGAGCAGCTACTCTGGCTCCCCTGTCTCTCCACCCTCCTGCCCATGCACTTTGAGGCATGAGACTAAAGATCTTCTGGAAGCACTGCACCTCCCAGGAAGGTGCAACCACCAGTGAAGTTTAACACGTTAGGACAGATGGAAGTGGAGGGGACTGTTTAAGGCATTGGCTGAGATGGGAGATGAGGGAAAAGGGAGATGGGGACTGAATGCAACAGCAGCTCAGAAGGTTAATGCTGTGAGCAGTCCTTTTTGTCCTTGCAGAGAGGACTTACATGGTGTTCTGTGTTAGGTAACTTCTGGGGATGAAAAGTTGTGGGAAAACAGCATTTTATGCCATGGAGGACTTATTTCTTTAGTCACTGTCCTCATCATGTACCGTAAGGTGAAGAAATGCAGTCTGTTCCCTGTGCCAGTCAGGGCAGTGACTGTGATCCCCTGAAGTCTTGTTTCTCACAAAACTTGTTGATTCAAGGATCGTCCACAGGGCAGTTGCTAATTCTAACATCCCAATATTGAGTTCAACTGAAGTGTCAGCTTGTATTTTACAGACTTCATGTACGGTGAAAGAAACCCTCTAACCACTCCCAGCTCACACCACAGCACAGTTTCCCTGAGGTTCTGTAATGGAATAAGAAAACTGCTTTAAAGACAAGAAACTATATTGAGTTCTCTTGCTCTGAATTAGATTAGCATTTAAATGTTGTTTAATTAGTTGCAGTGGTTTTGTACTTCAGTTTATAATGGTGGGAAAGTGTATTTTACAACATTGCACATACATACAAATAATAAATCGTGCAACACAGATGTTGCCACTAATTGTAATATTTTAAGTGAAGAGGAAAACACTCTGCTTAGCTTTTAATTAGGTTTATTCCAAGCAGACACAAAAATAAAAATTTACTTCTCCTTGAATTAAATACCATCTGCAATATATTTCTATACTAATCTAGTGCAAAGTATATCTGCAGCCTGATATACTCCTGCTTTACCTTCTTTATGGCGGAAAGCTTGTTGGTAGAGTGAAGGTAAACTGGCAGCAGTGGTTGTATTGCAGCATGGCTCTGACAGGATGTGTGCTCCTAGGCTTGAAACAGCCTGTCCTTGACCTCTCAGACACGTTTCAGGCTAGAGGTGCCCTTGATCTGCTAGCTGGAGGGCACAGCAAATGCTTGCCCGTAACCTCTGTCTGTATGTCAGTCAACACTGTGGGACGAGCGGTGGGACTGGCATGCTGTGGGCCAGAGAGGGAACTACAGAATGACCTGCCGAACTGTGCACACACAACCTTTATCATTACTTGAGCAGCATGAAAGCAGTAAACACTGCAGGAACCAAGCCCAAAGCACCCATTGCCTCTTTATGGCTGGCGTCTCTCAACATGCTGCACAACATAGAATCATAGAATCATAGAATTGTCCGGGTTGGAAGGGACCTTCTGAGGTCATCTAGTCCAACCCCCCTGCTGAGAGCAGGGACATCTTCCACTAGAGCAGGTTACTCAGAGCCACGTCAAGTCCCACCTTGAATGTATCCAGGGATGGGGCCCCAACCACCTCCTTGGGCAACCTGTTCCAGTGTTCTATCACCCTCATGGTAAAGAAATTCTTTCTTATGTCTCATCTAAATCTACTCTTTTCTAATTTTAAACCATTACCCCTCGTCCTATCACTACAGGCCTTTGTAAACAGGCCTTCTCCAGTCTGTTTATAAGCTCCCTTCAGGCACTGGAAGGTCGCTATTAGGTCTCCCCGAAGCCTTCTCTTCACCAGGCTGAACAATCCCAGTTCCCTCAGCCTGTCCTTGTAGGAGAGGTGTTCCAGCCCCCTGATCATCTTTGTGGCTGTCCTCTGGACTCGCTTGATCAGGTCCATGTCCTTCCTGTGCTGAGGGCTCCAGAGCTGGATGCAGTATTCCAGGTGAGGTCTCACAAGCGCAGAGTAGAGTGGCAGAATCACCTCTCTCAATCTGCCAGCCACAACCAGGGAGTTTCTTCCTCTTGTAAAAAATACAAGACCAAGTGAAATAACTTCTAATACCAGCTAATGTATTTTCCTATTCCTATTTTCTGTTTCCAAAGCACAAAGGATACTGATGTAAATGCCTACCGCCCGAGGAATCAGGCCACATTTGTCACTGTTTACTGATGTACAATTTGCATATACAAGTTTACTTCCAGCAGCAGGGTTACAACGCATGTAAAGTAAGAGGCTTAGTTCCATGTCAGACCGTTGCCGGAGTTATTTATGCCCTGGGACCAGCAGCTGGCAGACACTGTTGGGAGGAGGGTGAGCCAGCTCCCAGGCACTCCTGGCATCAGGTCTTATTACCAGAAGCTCAGGCCAAGGGTGGAAAAGCAGGACACACTGTGCACAGGGCAGCTGAACAGCCCCTCAGTTGAAGAGAGTGGGACGTCCCCCATTTGGCTGTGACAGTTTAAGCCTCTCAGAAACATCTAGGCAAAAAGATGTTGCTATAGTACAGCCCCCAGCAGCTCTGGAGCCTGTCTTCACTTATGCAACTCCCCCTCTCTTTCACTAGATGGTCAGACAGGCACTGCCACCCTCCTCTTTGGGTTAATGAAGTTGTGTTTATCAAATGCAAAAATGCTGCGAAGGAGCCTCCTTAACTCCTCCCTCCTTTGCAATGCAACAGGAAACCCCCAAATAATAAAATTACCTGCCACTGCTTTTTGTTTTAAAATAAGGACTTTTAAATCTAAATGTCTGCTATGCCTTACAGACTGATTTTAAAATGTACCCAAAGCCCAAAAGGCTAAAGCCATGCCTGCAGCTGCCTTCAGCTGGTGACAGACTGGTGTTCCCATGTGCAAACATCAGACACTACAGGGAAGGGAGGCACATGGCTGTCATCATCTCCTCATTGCAGTTGTAGTATTAGTTCACTGGAATCAAAACCTGGAAACATATTTTAAAATGTTCATTTCATCTTTTGCTTTCTTTTCTCCTTAGTTCTTGTTTTGGGGGAATGGGAGGAAATTATTAACTAAACAGCTTGTTGTGCTTTCACGCAGAGTAAATCGTTTTAATCAGCTGCCTCTAAAATTTTGGGGCAGTTGCAATGCTTGGGAGCACTGAGCTTGCACTCAGTGCAGTTGAGGGGCACGTGGACTTTTGTCCTCCCCTGGTCCCCACACCTCCAAAATGCAGGTGGCTGCATGCCAAGCCCAAGGACCAGAGCAGCCCCAGTGCTGCTGCAAGGTCCTTCCTATGGCGCCACTCATTCTGCCAGGGAGCTGGAGCCTGGGGACCCAGACTTCAGGGCCACTCATCCAGCATCAGCATCTCCTGGAGGTTAGCCCTCTTGAGTTGCTCTGCAGAGACCTGCACACAAAATATTTAGCTTACAGACACCTTTTTCTTTTTAAGAAATCTCACAATATTCCAGGTAGCCCTACTTTTCTCTTCCTATTAATTTTATTCTGGTTAAATGAAAGCTGATAAAACAGAAACTGCTGTAAGACTCAGAGAAAATTAGGTTATGTAACCATTTTTTTTTATTTATTTAGCATGATATCAAAGTTGTTTCTTATCATTCTCCAGGTACATTGTGCTCAGGAATAAATTAAAATGTCTATGCAACAAAGAGGAGCTGCTTTTTCTACTGCTAATTTTCTCTCTCTTTCTCAATTCTCACTCTATTATTAGGGGGAAAAAATAACAAGCTTAGCTGAAGCCAGAGGAGCCCTTCCAGCTTTGCGCATTCACACCGTGCAATTACCTCGCATAATCCAAGTGGTCCATCTATCGGCGTCTGGCCGATACGACAAGCATCAAAGTCAAAAGTACAATGATGTTTTTCTTTACATAATTACTTGCTGATGTTGACAAATGGAGTGACAGCTGTGCTCTTTTTAGGGCAAGATTTGTGCAGAAATCAAAGTCACGTAAATAATTTCCCTGGGTGTTATTTTCCCCTCTCCTGTTCCTCCTGCTCTCGCTCGCAGCCACGCTGGCTGGAGCTGCAGATGGGCCCTCGCTCCCCCGGGTGCCAAATCCCACTCCCAATGATTTCTGCCATGTCTTGAACTGCTTCCGCTGCACAGTGGATTTGGGTTTTTTTGTAACTTGTAATGGGAACAACCAGCGGAGACCTCTACATGCCCAAAACTGCAAGGAGGCAAGGAAGGAGAAGTACAAGGGTAGCTGTAGAGAGATGAAGGGTAGCTGTAGAGCGAGGCTGTAGGGTTTAATGACTTATGGCCCCTTCCAGATTTGCCTTTTGCAGCACCGAGCCCAGCCGGCACAGCAGGAAGGGCATTCAGCCACCTCTGGCTGGCATTGGCAGACAAAGCCCAGAGCTCTTGCGGGGCTGGGTCTTTGCTGGAAGCATCCAGCAAGGCAAAACCAGTACCGATGGGGAGCAGGCTTTGGGGTACAGCCGAGAGGACACCTCACTGCTCTTTCCTGGGGCCACAGGCCCGGTCTGCCCTCCCTGCCTCGCTTCCCCTGGTCCAGCCTCACCCCACTGCCAGCAGTGGCTGGTGCACAACAATACTGTTGGTTCCTCACCACACGTGGAAAGCACAAGAAAAGTCCCAAGGAAATCTATATCTGGTCCTTAAGGAGTTCATGGTCTGTGGGCCAGGTCTTCCAGAGTTCACATTATGTTTCTGGGGATGGCAAAGGCATGGGTGAAGATGACTTGCTCAAGGTTACCAGCCCAGTGGTTACTGGTGGTTTCAACCACTACAATTTAATTTATCTATCTATCTCTTCCGGAATCATTTTATTGCTCCATTTTACCCAGAGCGCAGCAGCATCTCAAGTCAGTCATGCAGGCATGAGGAGGGGGCCAGGTTGTTGGATCATAGTGTTTCCTGACCACACAAGGATGTATGATGCCCAGAGGTTTGGCTAATATTAAGAGTATAGCAAAGCATGTAAATCAGAAAGAAAGGGGGCAACAGGGTGTGTGTGCATGTCCTCATGCTGAGGGATATTCCTGTCTCTGTGCATGTTGTGAAGGACAGGACAGCACAAGCAGGTCTATCCCATGACCTTGCACGGCAAATATGTAAGTGTTAAAATAACTAATCAGCACCTGACCCAGCAAACAGACGAGCAGTTCCTAAACGGCACCAAGGTTCAGCTCCTGTGCTAATATTTTAACTGTCTATGTTAATCTCAATTAAGTAGAAAAGTCTATACTTATTAAAATTGGCAGCTTTCTATTTTATACACCTAAGGGCAAGAAAGAAGTCAAGTAAATGTGTGGGTGATGCTGCCGAGGGAAAGCACAAAGTACACAGGGACAAAAGCCTTTTTGTCTCCTTCCATTTTTATTTTTTTTTTAAAAAAAGGCTAGTATAACATCAGAGCTTCTGAGTACAACAAGACCCCGTCTGCCATTGTGTGTCATGGTGCAGTTCCAGAAGCGTCAAAGACAGCAGATGGTGTCACAAAGGTCTCACCAACCTGCTACCTCCAGGGCATAATTCCCTCATTAAACTGGAGGAGAGGTGGTATCTAATGGTGAGAGAAGGGGCATGAAGACAAACTGAGGCAGGCTGGGGGGACACTTACCCTGGATGGACCTGGGGCACGAGGCAGGTAGCAAAATAAAACCGAATTGCTAAGGAAGGAAAGACGAAATGAGACGAAAGAGAAATCAACTGTTTCTCAGCCCAAGATAAACAATACCAGGAAATGTTACCCAGTGTATAGCAATTAAATGTTATAGGATAGAAATATTTTCTGAGTATATCTGTGGATGTTTACATGTGCTTTGGTGCATCAGTGCAGCTAGAAATGGCACTAACAGGTAGTGATTTTTTTTTTTCATCTTATTTTCAGTATGACTTTCTTGTCCTCCTGCTTTTGCTTCACACCTGCTGGCCTGAAAACGGCAGTTCACCAGTTCAAATTTCACCATCAGCTTTGACAGTTATCACATTTGTGCTTACATAAAGGCTATGAAAGACTTCAGTTCTTATGTTTAAATCAAAAAAAAATCAATCCTTCCTTTTCTTTCTTTTTCGTTTTTTTTTTTGTTGCTTTTGTTTTACAATTGACAACAAAACTGTGAACACAGGTAGGAAAATAATTGATGCATTCTAAGAAACTGTCAGGTGTGAAAAATGTTGAAGGCTCAACAACCCTATTAATGCTGTGAGAAGGTGTTAGACAGCAGATTTATGTAGCAGCACCAACACAGCACAAGAAGTATACAACAGAAATTGAGACAACAAAATTCTTTGCAACTGCTCTATGTTTTTTTTCTTCTAGAAGCAGTGCTGCACCACGTCATCTGAAACCCAGCAGCTGACAGAGGGACATCGGGCAGGTCCAACTCGACAGAGACCCTCATCAGCAAGAGACACACACATACACACGCACACACACACACATTCCCACAGGGTTTTCAATACCATAGCTGCAAAAAGCAATCAAAGGGCAGAGCTGTCTTTTCTCCCTTCTTCCATATTTCTGTCACTAGCTTATTTGTCCAGGAAGTACATGAGATATGTATTTAAATTGTTTCCCCACTGAAGGAGCTTCCCCTCTCCTGCCATAGGAGTCCGTGTGACCATGAGCTAGTCCAGGTGCCCACAACACCCAAAGGACAGCCAATGCCCTCTCCCTTGTTACCTGCCATGCTTATGGTTGGCCAGGTCCTTGCCCTCCCTTTGCATCATCCCAAGAACAGGTGGGTCCCTATAGCCACGCTCCTTTGTGAGTCTGAACAGGAATACCCTCAAAAAAGCCTGGTCTTACTTACTTTCCAGTATTTGTATCCAGCCTTAAAGAGCTGAAGACACTTTTCAAAGACTGTCTATCTGACTTCGGTGCACCCAGAGGAGCTGGTTTCAGTGAGTACCTCATTCCCTCTCTCCATCCCTCAACACTGTGTCTTATATCTTAAACCGTACATTAGATTAGATTCAGGAAAAACACGCTCTTTTTCCATCCAGCTGTGGGTAAATCCACTGAAGATTATCATCTGCCATGTTTGTCTATAGATAAATCACCTTGACAAACCCCCAAACTTTTCTGTAATAGCCTGAGGTGTTTTTCTTTTAATCAAAACCAAAACAAAACCCCTGAAATGCATCAATTTCCCATTAGAACTGGAAATGTTCTGACATCCTACAATGCTGCCTTTGCATTTCACTGTTCTGCTGGCATTTCAGAAGTTTGATATGAAAAATTAGCTTTCAAAATGTGGGATCTTCTTGATTAGAAAAACTTGTTGAAGTAGTAATGGAAAGATCAGAACAACTTCATTAGTCTTCATTAAATAAAATAAATGTTATTTCTATTCCTTTCACATACAATCATATATTACAACTATTAATATTGCAGAGATGTTTCTTTTGTCCCAGAATTTAATGTATAAAGCTACAAACCTTCTTGCATGAAAAACAACTTACAATCACTAGAGTGACATGCAGTTCATCTTTTTTACGTTCATTAATTTTCTGTAAATAGAGCACAGTCACTTTGCATTGTTTGCACTAATGGAGAGCTCAGAGCAGTTTACCCTGTTACTACTTATCATTTATTTGGGTGATAATTTTAAAAAGCTTTTAAATTAAAATGATAAAGATGGTTAGGGGAAAAGATATAGCCTTTCCAAATGTTTCCAGTATGATAGATTATCCCAGCAAAAAAAGATGGTTCTCTTTAAAGAGACCTGCCAGGGTTGGCTGCACATCTCAAGCAATTTTTCAAGCCCCCCCACCTCGTGTTGGGCATCTTGCCCAAAGCCGTTTTGGGGCATAATCTCACCAGCCTCCTGCTCATCCCCCGCACTGGGGGGGTTCAGCTTAATCCAGCCAGTCCCTGGGGCTCCTGCCAACACCCAGGGCTGGCTTTCGCCTGGTACTATGGTTCTGCTCCACTCCACAGCTTGGGATGTCAGGCAGCCGCTGCCAGCAAGGGGCTGGTGACACCTCCAGCTGAGCCCACCACTGCCTTTGACCTCGCTGGGTCCCTGGCCACCAACTCAGAGCAGGAGTCAAGGCAGTAGGAGTTGGCACAAGGTATAGTTCCTGGCATACTTGGGCCCGCATTTGCACCCTCCATGGATGTTTGTCCAATACACATGCTCTCATAGTGAACAATACCAGAGTTTGTGATGGAGACATTGCAACCAAAGTACTTGAGGAAAGGAGACACCTCTGGTCCATTGGCTGCCACCCTTCAGCAGTGCTCACACACTTTCCCACCCTGTATTTATTTATTATTTTTTCTAGATTTAGTAATTATGAAACAAACCAACAAAATTTTGAAATTCAAGCTCTGGTTTGCATTCCTGTTGCACCCCAGCGCCCTTAACCCCTGAATCAACACAGCACTACAGGCCAGGCTGGGATTCTGGAGTGTCCTGAGTGAGGGACGGGACACTTTCAGTGGAGGCTGTAGTGACGGGTGACACCCAGAAGTCTTGAGTTTTGCTCCAAGCTCTTAAAGGGAGACAAACAGCTTCAGAGAGAGCAGTGTTCTTGAGTAAAGTCAGCACAGAGAAAGTTGATGACTGTCTCTGGCAGCTGAATAAGGATGGCCCACTCCAAGGCAGGAGGTGTGCTCAGCCTCACTGCCACCCATAGCAGCAGTCCAGGGGCTCTCTCTTGAGGCTGTGGGGCTAACGTGGTGCTGAGAGAGCTCACCTATTATACCCAAAATATGTTTATTTCCACTGTCAGCCTTTTGAGACCCACTTACCAAGTCCTCCCAGGTCTGCACACTGTTTGTATCAGGTGTCCTAATGCCCGTGGGAGGTTTTCAGCCACGCAGTGTTGTCAGTGTAACAGCAGCTGTGATGCTGGCTATGTGTGTGTGTCTCCAGGGAAGTGCTCCTCAGCTGAGTTTCTAGAAATTTAAAAAAAAAAAAAAAATGAACACAAAAAAACCCAAAAAACCACTCCTGGACATTTCTGGCATTAACAGTTATTACCTGTCGCTATCTAGATGTGTTTGACATATCAGCTCAGGCACATTTGAAGAGGGAAGCTTGATTAAACCAGTGGCAGTGGAGATGACACGAGCCTCTTCAGCACACAGCAAGGCAAGTGAGCATGTTTTGCCATGGGCAGGACCAAAGCCATTGATCTAATCTAGATTAGAAATACTTCTTTGTTTGTTTGTTTGTTTGGAGCTCTGTGTGACAGATGCTACCAGTTTGTTGTGTTAACTCTCCAACTAGCATCTGCCTCTATTCCTACAAGGGCTCCAGTTGCCTGTCAGAGAGACTTGGGGTGGGTAGGAAAACCTGGCCGGCTGGGGAATGATTTAGTTTCCTCCTACTAATGTGGTTAGGGGTTCTGAGACAAGGCAAACTCAAGGCAGGAGCATCTGCAATAGTTGCCCATAGAAACACCTTATTTGTTTCTTCTAAGTGTGGAGGGAGCCTAAAAGCATGGCTCTCTTAGACACAGAATTTTGGGGTCTAAAAAAAAATCAAAAGCAGCCTATACTCTCATTCTCCCCATTGACCAGTCTCTCCAAGCCCTCCTCATGTCCACACACCAGAAAATGAGCTGCATGTGTTAGTTCATCTTTGCTACTGAAATCAAATCAGGTGCTTCCAGTCAAGATGAACCCTGCCAGTCATCTTCAGACTTGCAGCCTCCTCACCTGAGACTGACGGTGCAGGACTGTAGCGTGTTGATGGCCATCATGCAGAGGAAAGTAGATCCAAATCATCATTGCATTTAACTTGGCTCATATTTCCAAGCCTTTCCTGCCCATTAACTAGGACACCTTGCTCTTATGGTCAGCTGGATCACTCATCTAAATTTATGTGAGCTATCCATCAGCTTTTGTTATCTTATTAGCATGCTTATATTATCATTGGAGCTTAGCTAGGCAATTACTTGCTCACCAAAAAGAAAAAAAAATTCTAGCAGACAACCCAAACAAGTCTCATTTAACAAAATATCTTTTTTTTTTTTCCCCCCTCTAATACATGTAAGACTGCTGCAATTTCCTCTGGGTAATAGGTTTGCTTTAACCAAGCTTCTCAGGCCTGTATTTCCCTGCTTGCATTTTTGCAAAATCTAATAACAAATATTAAAAAAATATATATATCCACTCAGTCTCGCTTGTCATCTCTAGATGCTGGGAGAAGAGGTAGGCTCTTGCTACCCTGAAACAACTAACACGAGCACCATGCAGTCAGCTGAGGGAAATTCTTAATACTTATGTTAGCTTCCAAACCCATGGGTCATTCAAGCATCTGGATGCTGAGAATGCTTCCATGCATTATGTAGCCAGTGAGACACTGCTATAAACTCTAAACCTAATGTAAATTTAATATACAGTCATTAAGCAAACCAGTATTCTGCGAGCTGGGCAGAGACAGAAGGGTTGGTCATCATTCTCCATTTTTTCAGAAGACACCAGGATTGCCCTCAGACTAAGAGCAGCTCAGAGTTTATTATCTAACATATCTAAATCCAGCCCCTTTCACTCCTCATTTCAGCTGATTTAATAATGCACTTCCATACAAAAAAATGCAGAAGATACTTCCCAGCAGTAAGAAAGAGCTGAATATTATTTGTTATCAGTTGTAAATTGAGTTCATCATAAAGCACTTAGGAGTGGGTTTTGCTCACAGTATTAGATTTGGAGAACGGCATATGGCATATCAAGTGATTAAGGCTCTAAACTGTACATTTAAGGACTGCTCATAATGAAGTTCTTGAGACTTTTTCAATTAATGGGAGAATTGGGCCTCTCATAATCTATTTAAGTAGAATGTATCGTGCGTCATGATCAGCTCCACAGCAAACAAGCTGTCCAGGCATTTGTGTCCCCTTGGAGTCCAGAAGCCCTCTGAAAAGCGAGGGGCCCCTTCTCCTGCCGGCGCGGGCGGAGCCGAGGGACGATGGGGCGCAAGCAGGCGGGCGGCTGCACAGATGGCCAAACGCTCGGAGTGAGCAGAGGGATCTCCCCAGCGTCCGCCTTCTGCAACCTGACAGCCGCCCAGCACCACTGTTTTTCTTTAGACCATCAGTATTTGTCACTCTGGTTTTGTGTGCTTTTCAAAATTTTGTGCAAACCACTTCATCCCAGGAGCCCTGCTCTCATTCAGTTGTGTCCTGCTTGGTTTCTTTCCATGGGCAACTTATAAATTCCTGAAAATAAGGAATTTTAATGGGAGTGCTGATTCAGCCTGAACTTTGTTGTACCAGCACAGAGCGCATTGAAAGGATAAAATAAAGGGACTTTACAAACTCCAGCTCTGTGTGCCTGATGATTTTCTCTAGGGAACAGCCTGGCAAGTTATCTGACAACACCCATCCAGAGAAGCTTTCGGTTTGCCTGTGTGCTGTGCATGCTAATGAGGGCTGGAATAAACAATCCATGCAGCAAAGTGGTGTATTATTTATGCATTGTTACATCCATCTATATAGAAAATTGGCCCTAAATTAAAAAAGCAGGTATCAATATTGCCTACGTGCTGGCTCCTGGGAAAAACTGGAGGGAAGAAGGTAAAAATTTCAGTAATAAGGGCTCTTTTCCTCCTATCGATGTAAACAAACAGCCTGTGCCACTGGAGCAATGTTTATGCTAGCAAATACCCTGAGGTGTTTCACAGAAATCAATCTATCTGTGGAAAAAAATTGCCTAAGATAATAAAAATACAGCAACTGCCCAGCTCAAACCCAGGCCCTGCTACATGTTTGGGGCTGGGGGTGAAGTGTGAGCTGAGCAATGGGTCAAGGCTTTTAATTTTTTGGAGCACAGCTCATATAGTGATATCCTCCCAGCCCTGATTACCACATTGGTTACAGCTTGGTTCGATGAAATTCAAGGACACGAGAAATTGCGGGAGGGAAAGCAAGCAGAATTGTCTGCATGCTGCAGGAATACGTGTTGAGAGGAAACTTCTGCAGTGGAGTGAACTGGGAGGGGGACCACTCGCATGGAAAACAAATGATGCGGCAGGTAATTTTCTACCTTCCTTCTGTGGCTCCTTATTGCTGTTGCAGCAAAGCCAGACCAGGGCACAGAAGCCTGGAAAGAAATGTCATCCCCAGCTCTGTCACCTCGAGGAGCTTCAGGTCCTGCAGTGACTGTGATAAACCAAGCAGGGTAAAACCTTGCTTCGCTGTAAAAGGCAGGCGGCGAATACAGCAAGGGTTTGTCTGTGATGATGTAATTTGTGTGCTTATTCTGCATCTTGCCAGCAGGTCAGGTAAAAGCTGGTAAAGGAGCCAACTAGCTTTAATTTTAACACACAGAAATCTCTAAACTTTGCTCTAATTTTCACCTGAAGCTCCTGGTGTCCCTGCAGCAGTGAGATACTCTCCTTACTCATGCTGTCTCCTTTTCTGTTCCCCAACTTTCCGAGCACACAGGGCTACAGGCATGTTGGCTCCTGGCGTATGGAACAGGGCTCCGATCACTCTGTACCTTAGCCAAATGCAAATCTCTATATTTTCCTTTAGTTGCTTTTTAAAATTCCCCCTGCCTCAAAAATCACAGCAAAGTCAAGCCTCCACTATACAGAAAGGTTGGGTGGTTCAGTAACAGTTATAAATGACCCTGGGATCACGCTGAGCTGGAGCTGCTATAGGGTGCCAAGTTTCATGGCTCGTGGTGCCAGAAAGAGCCAGGACAGAGCCAGGAAAAATCCTAAAATTCCACCCCTGAAGTCCAACCAGCCTTGAAAGTTCACAGGCCTTTTAAATATTGAGCTTACTACTAGTGATGTCCATGAAACCTCCTGAGCAAGTGGTCTATATATGGTATAAAGCTCAGGTTAGATATTCCCCGGGGTCTTGCATCACTATACAGCTAGAAAGAACTGGAAGAGAACAGAGTGGTATGAAACGGAGCTGAAGAGATTAAGTTTTCTCTGATCAAGAAGTGATAATGCCCCTGGGATGCCAACTCAGTTGACTGCTTCAGTTTTTGCTTGGTAATTGAACATTTCCAACCCTGTAAATCTCAGGTTTCTGATCACACACATCCTTATGAGGTTTTCGGTAATGACATGATGACAGGCAAGGCTGGTGCTGTTTCCAGTAGTGTCAGAAACCCCATAAGAACTCACATCCACCAGGACCCTCTTATTACCAAACCTGGTCAGAAAACAGATATTTGGAAGGACTAGAAGATTTTGAGTTTAAGGAGAAATTATCAGAACTTTCTTGTCAAACTTCAAACTTGGGGGTTTTTGTACCAAGTATGAATGAATATTCAAGTTGGCTTTTGTTCTATTGATTGAAAAGGGGAATGATGGGTGTATCTCATACTGGAAAGGATGTGGGATTTTGGCAGAGGTGCTCAGATATGATTGATTCATAGCAGTAAGATTTAGAGGGCTAAAGAAAATCCATATAAAGGATGGAGGGGGGTGGGTATGGGGTACTTCAGATCTCAGATGCCATCAAGGCACTACTGCTTTTTGAACATGAAAAACCCACACATTATAAGGAGTCTTTGGACTCCAGTATTTTCAGCTGAACTACTCTTACTATAGATTTTAAATTTCCTCCTCACAGTATTTGCCTCTCAGTTCATCATCCTTTTCACTATAACTTAAGAAAAGCAAGACACAGGAGACTCACAACTTACAGTCCTGCCACCCTCTGCTCTTTGTAAAGTCTTCTGAGTATAGCTATTTAGGAAGAAAGAAAAAGAAACTTTTGATAGTCAGTAAAAATCTAGAAAACACACTCCCTACAGTTACACAGCCCTGGTCCTTGGGCCAGATTTGTGAGAAGGACTGACCAGTTCCTGGCAGTCTATCAGCAACCAGATACAATTCACAACCAGAAGATCCAGAGCCCAAGCAGACATAGTTTTAAATTCAAATGTTTCACAGGCTCACAACTTTACTTTTTCTTATGTGAGTCCCTTTCACTTTTGGCCTAGTGTATCTATTAAGAAACCAGGCTTTTCTTCGGGTAGTCACTTGCTCAGAACTCTTCTAGGCTCTCATACCCACACAGACCAGGAATTGGCCCAGCAAAATCCACACTGCAGCACTACAGTTGAGTGCAGGCAAAACCAGACGTTAGCCCCCACCGCCTGTTGATTTCGTATGGCCAGGCTGTGGCACAGCTCACTTTTCTTTAGATAAAGTGTTGTAGCCAGCTAAGTTTTAAGACCAATTTTATTTTCTGCAAGTCTGCTATTCAGCCAGTCTTCCTGCCCTTCCCTCTGCCCTCTGAAGGTATGTGATAACACCAATCAGCTTTGGAGAGCCAAAAAGAAAAAGTGTTATATAATAGATTTCTCTAGAACTGGATTCGCAACCTAGTTACACAGTCTCTAAGCAGAGAGAGACTATTTGTACCTCAAATGCAGCAATTAAGTCCAATTTACAGCAGAGTGCAATTCTTGGACCTGTGAGATTAGCTGGATGGGTTTTACTGAAGTAATTGAGCCGTAGTCTGAAACTATGTCCAAGCTGAGCCGAGTAATGGCATTTGTGTCTGCGGGCATCATTTCTAGCGGTGACCCTTGAGTTTACCGTGGCTGAGACGCTTGGGGTCGGGGCTGGCCACAGGAAGCTGCCAGCTTATCCTTCCATATTGATTTCTCAGATGGTTCAATGCCACCACTGCTGAGGATCCCAAAGCATTTCCTTGGCTTTGCTTAAGGGCACAGTGATGGCAGAACCCAGGCAACGGGTAACAGCAACGGCCAACAGGCAATACAACTGGCTACCTTTAATCCTGTCTCCAAAGCAGCTCCCCTCAGGTGATTTCCGATTTTCCCATTGCTTACTCTCTTTAAACTACACCCCTCACCATCAATAAAAAAGTGTTGAGAAATGAGTGTGATAAAGATAACTAGTCCAGCACATGCTGAGGTTATGTTGATTTCCTTAGTCTCTAATAATAAAATCAAAACCTAAGAGGATTTCATCCTTTCCAGCACATTTATTCTGTATTTCTTTTCCCATTACCTTGGCTAAGACACAAGGCACATGATATTCAATTTGGGTGATAAGGAACGAAAAGGGAGTCGTTTTTCTGCAGCTGGCAGGCTGCCAATCACTGCAGACCCGTGGAGAGACCTTTCCGCTTCCCGCATCTCTGGAGAAGTGCCCACGATATGGAGCCTCTGGCTATCCTGTTACCAACCCCACAGCGCTGCAGGAGCCTTCACAGTTAGGCAGCACACACCCGAAAAGGAATCACAGCAATCCTCAAATCTTCCAGAGGGTCTGGGGAGGCGTGGCACCCCCTCAGGTCCCAGGAGTGCTGCACTCATCCCCGTGCTCCAGGGATGCCCACCAGCCTACCCACACACTTGCTGTGGTTGTCAGCCTCCCCCAGCAGCTCAGAATCTTTCACTTCAGTACTTATTCGCAGCATTTACCAGCTCTGACTATTTAAAGCAATCAGAGATTTACATCAGGAGACTTTAAATATAGAAGTAATTTTGTGTAAACTCTTGCCTTTATTGCAGCAAGGAGAAGGGAGGGAAAAGCCTTTCTTTTTTTAGACTTGGCAGGAAACAAGCAGTTAAATAAGTGAATACTATAAAATGAAAATCTTAAAGTGATTACAAATATGAAAGGAGTGAATACTAAATTGAAACAGCCGTTTAATCAAGATAAAGTACAGGACTCCAGCAATTGGCCTCTTTCCATGATCCTGTAGAGCTGTGCAAAGGAGGCAGCTGACTGTAGCATTACCAGTCTCAGTTGCTGGCCTGCTGACTGGATACCCCAAAGTCTTCCACCCTTTGCAGCTTTTCACATGCAAAATGCCTTCCTTTATGGATCGCCCCTGATGTAAAGTGGCTTTAATTATTCAAGAACTGAAATAAAGATGAAAATGTAATTGCATTTTAATTGTCCTAATAAAGGCAGGAAGATGCACTGTGGCTTAAATACTGCAAGGTGAAGATTAAGGCTGTTTAAGATGCCTTGTCTTCAATTACAGCTTCTTTGTATTTTGGGCCAGGCTTCCCCCACCACACAACCAGTCACACCAGTCAGTGTATGCCAGGTTTATTCCTAAATTCCTGAAACATTTTGGTCTGTTAGACAGTGTTATCTACAAATTGGAGCTTTTTACCATGAGCAATTTTTAGGTTGAGAGATTTTTTTTGTAATGTACCAATACCAGATTTCTCAGCTTGAGATATTTGCTTACCCCAAGGATCTACAGACCGAGTCATAGCAGCCCTTCAGAGACAGGTGACAGCAGTGGGAGGTTGCAGCAATGATGCTATGTGGTGGGGAAATTGCATTGTTTAATGGGCAGCTCCCACTACCTGACAGACAGTACGGCTCTGGTGGCTCCCACCATGGGGAAGCCTGAGTTGGTTTTCTGTGCTCTGTGCAATCAGCACACAAAATCCCCAGGATTTTGGAATGGGAGTGGGGGGCTTTGGAAAATACTTTTCTCCTCACTGTACTTTCTGTGTCGGCTATGCTAAAGCATAGGTGGGAACAAATCCTGTCAGCCAGCCACAGTGATGGGAAGAAACTTCACCAGGCAGCCTTTGGCAAGGAAGTTTCAAGATCTGACCTAGGCTGACATTAACAGCACTTTGCAAATGAGTGTGAAAGTCATTGCTCGATACCCATGTACCACCTCTGAATGTCTCGGTTGATGATATTTCCTTCTGCAAGAGGAAGTTTTCTGCTTTTGTTGCAATTTCTGTCACAATAGGAGCTTTAATTCCTCATGCCAGCTTCCCACCACAAAACAGAGCGCTCTCTCCTGCACAGTTCCCCCTGTGACTACACTACCCAGCAGTATCAAATCAGACAGAATAAACTCTGGAAAGGAAAATATGCGAGTGGAATATAGAGTGAGGCTATTGACTTGGCGTGCCAGACACGGGCTGGAGTCGGCTCCAGATGTGAGCTGAACAATAATGAAAACCTTGTACTTTATCACCTTTTAAAGTATATGGAGGGATGTCCAAACAATTGCTTTCAGTGAATGATTTCAGGCAGTCATTAGCCTCATACAGAGAAAGCAGCACACACAAATACACAGGTAACTCTACTGTGAACAGAAAAAAATTATCCAAATGATTTTTAAAAAACAATCTAATGTATGGAGGGAAGCAAACTTCACTCACTTCTCCTCTCCCTCTTGCTGTTTGTCTTCTTTCTTTCATTGGTTATGATGCTCAGTACGAGTTCAGCACTGATGGAGGTTAGGCAGCATTTTCAGTAGCACTCCAAAGAGAAGCCTTGAGGTTATAAAGATGTTATTATTGGAGTAGGGGTTTTTGCTGGAAGAATCGTTAATTCAAACTGCAAAACAAAATGGCAGCAAATCCCCTGTTTATTAATTAATTGCTCATTTAAATCAAAGTAAAAATAAGCCAGCTATTGGCTATGCCTCTGCAGACCCGTGCTCTGTGATTGTTAGACTGCTGCAGGTTGGACAGATGCAGTTCCCACCAGAAACAACACAAGAAGGGACCAGTAAGTCACAGTATGGTCCCCTCAAGGAGACTTATGGCCCTGGTGATGCTCTTACCCTGATGGGTTGAGCCAAACCTTCGGTGGAAAACTGCAATGTGTGAAACAGCACAAAGGGCTTCTCTGGGACGAGATGAAGCTTATTGAGAAAAAATTTTGCTAAGTTAAAAGCAAGAGTAACGTAAATATTATAGACATTCTTCAGCCCTGTGTAATGGGAATACCACCATAGTTAAGAGTGCATTGCAATTTGCATTCAGAAGTAGGAAGACGTTACTCTAGCTCGCATTTCAATGAATGGAATTCATCTAATGAATTAGTATATGCTGCTGTGAGACAATTTCCAGTTTCAGAGGAAGCCAAATTTTGTGCACAAGGCTTTAAAAATAAAATATTTTCTGTTTTTGCAGAAATAGTCTCAAATGTTCCTTCCTTAAAATGTTGACTCTCTTCCCCACACACCACTGGGGAGTCCTGCCCAGGGGAACTGCCAGATTCCTGTTGCAATATGGAAATTTTGCGCAGCCTCCTAACTGTTTTCCCAGCAGGGGAAAGACAGATGAAGACATTTGTGGGCATGTCAACAGGAATGTGCGGTTGCCCTGAAGAAAGGGGCTGGTGTGGGGCCAAGCCAGGAGGAGAAGGGGCAGCAGCCGTGCAGAGTGAGCTGAAGTCCAGCATGAGCAGAGGGACAGACTGCCACATCCAGAAATGCCGCTGTGTTTCTGCCCAGGAAGCCTGGTGCCCCTGCAGGGCAGTGATGTCTTATATACAAAGCCTCCTGTAATGCTATTTATCACTACCTGTACCTCCCGGCTCCTCAGTAAAGAGCCAGCCGGCACAGCACCTTGGCGGCATGCGATGCTGCGAGCTGCTCCAGGCTGTGAGGACCCACAGCTGGTCCCCTCCCTCATAGCCTGCTGCAGCTTCATACTCTGCTCCTTGCAGGACAATTTTGGGAAACTTGGTAGGGTTTCAATTTCACTATTAATTGGGCACATCAGACCTGAATATAGCACTCAATAGACCAGAAGGAAATAGGGGAGTTGGTGCCAATGGCCACATGATCCTGTAACGGCCCCAACTCATGCCTGTGCTCCTACGACAAATTTAGCACCCTCACAAGAACCATCCCTGCCACAGATTTAAAGATGCTTTGAGCACAAGCAAGATTTTCTCCTCGCTGCATGCAGCTCAGACCCTGTGGCTGGCCAGATTCTCTGCTGGGCTGCGAGGATAAAGGTAAAAACCGCCCATGTGCTGCAAAAGCCCCTGAAATATTTTTTTGTAACGCTCTTAAATGACGAATCACCTGTAGTAATTGCAGTATTTTCAGGGTCAACTCACAAAAGGGTGCTGGTATGATCCAGCATGGCTGCAAAACTGCACTTAGTCTCACAAAAACAAGCTTTCTCACAAGATGCTTGTATTTTCTGCTCCTTCTTCAAGTACAAATAAAATAAATACCTTATTGTTGCCATTAAAAATTCAGCACCTATATTGTTTAAGCCATCAAACCTATTACGAACAAAGTGCTAGCATATTTTAAAGTAATGAACCAAGCACAGTATCTGACAGTGAGGCCATTGTATTGTTCTTGGCAAGTGCAGTAGAAGGATGAAATTGTATTTGTGACAAGGGGCATCACTCGATTTGAATATCAGCTCTATTAAAGAGAAAATAGTGAATGCATCAGCTCTACAACACCTCTGATGATAGCATGCTGAGGAAAGCATTTGGTAGGGTCAGTAGGTATAAACTGAGCAGAATAACTCTGCTCATTGCTGCCTTCACGGGAAGCTCCAGAAGTAATAAGCATTTACAAGGAAATTTAACTGAGCCTCTAGAAAATTATTCTGTGAGAATTTTCCTTTCTTTCATGGTAGTTGTTCAGGTTTTCTTTTCAGTTTCAGGTTATGAAAGTGATTATTCAGAGGGGAAAACAGCATCATACAGACACCACTGTGCATACAGTAACTTTTGGCAGAGTAAAACGTTATTGTCAGAGAACATGGTAATTTGATTTACAAGTGAACAGACAGGAAAATATGACAGCAAGAGAATAATGATCAACTCTCACAGGATGAAGTCACCTGTAGCGCTGACGTAGGTTGATTGTGCAGCCACTGCAGAGCCTCCTGCTGTATTCACCACCTTGTGCGCAGTCTCTGCCATTTGCAGAGGATGCCGTGGTCTCCAGCAGGTTAACCACAGCAGATATGAAGTTACCCCCAAATTCCCCTCGGCTAAAGTTTTCTTGAGGCTATACAAAGCTTACTCTGCTAAAGGACAGTTCAAAAGGCTGTATGTCACACTAATACTCCCTAAGTTCAACTCAACCATCTTAGAAGAAGTTTGTCTTTTTCTAGAACCCTCTTCACCTTTCCAAGTTTCCACTTCTAAGACAGAGACCCTTCAAATTCCTGTTCCAATCTCAGCCTCTGCTGGTGACCCTACTCTATAGCTCACATACCAGTCTGAGGCCACATTACAGCTAGTCCACAGACAACTTCAGTAAAGGAGAACACTTCCACAGAAAGCATCATCAAACTGTCAGTGGCCTCATTAAACAGAGGGCACCTCAGTCCCCAGATGCACAGGGAGCAGTGCGTGGGCCATTAGCAAAACCAGGGCTGCCCAGGACACAGTGCAGGCTGCTGTGGGGCTTATGGCAGGATGAGCCTCACTGCCCTGGCAAAGGAAAAGGCAGAGAGCAAGGAGGTTAATTAGTTCATACTTTTAATTAATTTGCCGTTCCTAGTAGATGCTGCAGATACAGTCCTGAAGCCTTGCTTATCTGACAGAGTAAATTTATTACGTGTCAAATGAGCAGCATATGCTTTGCCAACCAGCTGTGCCCATGTGAGCACAGACAAGAGTTCCTGTGAGCTGTGTCTAGCCAAAAGAAAGTATTTCAGTCTCCAAGGCTCATCCTCTCCTTTTCAGACTGACCATTAATCCAGTCTCAGACAGGCTCCTCTGGACCGTGATGTGCTCTGTGTGTGGTTTTGTGTGCTGCTTTGCCTGTGTGTGTGCACACTGCTGGGGTTCCTTGAACATGACTGTTTTCAGCAATAACAAGTCTGCCACCTTTTCTTTCTTTCTGCCCACTTTTTTGCAGATGGAAGGAGCTGTTCACCGCTTTCGATGAGACCTGACCTTGGGCAGAGCTGCTAGGGGGGGCTTGGGAGGGGCAGGAGTTGATACCGAGTTCCTCCCAGGTCCTGCCAGCATCCCTTGCCACATCACGCTGCCAACACCAGTGCTGCTCCAGCCACAGTCAGAGCGCAGCTCCACTGTTTCTGCCCTGATTGTCACCCTGCCAAGGTACGGGCACTTGCTCACTATAAAGCATGAGAGGTATCTCACTGAACATAGAGATGCACATGAATTAGAAAGGAATCCTTTGGACAAATGTCTGCAGGAGCAGCCCTCTGCTCCACAGTCAGCACAGTCTGAGGAGCCAGGCTTTGATACCCTCTAAGATGTCACACTCCCCCATCAGAGCACAGTTTAGCTCCAGAAATGAGCAGCTCACCACAGTGAAATGTCTGCCACACTTCCCAGTGTCTGAGGTATTGTGCTTGCTTAGAGGTAAGCCAGCATGCCTTGGATCTGCATTTTAGCTCTAGGCAACTGCCCCCTTCACATCACTGAGAGAGGTTAGAAATCCAGTGTCAAGTGAAGAATGTTATTTCTGTTTCTTCCTTGCTGCATGAGGGGAAAGGAGGGAGAACGAAGAGGCGAGAGAATCAGACCCAAATGTTTCCGACAATAATTAATAGCAAATCCGGGCAGCACACACAGAGGGCTCCGTGGTATCCGTGCAGAGGAGCTTGTTTGAGCCAGAAACCTGGCCTCTGAGACTGTTGAATCAGCTGGGAATATTGATGTGATTAACAATGATTTGATTTGGAAATCAATGCGAAGGAGATTGTTTGCTTGCTTTGTCCAATTTAGTCCATGAAATACTGGCTTCAATGCAGGGAGAAAATCAGTTGAAGCAGGAAGGGGATTTTGAGGAGGGGTGGCGTGGGGTGTGTTTGTTATTTTATCAGACATCCGTCTGGATTCTAGCTGGTGAAAACTTGAGCATTCAATCAAATGTTTTATGTGTGTCTATAATAATCCGAACAAAGGAGCAGCTGACAGCTCATGATCATTTAAAGATAGAGCAATTTCTATTTAGCAATCTTGTGACTGCATTTTCTGTATCTACGTGCAAGGCTTCCTAATCATTATGTGGGTTTTGTTGCAGTTTGGCTGCAAAAGGAACACTATGAATTTACAGGAAACCCAACACAAACACTAAGTCTTTAAGAGGAGTATTAAGAAGCCATTCTCCTGGGTCACACACCAAAGAGGCTGCATATGCACAGCTATTAAAGGTTGCCAGGTATAAGTTGTTGGGCTTATTTTCTAACCCTAGGAGGAGTGATAATTCATCACAGATAGTTTGTATTAGAAAGGAGAGAAGCAATTTTTTTTAATTTTAGTCACAGTAAATTGTCTCTACCACTTTAGCTCCAGGGAGCTGCTTCTGCCAATAATTCCTGGGAGCACTGCAAGAACGCCTGAGTAAAACTTTTGTGATGTGGGCTGGGAAGCAAACCAGTAAGTAATTAATAAATAGTCTCTCCTAACATTAATATATTGTGTGGGTTTTTTTACATATATGAAAAGCTCAGCAATGAAATCCCAGACCTCCTCTGAGGGTCTCATTCTGCCACATTGATTTTACTGAGTAACAACTTGCTCTACTGAAACCACAACAAAAAAATCAAGAGAAGGAAGAGCAGTAAATGACACACCAGAGCTGAAAGCTTGTCATCTTAGTACTGCCCTTGGGAAATTTATCCTCCTTCAAATCAGCAGCTTTGTCAGTTATGATGTAATTATTTCATCACTCATTGTGGGAAAGTGTGGTTTTGTTCCATCCCCATCATACAATAGGTTACTCAGATTCCCATGAAATACCTGGTCTCTTCACTTAGTTAATTCAGAGCTGCAAGACTCCCTGGCTTGAGTCAAGATGAGGTGTCCAACACTCAGTCAATTATGAACAAGGAAAACTGATGAAATACAACAGTAAGAGCCCTGCTGTTTGCACAGGTCCTTCCCACAGCCTGTGATTGGCACAGGCTGAGAGGACTGCAGGACATGGGCTGTGCCAGGCAGCTCTGCCTATAGCAGACAGAGCTGGCTTCTGATTCCCTTCCTCCCTCACAGTTTCCAAGGCAGCACCTCTCTTCGGGTACAAGTTGAGGTGTTGGAGGCTCTTTGCTCTATTGCTAGAGGCTGTGTGAATTCTGCTGGGCAGAAAGCTGTCAGCTGGCTTACTCAACAGCGCAGAAAGGAGTAGGATTGTCTATATGGCTTACTGGAATCACCAATATCTTGGATACTCTCTATTGAGACTGCTCACAGACATCCCCAGTAAGACCTTATCCTCTTGCCGTTGTCATCCTTAGGACCAGCACCTCCACTGTAGCTGTTTTCCTTAAAGATTAAAACCTCAGCCTCCTCAGAAAGTCCTCACCTTATTGATCCAGTCCTTGACCTGGTAGGAACAAAGCACCTCCTTTTGACACAGGCAATCATGTCTGCAACATTTCCACCACAACTGAGGCATGTCTGTGTGGGCATGGACTCATTTGACCGAAGAGTCCCACTGACCGAAGATACCTCAGTGCCTTTAAGCAGTGGGATTGCTGCAGCTCTGCTTTCTGTGCCAGGACACTTTTCCCCTTCTAACAGTTCAGGAAAGTTGAAATAGCTACAGACCAAAGGAGGTGCCAAAATATCAGCTTATAGAAGATGCTCTGCTGCTTAGAACAGATTAACATATTTTAGATACAAAAGCACTGAATGGAAACATTGAGTAACTCTGTATTTGGACATTGGGCAACACCAACATAATCCAAAGAAAAGTAGGAGAACGATGTTGCAGTGGAAAATGTCATCGGCAGTGAGGCTGAGCCCAGACTGCAGCAGTTAGCAAGTTAAAATGATTACAGCAGTTTGGGCTGTGATTGCCTTAGACCTTAGAGGTTTTTCACTAAACTTTTTTCTGCAACTAAATTCTTCACACAGTAGACAATTTGAGTAGTGATTCAATTCACTGCAGCCTCCTCCGTGAGTCATTACTGAAGCAACTCTTAAACAAAGGTTAAGCATTTTAAACAAATGGCTCTACCTTTCAAGATGGGATGTGAACTCCAGTAGGTCACAACCAGACACTCAAACAAAAGGGATTTCAATTCTCACAGGTGAGATCTATCTACATCCACTGATGTATTTTTATTCCAGCAGTTCAATGCTATCCTTCAGCCTCTTTGTGCAACCATTCAGTGAGGCTCTTTATCTCTCTGACGTATATTTATAACATTTATTCACATAAAAAAAATACCTGGATGATATGGACAGTAGCCATGGCTTTTCGAATCCAAGAAATACCCCTACCATTAAAATTATTAACTAACTGGAGTAGTTCTGCAGTACTGACAGCAGAGGAGATTATTCTCTCTCCTGTGCGTGGGGAAGGTGCAATTTTTGGTGCTTCTGTGCATTGTGGAAAGACAGCTGTACCTGCGGAAGGGCAGTGCCGAGTGAATTATTTCTATTTCTGTACTATGCTCTCCTAGCAAAGCACCTGAAGAGCTGCCTCTTTCTCTTTTATTTCACCGGCGTGGACAGAGAGCGGCAGACACACAGTACCAGCCCTCACAGCACTCCACAGCTCCATTATCACATGGTCTTTCAGCCTCTGTGTCCAGTCTTAGCCACCTAAAATCTTTCTTTTGCCGCAGTACTGCCCCCAAAGATCTGCTCTCGTAAGAATGCTCTACACTGAGTCGGGGTTCAGACCACAGCCCTGGAGGCAATCAGCTCTGCAGCTCGGTATTAAGCTCAACAGCTATCAAGGCTTCTACACAGGCCCAGTTGAACTTAATTCCAACACCATTTGAAACTAATACCACCACTGCCTGTAATGCAATAGCTGAGCCGCATCCAAACTTCATGCGTGTGGGAGATAAATGCTGCACAGGCTCTTGGCTTGCCTATTGAGGTGTTTGCCCTGTTGTTCTTACCAACATCAGCACTGCTGACAAAAAGCAAGCAATGCATTTTAATAAATCTGGAGAGCTGTGTTTAGCTTCCCAAGTAGCTCTGCAGGCGGCTTGACGAAAGGGAGCTACATGCTGCTGCAAACCGAGCTGCTTCAGCAAACGGGGAAGGAGATGAAGCAAATGTTTCTGAGGTTCAGATGAGCAATCTTCTGTGTAAACAGATAATCCCTGAAGCAAAGGCAACTGCAGAGCTATTTTGATTAAACAAGCCTGGGATCACTGAATTTCTTCTGCAGAGTCCAGGAAAGGAATGAGAAAAATTCCCGGCACCAGTCAGTGGAAGGTTTTGAGAACACCCCTGTACTGACTTTACCCCTTGTCTAATACCACCTGTAAATTCTTTGCTAAAACTTATATTCTTAAACCTTCTCTTTCACAATTTCTGCCCATAGAATTAACTGGCAAAGGTTCATTCTGTTTCCCCCCCTAAAATGCTTGACAGACACTGAGCAACCTCTTTCACTAGATGCCCACACTCCAGTTTGCACCCCTTTCCCTTCCAAAACTAACAGCCTTTTTTTTTTTTGCCTTTTTTTTTTTCTTTTTTTTTTTTTTCTTTGAGAAATAGGATCGCATTAACACAGGGCGCAATGCAGACTATACAGGGGCCGCTCTCAGCACCTGGGTTTGCCAGGTCGGGTCGGTGCAGTACCGAGCGGGGCAGGGTGTGCGGGAAGTGTGGGGCGGGTGTGCCGGGCGGGATGTGCGGGGTTGCGGGGGGTGTGCGGGGGTGCGGAGCCGGCCGCTGCTGCTGCCACCCCCGCCTTGCTTCGCGCTGCGGTCGCTCTCCAGCCCTCCACTCCCTCCGGGCCTCTGCACGGTCTTCGCTGTTACATTTCTGCCCTCTAATGGGTAAAACGAGCTTCGCAACTTTTCTTGCTCTTGGGAGGAAAGGAGGAAAAGCCGCCGGCGGCAAAGCCGCGGAGCAATCCCCACCCGCACGGGTGGGCGAGGGCCAAACACGCCGGGAAGGCTCCGGTGCCGCTGAGGCAGCAGAGCCAGATGGCAGGAGACTGAGCTTAGAAGACTCCTATAAATATTTGTTCTGCTCGCACAAATATGCACGTTTACAGTTTCTCAGCCAGTTTTGAGGAGTTTGCATTAGAGCACTAGGCTTTATCACGAGATTTCTTGGCCCTCAAAAGGGGTTTGAGCAAGACGGTTCAGATCACTGAATGTGATGTGACCTGCATGATTAAGGGGAAAGGGAATAAACCCTGAAGGACGGTAAAATCAAAGAGTAGAAAAGTAGAAATATGAAGCCAGAGCTTGCCATGTGTCTAGCCAGGATGCAGTAATGAAACTTTAAACGCTAAGAAAATTAAAGGCTAATTTCAAAGTTACTGACCCCCTAGATTTGGCTGGAGAACTCCTGTGAAACAATGGAGAGTAAAGGGTCTTCAAACCCTTACCTATTAAATTAGAGAAGGACTAGATGTTGAAAACACAGCATTATATCTGAACAAAGAAAGCTAGGTGGGTGACAGATGATCGATTTATTAAAGGCTCCTATAAATATCATTAAATCATAGAATCATTTTGGCTGGAAAAGATCTTCAAGATCATCAAGTCCAACCATTAACCTAAAAGTCCATCACTAAACCATGTTCTTCAGAACCATCTACATGTCTTTTAAATACCTCCAGGGATAGTGACTCTGCCATCTCCCTGGGAAGCCTGTTCTAGAGCTTGACAACCCTTTTGGGGAAGATTTTTTTTTCCTACTGTCCAATCTAAACCTCCCCTGATGCTACTTGAGGCCATTTTTTCTTGTCCTATCACTTGTTACTTGAGGGAAGAGACCAACCTTCACCTCACTATAGCCTCCTATAAAAGAGTTGTAGACAACAATAAGACCTCCCCCGAGCCTCCTTTTCTACAGGCTAAACAACCCCAGTTTCCTCAGGCACTCCTCACAAGACCCTTCACCAGCTTCATTGTCCTTCTTTGGACACAGTCCAGAACCTCAGTGCCTTTCTTGCAGTGAGGGACCCAAAGCTGAATCCAGTGTTCAATGTGCAGCCTCACCAGTGTCAACTACAGGGGCATAATCTCTTCTCTAGTCCTGCTGGCCACACTATTTCTGATACAAGCCAATATCTGTACATTTGAATCAATGTAGGGTACCCTGCAAGAGCTTGTCCTGGCTGCTCCATCAGGCCATTGATGTGACAGGTCAGAGCAGCACAAGCAGCCACAGGCTGCCTGGCAGCAGCAGCAGCATGACCCAGTGAGTGCTGAGGAGGTGCAGCGATTCAGTCGTTTCTTCAGTTTTTGAAAACAGCTTTCACAAGTTGTAGCTCATGTATTTATTTGATTAATTCCTTCCAGTTGCGAACTATTATTAGAATTTGTTTCCCTGTTTTGAGTAGTGGGAGGGAAAAACTCCCTTTTTTTTTAGTGGGAAACTACAGAACAAAACAAACATTGTTGGTTCCTTTCCAAAATGCATTTTTAATTCCATTTTAGTTTTTCAGTTAAAAGCACTGAATTGCTGAAAAGAGTTACATCTGTCTACATCTTCTCAACATAAAAAGTGTCTGAGAAAATCCCCTTTAAATTACAATCTAAACAAAGGTGGATTGCCAGCTGCAAGTTAACTTATATAGGGCACAAATCCCACTGAAGCAAATTACTCCAGCATCATTCCTTGTCTTTGGCCTTCTTATTGTGTTCACTTTCTCTAACTGAAAGAAGCCCATTTGACTTTAAGACCACCAAACAAACCAGAAAAACGTAACAAGGTATGTTATAGCTTCCCACATAGCTTCTTGACAGCCTCTATGAAAACTGAAGATAGTATTTTTTTCTTAAGTCAGAAAGATTTGGCTCATGGAACAATTGCCTCAGTACAAAGTCCCAAAGTAGATGGTGTTCCTGCTATTTTAATCCACAGTTCAGCATTGATCCTGCCGTATCTGCAGCACCCAGGCGGCAGTGCAGCCAGGCCCTGTGAGTCTGCGTGCTGCACATGGCACTAACCAAAAAAGGCAGAAGAGCTTTAACCCCTGGAGCTAAGTTATTCTCTGCGTAAGATCCAGTGGAAGAGAAGATGGACATGACAGGCTGATGTTTCTGCAGCCCTGCACCTCCAGATCCTTTCAAGCTGCACAGGTTTATAAAAGACTTTGCTGGCACTCGGCGAAGGATGGGCACCTTCGGCTCTCCTCACTTCTGCATGTTCACCTCCGCACCAACGGCATGCAGGGCTGTACAAATCCTTTGATAGGTGGTTATATCATGATAGGGAAATTTTACAACATAAATCTGTTGAAGCCTAGATCCAGTTTTGAACACAAGCCCCAAATCTCCTTGATGTCTATTGATGCCTCTCAGCACATAGCATGGTCTAGACTAGAGGATTCCTTAAGATCCCACACAGCCTTGTTTTCCTTGATCCCTCTAATTTCTTATCAAACTAGAAATTTCCCATTTGAATACAGATATAATTCCAGCCACTTTGGCAACTTTTCCAATCCCCATTAGAGCTTCACAACCCTGAATAAAGCATGGTTGGTTTAGCACACTCAATGAACTGCGAAGTCTCATCATTGAATTTGATCTCTTTTGCAGCAGAGCCATTCCCCTTCTAAAGCCCTGCCTATCTAATAGGTGTGTGTTCTTCTGTGTCCTGGTCCCGTCTTGTCTAAGCACAGCAATAGATGTGGCATATGGATTGGACACTGGATGTCCATTGTGCCAGGAGGAGAGCGAAGACAGTATCAGTCATCCGAAATGCCGAATGGGAGGGCTAGAGGGTTTTGAATGTTTCACATGCCTTGTGTGTTTTCTCTTAGATGTATTGTGAGAAATGTGATGAATTCGACTCTTTCTTTCTACAGATTAGAATAAAGAATCACAAAAATCCTCTTTGAATACCTTGCTAACACCTCCTCAGCTGGCTCATTATAATCTATTGTAGAGCATTTCCAAAAATTTCATATGGGTCAGGAATAACCCCATTGGTACGGACAAAAGGTGCCAATGCTCAGCTTTACAAACCTGTACTAGCTGAGGAATGTACCTTTCCATACCTCGGGCATCTCTATGTACAAACCAACAACTTCAAACCTGCCCAAGCAAAATAAAACCCCACAACCCAAGAGTGATGGGTCAGTCACACACCTACAGCAGTTGGAGGCTAAAACCCCCATCACTAGGAGCAAACGTCCCCGCTGCAGTGCTGGGAGCTTCCTAGCAAAAAGCCCTTGCTGTTACAGCTGTAATTACATAAATCCCTTTGATGCGCTTGTGTCAAAACCATTGATCAAGAAACAGTATTAATTAGACCTAATCCACACTTCAGGGGCACCAGAACATATCATCACGGCTCGAGGGGGTTTAGGGCAGCAGAGTGTACGTCTCAGCAAAGCTCCCTTAATTTTATCCTCATGATTTTGAAGGTGTGAATGCACAGAGGAAAAATGAGAGAGAAGAAAACAAAAGGAAAATAGCAGCTTTGCAAATTTAGCCCTCCTGAGGTGCAGTTAGCGCACTGAGTTGTCTGTCGGGTTCAAATCCACTGTGACTGTACCTAGACAAACCAAGTACACCCTCAAAGTTTGTACCTTTGAGAAGAAACATTGAAATATCACAGAGGTACTAAATAACCTACCTGCAAGCACAGCTATTCACTTCTCTCCAAGCAACTGCATGGGCAAAGGGCTAAATAAAGCACCTGGGTTATTTACTGCTGGAAGGCAAAGTCTGAGGTCCCTGGCAATGCTCCAGCTCCGACAGCCTGATCCCAACACAATTGGTTGCCCTGTCCCTCCACCACGCCACTACAAAACCAGCTGTCTGCTAGAGAGAGCAGGAGGCCAGGTGCAGACAGGAGGAGCAGGCATCTGGAAACTGCCCCAGGTTGTAGGCTCTGAAGAGTTAAAGCAACCAGAGGAACCTTAAATAAAACCAAAAAAAAAAAAGAAAAATCCCTAAACCAACCACAAAAAAAGAACTAAGCAGCAGCTCTCACAACAAAAATGCAGTTCCAAAATTAATGAGATTTTGATAACCTCCCTTTAAAAATGGAATATTTTCATTTTAAAATGTACAAAGACTAGAATCTTCATAAATATCCTATTAAGAAACTTCTGCTGCTGTTTTAGAGTTTCAATTGAAATATAGTGCATGAAGGTTGCCATAGCTACAAGCGAATTTTTAAATAACCATTTTTCATCAGAGCAGCTGCAGCACCATGCACAAATGAGGGTGAAGTGGGGAAGCTGGAAGGAGTCCGACCAACTTTAAGCTCCCAATCAACTGATTCCAAGATTTTCAAAAACAGCTTAGAAACTTTTAATACGCTTTCTGCTTTTTGAAGAAAATATTGCCCTTTGTTGTTTGGCAGCACCCCAGCAAATGCTGTCAGCACCACATGAGATCTCAGTCAAGAGGAGAGCTTTGCTTTCAAGCTGGAAAAGATAAAAATTTCCACTGCTAAGTCCCTACAAAGATGCAAGTTCCCAAGCAACTGAAGGATGCGCTGTGGCCTCAGGTCCGCTCTGAAGGGCGTTCTGCGTAAACTAGCTGATTGACAGCAATATGCCTAAAAATGCCACAGGAGTCACAGATTTCTGTACCTAGGAAAAACTCCTCCTTGCCCGAGCTTGCACAGGAAAATACAGAAAGGAGGAAACGTGAAAAACAAACGAAGCTATAAAATGCTAGCAGGAGGCTTTTGAAGTGGGGCCATGGTCCTACCTCCGATGGTGTTCGGTGAATCATGGGCATTGGGAGGCATTTTCCTCTCTTCTCCTCTGCCTGGCAGGAAGAGGCAAAGCAACTTTCTGAGCAACAGCGCAAGCAGAAAATGGACATTTCTGCACTGTGGGCGTCTGTTCAGAGGAGGGCTAGGCTATGGATAACACTGATAGCCTCCTTTCTACTCAAGCCTTTCAATCAGTGATATTAACTATGGCAAAATTCCTAGAAAACTTCAAACAGATTCATTTTGTGTCCTCAGCCAAGCATCTCCCTGTGTCCCAGTCTATAAAATGAGAATAAATAAAGAATAAAATTTCTCACAGGAATACCAAGAGATTTAACTTCAGCACAATAGCAATTGAATTGCTATCTATAGAAAGTGGAGATGCTTGGCTGGGTTTGGCATTTTTTTCTAAACAACAAATTAATGATTGTTATTTAATAGACTATTACGAATCTGAAAGAATCATTCCAGTGATGATTATTTTTATACAAAGTGCTTCATTTATCTATGGCCTGCTTCTAAGAGGTACCTCCAGAGCACAGTGGAAGTGCTGTCTGGTATTTTGGCGGTGATGCACGAAGGCCTGTGGTGCTCTGCCATCACCTGCATAGCAGCGGAGTTTACGGGCAAGCAACAGGTATTAATCTATACAGACAAATCTTCTGGGCAATGTATTTTACTCCAAATCCGAGCTTTAAATTTGCTTTGTATCTTGAAATGAAACAGCTTCCTTTCCCAATGACTGTATGTTTGTTTCTTCCAAAAATCAATCATTTTTTCTGCAGGTAGTAGACAAGGGAATTTTTGTAGGGTAAAAGACAAAGGAAAACAAAGGGGAGGAAAGTCAGAGAAAAGCTAAAAAAAATTAGAAAAATGAAAGTAAAAAAAAATCCTGTCTTGGTAGATTCTTCTAAAAATTACATTCTTTAACTAATTCCAAATATTCAAGCAAGTGTTCAAGGCCAGGTTGGATGAGGCTCTGAGAAACCTGATCTAGTGGGAGGTGTCCCTGCCCATGGCAGAGAGGTTGGAACAAGCTGATCTTTAGGGTCCCTTCCAACCCGAATCATTCTGTGATTCTATGATCCATAAGTGCTCAGGCAGTGTAAGATCTATCTTTAGCACAGAAAAGAAAAAATTTGAGAAGTCCCTCACTGTAGAAGCTAGATCCTTAATGGTAGCCAGAAACATCTTGGTGCCTCAGTGAGATAATGGCACAGCCTGCTTCAGCTGGCTTTGCCCAACGCTGCTCTCCGGGTTGGCAGTGAGAGATCGGAAAATGGAAAATAAGGATGACTACCAGAAAAACAACCTAGCAAATATCTTTCATGATAACTTTAACCTAGTCTTTGACAGTGCAAAACCAGGATAGTACAACAGAGTGAGGGAGGGATGCCAGTGAATAGAGATTTCTATACTCAAGCTCACGTACCCTGCCAAAGGGACAGACCTTCCAGGACATCTTTAGGTTTTAGCTGTTGTGATGTAGAGGTTTTTTTTAAAGGAAAGAAGCAGAAGACAAAAAAAAGCACAAGCTGCTGCATGCCTGAGCTGCCAGAAAAACAGATTGTGAGTCACTGAAGACTAGTGACCTTAGTCAGCATATTGCGACTCCATAGCTTTTAAGCCCTGCTGTTTCTTTTCCAAGGCAGATGAGAGCCTTGTCAAAGCTGTAGTTTCCATATATACACATGCACACTCATGCTCACAGTAAAGTGCTATTTCTCTCCACTGTGCAGACATCAGGATTACTGAACCTGACATAAACTCATCATTTTCCTGGAAGCAAAAACGGATGGTAGCCAAAAAGTTGAGTCATAGCCGGCAACAGCTGTCTTATCTTGGGGTACCAAAGGTCAGCAAGTGCAGAGCCATCTCTAGAGGAATGTGCAATGTCCAGCCACACATTTGAAAGGGCCTAAGATCATTTGCTGAGAGTAAACGCCTCTCTGCAGCCTGCACTAACACCTCTCATCAGCATTCACTGGACGAGGCACACACAGTATAAAGAAGAAATGCAGAGACTTAAGGAGAAGCTGATGAGTAGAAGGCAGCAAAAGAGAGCAGGGCTTAATGTCACAATGCACTTTTCTCACCTCACCTGCAATGCAAATCATGAGAACACCTACAGACCTGTTACTGCTGCGGCAGCTCCTCTCTCTCTGTCTGCCTCCATCCGCTCCCCTCTCTGTGCTGCTTCACCATTTGTTTTCATTCTGCTTTTGAAGTAGCGCACAAGCTCCTGCAGCACTCATGAGGCTTGCTTTTTTCACCAGATTAAAACACTATCTTGAAACAGGGAGAAAAGAGTCCTGGGGTATAAGCTACCAAAAAAAAAAAAATTTTTAAAAACTCTCACATCTCACAATATACTGGAGAGAAAAATGAAAAAAAAAAAACCACAAGAGAGATGTCTTGAGAGAGGCAGGGAGGAATCAAGGACAAAGAGGTGGAGACAGAATATCAGCTAAGAGAGGGAGAGGTAGCAAACTGCACAAACAGCAGCAGTGGGTGATACTGGGGCATGTTCCTACCAGAAGAAGGAGGAGGGTGTAGGTGTTTGTCCTCATTTGTTTGTTGTGAATAGTAAGAAAGCCACAAGTGAAGAGTAACAAGCATGCAACAGAATTCAGGACTGCTCTCAATTTTAAGTATTTGGACCCTCAGTTTATTATGCAGACTGTAGGAAGCTTTGCTGGTCTACAAGAGATGTGCCAGGGGGATTCAGCTCAATGATTTGTTCAGAACAAATAAACAGAGTAAGATCTGTGAATAAGGACCAGAAGGTGGCATAGATCAGCTTGAAAAAAAATATAGAGACGGTACATCTGTTCAGCAAGTGCTTTACTTGCTCCAAAATCAAGTTTCAAATCTATAGCAGCACTAACAAATGTAGTTGAATTCACCTGAATGATTCTTCCAAGAGGAAAAAATCAGAATCTCACTCTGAGGATGACTTGTTATCCAGGGCAAGCAAGGTTCAAAAGTAACTACAGCAGCCTGTGGCAAAGGAAGAACACGCTGAGTGGTTGGTCATTGTGAGGCTGAAAGACAGTCTTGCTTCTGCTTTCGAAATCGCTCTGTGCCTGATAGTTTTAATCTGTTCTCTCCCACCCAGCAGCAATTGTAGAGCACAGAAAACATCTAGGCAGCTTTGAGAGAAAAAAGGCCTGAGAATAACAGACTCTGGGAACAGCTCTTTCCTTCACCATTTTCCACATGAGCAACTATGATCATAACGTGTACTTGCTCAGGGCACAAATACCAACTACTTTTTCATTACATACAGACTGTGCATCCCCTCTATATTTTAACTAATGTCCAATTTGAGATAACAACAATAGCACTATTATTACTTCACAACTTACTGTAGACTTCTGAGGGGGGAAAAGAGCATTACTTACAGCACGTTTTGAGGCCCACGCTCAAAGAGATCAGACTGCAGACTCCTGTACCAAAGGCCATCTTGATGTCATCAGTGGCCTTGTGTGATTGCCAGCATATACACATCATCTTCTCTGCTGCACCATTGCCTGGAGGCTAGGCTTCATCATGGGTTTGCACCTTCAGTCATCTTATATCCGCCGCACTGCCTGCATTAGACATCCTGTAAAACTGTTCCATCACTCTCTCTTCTTTTGCAGATTTTGCTAACTCTGACCTCAAATTTCATTTCCTCTTTCTGAAAGAGATGATAGAGAAATTTTTTTTAAAAAATGAAACTTCAATATCATCCTTGCTTTGTGCATTTCTCCCTCTTGTTTAATGGATATTCCCATAGCAGGAGCTGTTGGAACTGGTGAGCTCTTCCAAGAACTATAATTTCTGGACTGGTAAGCATGATATATTTCAGACAGCCACAAAGAAACTCTTCAATCCCTAGAATAAAAAATTATATGAAAAGCACATCAGTATGAAGGTACATCTGTATCCACAGGCAGCAGAGATTGTATCTGATTATTTTTAGTGTAAATACATTTCCAGAATAAAAGACACATGACAGTTTTAAGCTACCTAGCTGAAAACACTGCTCGCTGCACCTGTGGGATTTTAGTATTTCTATGCTTTTAAGAGCATTGCACCACAGGGATATGATCAGTGCATGATCCACTTTACTGAGTTGGAAAAATGTAATTTAGGAAGGTGTTACTATTGCAGGAAAGAAGTGGAAAGCTCATTGGTAATGATAATTCTTTACATGCTTAAAGACCACAAATATTATTTTCTTTGCACCTGAATAAAAAAATTTGAACATAGATCCTCCAAGAAAAAAACATCAGCTTGTGACTTGAATGAATCCCCCTAAAAAGGGATGCTTGTGCTGCCGAGCCTTCAAGCAGCACACACTGATTACACTAGAAGCTCCCTAATCCAAACACTTTGAGAGCACATTACCGTCTTCAGGAAAGCAAATCTCTGTTTACGTTTGCTGGTGGCTGGTGCAAATGCATATTCCATGCAGTCGCGACTGAGAGGGGTTTTTTGTTGTTGTTGCTGAAAACAGATATTTGCCATAAGATAATGTAAGAGAAACAATAACTGTACAGCAGCGGTACCGACAGAGAAGGTTACAGCAGATTATCAGTTGGCAAACTTGGCATTCAGACCGGGAAGGTCGAGGCCTTCACTGGTCTAGTGCAGCTGACCATAGCTGCCATTAGGAGTACTGCACCACTTTGCAGCTTTTGGTGGCCATCATTCAATCCAAAATATGCCAGGGAGTTATATCTAACTTTGATAAAACTAAGAGGAAATAACAGAGGGAATTAAACAGTCAGCAGCAACACAGAGCCTATCAACTAAGAAAAGATTCAATCACTATTAGCTATTTAACATGAGAGAGCCTGGCCTTTGCAATGAAACCTCCCTGTAAAGACGATTCACATCAGTTATTCTTTCTCTCCTACTTGCTGCTATCACCATCCGGAAGAGTCAGCGAGTGATCAAGTGCTTCTTTGATCTCCTGCATATGTGAAGACAGAAATATCCAAGCTGAAGAACTGAGCCCCACGGGTCTGACAGCAGATTCAATTACAACCCATGGAATTCAGTTCTCAAAGCTGAGAATACATGACATTCATTTTAAGGCTGTCCTGACGCACAGTAGTGTCTCATACTCCTGCTTGCTCTCTCCAGTGCCTGGCCCTCTTCCAGGTGCTGTAAAACAGAAGAGTGAAACCTTCACCACAGCCAAAGCAGCTCTGCCCAGACGGTAGGTCAGATGCAGAATCATGGCTCGAGGACATATATATTGAAAACTAGACTATTTTATATTTTCTTCTGGCACCAGAAGCAGCCACATATATATAGACAGAATGTGCCCCAACACATTGCAGAATTCATAGTAATAAAAAATGAAATTTATAGTCAAGGACTATAACAGTATCATATTTAGCACTTTTCTGAAAGCCTTTGAGAATTTCAAAGAAGTAAGTTATAAACTTCCTTCCCCTTTTTTGAATATGACAACATAGACACAGAGGGAAAAGTCTCCCAGAGTCGCATAGCAATCTTTATTAATAAAATAATCCATCCAGAAGCTCAGAAGAAGGAAATTTGGCACTGGTACAACCCTTCAGAGTCATCAAGAGTCTGGGTGGCAAAAAGGCAAGCAGAAGCCTTCAGTATTACAGCTGCACGGTTGTGCCCTGACACAACTGTCTGATGCGACAACCTCATCCCAGAGTGACAATCTCACCCAAAGGCAGGAGTTTTGCACTACAGATAAATACTGCTCAAACGCACTGAAGATCAAAGCTGACATCTCAGACAGGAAGCACCTCGTCGCTTCTGACAAACCTAACTTGCAAGTTTCATGAAACTTCATACCTCAAACTTGGAATTTTTGAGGGAAAATAGATTGGAGAAGGTGCTGGATGATGCATTCATCTGTAAATTAGATGTTATATCTGCTTAGCACCATGTATAAATAGTGTTGGTTTAGTTATAAAAAAAAAATCCTATTTATTTGCAACATTTTAAACATTTTTTTTATGTTTCAGTAAGATGAGGCATCACAAAAAAATCCCTTTGGATTCAATGAAAAGAAATATTTGGTCTGTAAAAAATACTTGGAGGTTAAGGGGATTTCAGATTAAATCTTTTAGCCTTAAAAACTAAATTTAACTAAATTTACTTAGAGTGTTCAAAGCGAACAAATTATTTTAGTTTAGTATTGCTTTTCTTAAATGATAAGTATAGATTTTTTTTAAATAAAAATCAAAGAGTTTCAAGCTTTTCCCTGAGAAAGTAATTTGATTCAAAGCTGCCATATTTAATTTTTTTTACTAGAAAATTCCCAGTTTATTCTAACCAAAAATTTGCCCAGCCCTGGCAGCAATTCAAAGCTCCCCCAGCAAAGCTCACTAGCCAAGCAGAGAAATCAGCTACTGTGCAGTCAGCACTGTGCAGCTACAAAAACGTTTTTCTTTGTACAGCCTGTCCTAGAGCAATTGCTATCTGGTTTTCTAAATCATTTAACTAGTCCCACTCTTAAATTTATCTCTAAAACCTTCACCTCAAATAAACAACAAACATCTGAGAAAATTGCTATGAACAATTCTTGATAACACCCAGCGCTGCGTTTTCAGCCGAATTAGCAAGACATGCGGCCAAATCAGCAGAGGCTCAGCGCAGAGCACGTTGTTTGGCAGGATATCCAACAGCTCCGCTGCTGTGGTATCCAACAGCGTGCCTGTGTCTTTACAGCTCTAATTGTTTTCTTAGGCTGTTGAACCAGTCAAGCAAACAACAGAAATTAAAGATATGCTTCTTTAACTATTTCTCTTGCTGGCAGGGAAACCTCTGCACAAATATTTTTGTAAAGAAACTGTCTTGTGATGCCCACAGCCCAGTTCAGGGCCACCGGTCTGTCAGTTGACTCTGTGAGACTTCTATTACAGGAAAGAAAAAGCAAATTAACAAAAGCAACGTCTTGTTAAGGCCTTCAAAGAAGACACAATTTTATCTGCAACTTTGAAATAGGATACCATAGCAGTAAATTGTGCTTGTCTGATTTTTCCGATTGGCCACTGGAGCACTGCTTGCCAAAGATTGTTGTTGATGTAGAGCAAGACATTTGCCAGCAGCCTGGCCCCTCCATGGTAATCACTCTTCCAATCCCAAGCAGGAAAATCAACCAAATTATCATCAATAAAAACAGAGAAAGGGTCAGGAAGGATAAAGGATGGAAGTGTTCAGTCCCCACTCAGGCCAGAAGGGCAGCTGAATGTTGGGGTGCAGCATGGGGTGCTCTCCAGCCCTGTGCTCATGGGAAGCTAAATCCACCTCCCGCTTCCTGGGTGAGCTGTTGCAGAGCTGCCACCTTCCAGGGAGATGAGGATGGAGAGCAGACATCCTCACGACAGAAACACAGATGAACATGTTCTAAGATTACTACCTCACACCTGGGAACCTGCAGCACGGGCCATGGCAGGCAGCTCCACTCCTCCTAAAGCTCTGGGATGGACCTGTCCCAATGGTCTCCCTGGGAAGGACAGCCCAGCTGAGCTCTCCACCAGCACAGCTGGCGTTTTCTTGAAATCCCTGAAGGGCAGGTGTGGACTGGTACAACCTCATAATCCCACAGACATTTTCAAGGTAAATTTGCTTTAGAGGTTTTTTTTTAAGTAGGAGAAAAGGTCAAACCCTCTCTCTCAATTTGCCTGCTGAGTTTAATATTGTCGCAGTGCATTAGTTCTCTCTGTTCTTGAAAAAAACACAGTGCCAGTTTCAGCCACGTTCTGCTCTGACTTTTTATCAACTTCATGAGTGCCATCCTCTATCCTTTCAGTGTCATCCCTGGAGCACCTCCTTCCTTCTGAGAACTCATTTACTCAAGAATTAAATTCACGCATTTGCAAACAAGAAGGCAGCCCGTAAAATTATAGTGTTCTGCCTTTGCAAGAGCAGTGAAGAGGTGAGTCTTTTCAACAGGCCATAAATCTACTTTTTGAAAAAACATTATTTTTCCCTCTTGCAGCAAGGTCACTTAGTACTTCATAGCTTGCAGATCTTATTACACCAGAATTAACTATTCCTACAGGACAGATACTTAACAGGCAATCATCATATAAAGTTTTACTGCTACACTGAAAGGCAAACCTTTTTAGAGTGATTAAGTAATGTTAAGTGCCTGAAGACCATTCTTCCGTAAGTTTCCTTTTGAATTAAATATGTTTTAACAGGAAAAGAACATAAAGATCCTAAAGCCATCAAGTTAATGGAATGTGTAAATTCTCTGCATTTTCCTTATCATCCCCTACTTTTATTCTCTATGTTGCCATTAATACCTTTCTTTTTTAATACATCTACATTTGTCTGAACATACAACCAAAGAGTGAGATTTTAATGCCTCTTGACCAGTCAGTGATCTACTGCAGCCTCACACAAAATCCAGATACTATTCAAATGAGCTCAACATGGGTGGTAATTAATTAGCATCGATGGGAAACTTGAAATAAAATATGAATATAGTCACATCTTTTTAGGAGCATAATATATCTTCTTACCCTTGTTTAGTTAGACATTTTTGCCATAGCTAGTGGAAAAATACATATCTCACAGGTACACTGACATGTTTGTTGAAACAAGAGGGCAAAATGGAAGATGAAGTCATTCTAGAGATCTTGAGTTTAAAAAAAAAAAAAGGAAAACTCACAGCCAGCAATGGTCGTAGTGACACCAGAGGCAGCCATACACTCGAACTCAGCGAAAGCTTTCAGGTTAAAACTGTCGCGCTGTGTTGCAGGGCATGAGAGCTGAGGGTTTCGGAAGCGGGGCCGTGGGCTGCACGCTCTGCAGAGCCGCGGGATGTTTTGTTTGCTGGGCAGATCTCATTCATCGCCCGTGACAGCACTGCCAGGTGCAGCTGCTGACCTCACGCTCGCCTGCGCATTTGCTGGTAGGGCACTGGTCAGTGAGAAGCTGCTGCTCAGCATGATGAACCCAGATCTCAACATTTAAAACCGTTCAAAACCCTTACCTGACCTTTCTGGTCTTCTCTATTTTAAAAATCCCCATTTCTTTTACTTTCCTTCATTTCTTGAACTTTTCTGACATTTCTTATCTTCTCCATTTAAAAATTCCCCATTTCTTTGACTTCCCCCACTTCCTGCTTTTCTTGAACTTCCTTGCAGATGACCCGTCCCCATGTTCCCCAGCTGGGCTGGCTGCTCACCTCACTCAGCCAGGGCAGGCGGCCTCCCTTGCTCTCCACAGTAACTCCAATTTGTTCCCTGACTCACCACCCTACAGGAGCTGCGTGGTGTGCTGGGCCCTGGGGAGCCTGCCTTGTCCTCCTAGCAAAAAAATCAAGCCTTTTCTACACTGACCAGGTCTTCTTCCATCACTCCAACCAACAGCAGAGCAGCTCTGCTTACAAAGTAAAGATCAACAAGAAAGTCTTGACTCTGTTCCTTAGATAAAAGGTAAACATCGCTAATATTTTAACACACCTTTAATATTGGTAATCCCTTTCAGTAAAACCAATGGGCATGTTTACAGACAAAGAGTGTTCGCATGCAGAGAAGCTTCTAATCTTTCCTTGCTCTCTAAAGGTCATGTTCACCATTGAAAAAAGCAAGACCAAAGTTTCGGTGCAGGCTTAAAGAAATCATAGAACCATAGCATGCCAGGTTGGAAGGGACCTCAAGGATCATCTGGTCCAATCTTTTAAGCTCACCTAAGCTTTGCTCTTGAGCTGAACTCTGCCAGTATCAAACAAGTCCCATCAGACAGAAACACACTGGTGCTAAGCACGCCCTGCTCCAGGATTACACTCCAGGTTCTCACCGCATCAGTGAAGACCAACAGCAATGCCAGATTAAGAACTGCCTGTAGGTAGTCCTTGTCACAATGAGACGACGAATGCATCATGTCCGTAATGTCTTCAGACCAGCAACTACACAGACACTTTCACTGTCCCCTCACCAAAGAGGAGAAAAAAACAAAAGTTAAAAAAAAAATGGAATGGTTAATTTATATTTAAAAAAACCCTCACATCTCATGATGAGTCAGTATTAGTCCAAGCACATATTTTGGGCTTGGCAGAAGCAAGTGTATTTGTTCCCAATGTGATTTCTGAAACTCCCAGTTATTTCCTGGATGCATTTTTAATTTCAAGCAGCAGTCTGCTGCCAATATCTATGTCACGAATAACAAACAGTCAATTTCCTCTTCTGTAGAATTATTCCACTCTGCTTATCTGGAGGTTCAGTTCTGTTGTCTCCATTTTAATCACATTTTCCAACAACACAGTGCTTTGTGCAACAGACCATTTTCCTTCAAGATAAAAACGATTGCATATTCCATTTCATTTTTTGACCTAAAACTTACTGAGGTTTTTGCATTTTTTCACTGATTAAAAAAAAATCATGGCAAAATACATGGCAAGTATAAATCACAAAGAAAAACATACATTTATACCTATATGCATTGCAGCTTGTTAAAACAAGTGCATAATAAAAATGTTACTTCGTATTTTTAAAAAGTTCTGGCCATCAGCAATAACAATAAGGGCTTCTAATACAAAGTATTAGTTTTAGCATGTACTATAGCATATATTTACAGGATAACTACAGACTAGTCTAGTTTCAGCTATCTTCACAGTAAGCCATAATAGGTCACAGCCCTGGAGAAAATTTCAGCAAGTCTTGAGTATTGAAAACCACAAACATTTATGGGCTCCATTTTATTTATACATAGATATTCTCAGATGACAGGATGAAACAAAGTGTAGAGGAATGTAAATAGTCTGAACCATATATTTTGCACATCGATGCAATTGCAGTAACAGCTGTATTAGCAGTGCCCAGATGTTGCAAGAAACAGGAGGGACAGGCGGAAAGCCAATTTTCAGCATGCTAATAAGGGTAATGAGAACTGAGAAGTTAAAAGCCCTTGTAACTCTGTGAAACTCCATCTCTTTTCTTTATAATTTCAGCAATAAATTTCTACTCTAAACAAACAAGGTTTCCTACCAGCTGACTAATGATGAGGACAAAGAAAAAAGCCTACCTCTTTAAATATGGAGATGTCTCCAAACCCAGTAATCCTTCCTCCCTTGGTCAGGATATCTGATAACTGTACCCACACACACCCTACCTCCCAGCCCCGGAGAAGGCAGGCAGGGTGGTGAGATGAACTCTTCGTCTGAACCAGTTCCTGATAAATGTAGTGGAACAGAGTGAGCTTGAAAGGACCGGCCAATCCATATGTTTCAGATGTGATCTAAACAGCCAAAAATATAGGAAGAGGGAAAAAAGTAAACAAGAGAGAGTAGATGGCTATTTCTTGTTCCCTTCCAGTTTCTACATCTTTAATAATTCAAAAGAACTGGCAATATTTCAACTGCTGAAAGTACACAAATATTTACAGTACTTGTCACTGCCCAACTGTTAGACTATATATTACTAACCCCAACCAGTTAGGCTCCATATAAGCAGTTAAAAAGCAAACAGGCAAACATCAATCAATCACCTTTTTATAACTCACCCATGATTTAAAAAAAAATGTGACGATCACCCAGCAAGGAGTTTATTTGGCAAAGCACATTGTAATAAATAGCTGTAATGTTAGTAATCCATTAGAATCTAGAGGGTTTTTTTCTTCAAAAAGATTTGATATATAAATACTTGAAATATAAAAAATTACTGCATTTATATTTTATATTGTAACTGTACTGTAGTTTTTGAGAATAGTCTATGAATAGCAAACAAACTTTCAGTACTTATGTGGTCTGTTTCAATATTAATTCACTGAAATAAGCCAGCATAATATTGGGATAATGAAACAGCTCAAGTATTGTGGAAACTGGCTGCAGTTAATTCAGACAAAGGTACGTGACTGTTAATAAAAGAGTCTGAGAGCAATGAATTGTGACTCGGTTAAGGCACCCTAACCCCTGCAAGCTATTTAGACAGCATTATTCAAAATGTGGGCTGGAGACCACTGCTGTCAGACACTAGAAACTGGTCCATGAACAATCTCATTTAGAAGATGAAAAAATGCACGTCTCTCCCCACACTGTTGGCAGCGATGGCAGCGAGCACGGGCAGACAGAGCTGGGCGCCGGTTTCTGGATGCTGCCAGGGACCGCCTGCAGGTGCAGACGGCTCCTTTTTGGGCATACAAAATCATCCAAGATTTTTGTTTCAAAGGGGCTCCATTCGAAAAGGCTGAGAAATGCTGACACAGCCAGCCTGCGGGGACCTGATGCCGCCTGCCTCCATAATACATTCACCTCCTAGCCAGGATTTTAAATCTTATTGCCCTTTTGCTCACCAGATCTGATTTTCAAGAAAATAATTTTAGGTACTATATAGATTCAACATAATCACATCTAGAATATTCAGTCAAGTATGTTGACTACAACTAATGATTACACCGAAAGTAAAGGCATTCTTTGATGCATTCAGACTTAATGTAAGATCATCCGAGTTGCCAGTATGGACTTGGATATCCAGTACCCACTGAAGAATTAAAAGCAGCTTTGAACCCACTTTTTCAGGCTTCTCCTCCCAAGAAGATCCCAGGTAGTCAGTGACATATTTGAAACCTCTGTTTTGCAAAAGAGTCCCCACTGCAACCTCAGGCTCTTGTCTTGCCATTGTGGCAGTCCTTCAACTCCCACTCCCCTCCCTGAGCTCCAGGTCCTGCTTATCCAACTACAGAACTGATTTAAAGTCCTGCGAAGCCTCATCCCAGAAGCAAATTGAGATGGAGTACAGATACTTGAAAAGCTGAAGAAGAGAGAGAATACAAAGCTTTGCTCGTGAAATCATGGAGTTGTTTCCAAAATGATACACAAAATCTATTTCAATAATGAAAACTGACTTTTCTCCTTTCTTTTTTAATTATGGGAAAATATAGATATGTTTAATTTGACCAATAAAAAGCCATAAGTATACATTTTAATCACCAAAACATTTCACATTTTCATCACTACTTCACACAGAAAATAAAACCTCAACGTTCTCCCAAATGACCGTGAAATATAGCTGGTCCCAATAATGGCTTGCACCAAAGCTATGGCAATTAGCATTTTTTTCATCCACTAGTCAAGAACAAGAGAAATAACACAAAAGAAAAATGTCATTTGGCTGAATCTGGAACCATTTTAAAAAATATTATTTTCTGAAGACAAAATACATTCACTTATATACATTACAAGGTATTTTTTGGCCTAGAAACACCCCTTTGTTTCCTTTTGCTATTATTATTCTTATTGCATGAGAGCACTTAAGAAAATGAACAGTATTTTTAAAGAAAAAATAAGGTTTAATTCTGAAACTGTTAAAATACTTTGATTTTTTTGATTATTTACCTGATACTATTTGTTGCACTCAGTTAAGCTTTGTAAATAATTTCACTTCATTCAAAACTGTGTTTTTCAGTAAGCAAACTACTCACAAAAAGATGAGAGTAACTGCCTGTCTCTAATCAGGCTAATAGATGGAGAGATAGGAGCTGTCTTACCCTGCAGATTCCAGAAAACCATCTCTGCACTTTTCCAATTCAACAGGGAATTTGTTGGAAATTCCACTATGGAAAACTGTGGCGTTTCCTCCATCCCTTTTTTCCATACAGTAAACCAAACTTTTGAATGCCCAATAAGCTCAGAGTACATAGAGAAAAAAACAAAAACGAAACAAAACCCAACCAAACCAAACAACCTTCTTCAAAAAAAGTAAAGGATATGAAAGAAAACCAGGTATAGCCAGTCAAACCCCTTGGCTGCTATCAAACATTGTACTTTCAAAATCAGTGCCATGTGATGGAGAGAAAGACACACAGGCATCTATTAACTCCCTGTTTAAATAGCTCTTATTTAAGTGGGTTAAGATACAGATTTAAAAGAAAAAATTAATATACATAAATCATAATGCAAGGAAAATATTAAAGCACATAACACTTCCACCACCCTTGTTTCTGAATTGCCATTGGATTCAGAACAAAGTCTTAATGGTGCTGGAAGGACCGTAGCAAAAAAATCTCTGGCTGAGGAAGAGAAGCATTAGAAAATGTGCAGATTCCCTGATATAAAAGTACTTAAAAGTCATTCTAAATTTCTCATCACTTTAGCATAATATAACCGAAAATTACTTAAAACACTTGATCTTGATTCTGCTGCTGTTTACAAAATGTGAGTCCATCAAACCTGACCGAATTACTCTGGTTTAAAGCTGGAGGAATTAAGGAAGAATTTGGCATTTCGATTCAATCTCTTATGTTCACTTTACCTTACACATATACAAAGCGTACTGGCTCTCAGGCAGAAGATAAGCATGTAATAAATCAACTTACACTTTTTTTCTCAGCTCTTGCTCACAGTGGAATCCCCAATATTCATTTTGTTTTATCTTTTCCCACTCTTCAGCTTTTTCTCTTTCATTTTCCTTCCTCCTCTTCAAACACCACAGCTTTGCGTTCGTCATTTTCTATTTACATCACTCCGCTTTGTTCTCTATAATGGAAAGACAGGCAGAAAGAAAGGCAGACAGACAGACAGCAAGGAGAGAGACACAGCTAGTCTAAGGTAACCAAGACACCCACATTCTGGAGGATCTGTTTCTCTCTCAAAAACTTTTTAACTTTATAAAGGGAAGGGAATCAAAGCTCATTTGCATACGGGTTCATTCCATCTATTCAGCTCACATGTTTATAGCTCTGGAAAGTCCCTTTCTGATTCCCTGGTTGATAAAGAGCCAGGAAGGTAACGCAACAGCAGGGAGAGGTGAGAACTGTTGTGCTGACCTTGCAAGCAGGGCCTAAACGAAGAGCTCCATTCGCTTTGCTCGGAGGACCCAACTGGGAGATTCAGGTGCTTTTTATCCTTTAGATTTCAAGGCTCAGACCGTGCATGGAGAGCTAAAGATTGAAGGCAGAGAAACCCCTACTTTTGCACAGGAGGAAGCTCTGGTCAGGCGCTCAATACTTCAGCTTCCTGTCTGTACACTCCGTGGTCTAATCTGGGGAAATCCTGAAAACATTATCAGATGCCTGATAAGCTCTTTAGCTTTCAAGTACATAGTGATTCAGTTTCGGTCAAAACCTCATTTGAATACAGTTTTTAAATCTAAATAAAAAACGAGACCCTAATGGAGAAGAGATAAGACTTGTAGTCTAACATCACTGACATCCAAAGTAATGCGACTGATGCTTAAAACTGGCATAAACAATTCTACTTTTCCATACCTGCATCAGGATGTTCAGTGGGTACAATTCAAGCTTATTAGAAAGGGGTGGAATTCTATGTCTGGTTAATTAAATGCCTTTATTTACCCACAAACAACGCAGCAGAAGCAGCAGCACAGATTACTTACTCCGTCCCAAGATGGACTCTGGTGTCCACTCATCCCACAAGTTTCTCCATCAAAGCTGGCAAGTGTGGCAATCTGTTTTGTTCAATGTAGACACTTACTTACCAGGCTTTAGACAGATGTTTTCAAATTCATTTCACAGCCACTCATCACAGATGCTCTTTGATCTGTGGATTTAGTCCTGGAAGAGTAAATCTCCACCACCACAGTCATAGCCCCCACCATTTTCCAATTCAGATGGGTACTGAACCAGGATTTACCCACAGGAAATCTCTCCCACTCCATTGGTCTCCTTAATCTCAGTCAGGCCAGGGAGCTTTTCGAGGACACATTCCAGGACATTCACCTTCGCACATGACTTCTGAAGATCTTGGGAAACTCACTCCATCTATGAGTCTGGAAGCAACCAAGGTATTGCAGGTCTGCAAGCAGACAGGGCGTAATCTACTTTCCACCCCCACACCGTAAAATATATCAAATGCTTTTTGTGAGAGCTCTGAGGTTTTCTGCTGCACTCATCCTAAAGTTTAGCACAAAAACAAGCTCATGTATGGATCAGCGACTTTGGAGAAGAGGAAAATGAGGAAGATATTTTTTGTTAATAACCACATTCCTGAGTCAGTACAAAGGTTCAAGTTGTCCATACTTAAAGCAAAAGTATGTGCCATCTTTTGTTTCATGCTGAGATCTGATTTACAGATCTCCACCTAGGCCAATACACAAGATAAATTTCACAAGAGTAGAGGTTTCAGAAACAAAACTGCTCATCATTTTAATACTCATGGTAAAATATCGAACAACAGTCATTAATACTAGAACGCATATCCATTGACACTGAGTCTTGATCTAGATGGGAAATAATCCCAGAGTTTTGAAAGCAGCTGGAACAGGGATTTTGCTTTCCAGCAGCATGAGAGACCTGGTGTGGGCTAATAAAATACCATGTTTGAGTTCTCAGGTGCTGCCCTGGGTCAAGTTGAGGCATGGAAAAGCAAAGGCCCTAGTAGGACTTATCAGTAAAGATGCTTAAATGAATTTGCATAAGTCATTGCACAGGAAGAGAGGAACAGTCATATTCAGGCTGGGATACAGCTGTATTTGCAGTACTCACTGGTACAACATTCAAATGCGTCTTCGCTCTAGCCGCAGGTTTAAAAACCTCTTTGTAAAAGATAGCGAACTAAATTAGTCTGTTCCCTGCTGACCCATGTGTCCTTCCTGGTTCTTTAAGTAGAGCTTATACAAGCTTCCTGGGCCCCAAAAGGTAGGTTTCATTATATGTGTCTATCAGCCAGATAACCTAAAACAGAAAGCAGCTAAACAGGAGCCAAATCCTATGGTGAGAGAATCACATTCCTCAGTTTTTGGCACATCTTCCAAGCAAAAGCAGAAAAATGACTAGTAAAATCTAAACATTTACACAGGCCTTTAGAAAGAAAAGATGACGGGACAGGTTCTCCACTTTGCTTTGTGAAACAAAAGCAAAGACAAAAGAGGTGGGGGGGAAGCTTGTACACAGTGACTGATAAGGGAAGAGAGAGAAAATCTACTGTGCACTGCTCTTGTCAGCTGACATCAGTCAGGATGGTTATTATCATCTTAGCATCTCATCTGGAAAGTTTTGACTAACTGAATTTGGTTTTTGACAGGAAGTCTAGATCTTAGCCTAATTCAGCTGCTGGAATTTCTTGAGGCATTATTGTGTTAGGTCAAACAAGGTAACACTACAGTCCTGAGCGCAGCACTAAGAGAAACGCAATGCGTGGTCGTGCAGTGCTTTCTAAAGGCATTAAATCACAGTCCAGGTGCCAGGATCATCAACACCAAGCAGTTCCACATTCTCTGATTTATTGCTGTTCACTGTCTTCTGTACAAATATAAAGGGCTGACTTTCTTCTTTCACTGGGGAGGAAGGTACTCTCAGAAGGAAAGATCTCTCCCAAGCTACTTAAAATCTTTACAACAGTATGAAACACGCAGGCATCAGAGAAATCAGGTCTTGTATATAAAATATTTTTCACAAAAATATAGCCTTCAGAAAGCACAGGAGACACATACTCACTTTTTGCGTTATGTCATAAATCTTCCATCCCTGTTTATAGTATTTTGTGACAGATAGGAAGACAATTTCAAGAGTTACAAATTCCAAGAGGAGTTGGAGCTTGCTCCCATTGAAAACTATGGCAAAATCCACATTACTTTTGAAGAAACTGGAATTTCTCCCTCGATACTGTTAAAAGCAAACTTTCACTTGGTTTCCCGTGAGAGATGAGTTCTGTGGGACTTCTTCTATGATACAAAGCCTTATACAAAAATATGTATTATTTTTTTATTTTTGTGCACCTAGTTGTCAGGTTTCTTTAAGCTGAATCAAGTTAAAATTTTATGAGCTCTCCCACTGATTCAAAGGAGATTGGGCTGACAGGTAAACCTAGGAAATACTTTATACATGTGCCTCTCATAGACCACTTTGCACATTTACAAAGGCTATGGTCATATCACAGGCCAGGTAGGTTTTAATTAGCCAATTCTTATTTTGCACTGTGATGGGCGTATAAATTAGGACACAGTGCTCTCACCTCTTACACAAGCACTGCAGAGCTACATCAGGCACACTTGGGTAGCAGTGTAGAGAGGGGATGGTAGAAACAGCCCTTCTGCCTACTCCTGATGACCTGTGTAGACTCCAGAAGCCACAGGGCTCACAAAAGAGGGAGGAACATGCCAAGACAGGAGAGGTGAAGTTCCCCTCCATGATATGTTTTTCTAAACTGGGAAGCATTCCCAGTAGGAAATGCCTGCAGAGGCTCCTACAGAGGCATGAACCTTCCTCCCAGAGTCTGTTTGTGTACGTAAGTGTATGTACATGCACATATTTCTTATCCTAAATGAAAAATATTGCTTCATAGCTGCACCAAGGGCTCGAATGTCACCAGAACAGCCCATAACCCCTGAGGCTTTGCTCAGGGTCCCTGACAACAGCAAGATTATCTGTCCCAGTGTCTTAAAACCCTGCCAGAGTTACTCTACTCAGCTTTAGCATTCTCTTGATTTTTTTGTTGTGACTGGCTTCACATTTGTGAAAGCAAAACCATGAGAGTCAGCGCAACGCAGTCAGGCCCCACAGAGACTGCAGCGCACCCACAGACCTGTCACCACACCTCAGCCCCAGGCCTGCACGCACCCTCCGCTTGTGATAAACGGCTCTTGGAAGATGAGTGGAGCACATCGATGGGTTAAAAAAAAAAATCTAATGCTGTCCAAGAAGTCAGCTTGAGTGAAAAGAAATCATGCGAAGTAGCATCAGGCATCACAGTACAATTTCTGTAATAAGCTTTATAGATGGCTTCATTGGAGACTTTGTAGCCAAAAGTTAAAGAAAACAGGAAGGTTTTAAATGAGTTTCGAAGGCAGGAAGTGAGTCAGCCCTGAGCAGGAGGGACAGCAAACAGCAACCCCTTCCACTGCAGACACCCAGCCGCAGGACATGGACACAGACATCCAGAGCCAGAGTGGATGAACCTGAAAGCAGAGAGTGTCAGCAGGGCAGGAACAGAGAGGAAAAGGGACCCTTCTTCACCCATCACAGCCCAAAGGAGAGATGATGTTCCTGTAGAAAGCTGTCTTCTAACCAGTTTTCCTTCTCCCTGCCGAAGAAGCCTAACCATCAAGCCACCAGCTCATCCCCTCCCTGCCCTGGCACACCAAAGCCTCCTGCATTTTCAGTTTTGCTCTGGAGGAGTGGCTGCAGAGAGTCCTCTGGAATAACTCACCTGGGAGCCGGATTTCAAGTCCTCTCAAGCATCTTTAAATCTGAACACTGGCCTCTCACGCACTCAGACGAGTACTGTGCTATTGGAAATAGAAACACCAACACCTCCTCCTCAGTTGCCATCCTACTCTGCCCACATCCCACATGAGAAGAAACTGCTCTGAAAACACAGTCGTATCAGCCTCCACAGAACAAGTAGGCCAAGGAACATCTCAGCAGGACTTAGGTATGAACAAGACTCTAGCTGCTTGCCTAGAAACAGATGCTTATCAGAGAATTCATCTGAAGTAAACAAAAGAGCCATAAACCACCAGTGCTACTGCAGCTCAGCAGCATTATGGCAGGAATTCTGAGGATCTTCATTTTGGGGATAGGTACAAAAGAGGCCTGGGTCCTTTTGTAGGTGCACTCCAGGCATACAAATTACGTGTAAAAATAGAACCATGGTTCTGAAGTCACACAGACAGCTTTGAAAATTATACTTTAGGTATTTGACAGTATTGCTCATTACACAACAGTGTTGCATTCTCAGTTATAGCACCAGGAAGTAACATCCAGACCTTAAGCCTGGACAGTCACACAAGCACCAAGACCCTGAACTGGTAATAAATTTCCACCAATTTCTGCAGACTCCTGTATAGGGCAAAACAGTTAAAAAATTAGCTGTTCCACAGGTAGGGCATCAGATTCCTAGCATGTCGGTCTCTGTTTCAAGCATATTGTTGAAGCTATTAGGAGGACAAATCTTTTTTTGCTCTCTGTATTAATGAGAAAAATGGGATGCTAGTTTCAACAGGAAAAAAAAAAAAAAAAAGATAAATCTGAAGAATAGGCAGAACTGGCTGAGCTCCAGCACTAGAAAAGCCCCCTGCCTCTCTGTTTCTTCTGAGAATAATCTTCTATAAAGCAGCAAACCACTGTAGCAAAAGACTTAAGAGCCACAGTATGGCCACATACACCAGTTCGGGGAACCAGGACACAAGTGAAGTAGAATATAAGCTTCCTCAAGGCAATTCGATTTCAATGCAAAGCATTTCCAAATCCTTCCTACTTTCAAAAGAAACTTAGAATAAGGCGTGGGAAGATGGGCACAGAAGAACAAAATATTTCAGAGGAAAGTTTACTAACATTGAAAGAAGCTATTCTGAACTTCATACCTGAAAAAAAAAAAAAAAAAAAGCCGGGGCAAAACTGGGTAGAAGGTAAAAAGCAAAATCCAGTATCTGGTTGCAACTTGCAAGTTTTGAACATCTTCCAGTGGAATAATTATTGTTAGAAAAGTGGTGTGTTGTTGGAATCAATTCCCCACAGGAATGTTTCCATTTCAATTTTGATTTTTTTCTCTCACATGTGCTTTGATAGGTCACCACACTTCCGGAACCAGGGGACATTGCACTTACAAAATGAAGTTTCATTCCTAAGTTTTATAGAGTAAGATTTTGTAAGCCAGCTTTGGAATTAGAAATCTTGGTTTCTCAAGAATGGGACACTTTAACTGACAATTTAAGATATCTAAAAAGAACCTATAAGCTCCTTCACAAAACCCAGGAGATGAAACATAATAGGCTCTACTTCAAGCAAAAGATCAGCTGCTAAAAACTGCTCTCAAGTATTGCATATTTTTTAAGAAAGAAGGTGATGGGCAAGGACTAGGCAATATCTAAACAGCCTTAGGAAGAAAACTGCATGGACAAAGCTTTCAAGTTGAAAGAGGTTCAGAACACAGAAACTGCCACTCACTTTTTGCTGCTGAATATGTTTAGATGAACAGAACTCGGTACATTCCCTGAAAATAAACAGAATTCATCAGAGAGAATCACAACTGATTTCTCCTGTCTGGGAGTGGGTACAAATTCAATCCTGGCTACTCAGATTTTTAAAAGGAGGTTGCTACCATGCTGAATGAAATGCAAAACCCTCTGAACTAATAAATTTCTGCAGTACCTTGTATTTGATTAAGGAACAAGATGATAGGTTAGCTAAACATGATGTTAGCTTATTGATTCTTGAAGCTGGAATGGTTTTGCTCAGCTAGCTTACAGAAAAATTAAGCCAAACAATAACTGATTCAAGCTTGGCTTTGTTCATTTTTGTTTTTCCCTTGTTCCAAGACAGAGTCACAGAGACTTTGCAGAACCTGTACTGGAACAACAGTCAAAGAAAACAGTCCCACTGAAGAAACAGTTCTGCTGAAAGCTGATGGGGTCATCCTCCCACAGAGGCTGTTTGTGCCTGCTGTGAGCCACAGCCGGTCCCTCTCGAGCCAGATGATTCAGCAGCTGTTTTATCATTGCCCTGCAGAAGTATTCACTGCTGCTCTTTAGACCCCAGCAGAGACCTGTTCACCACGTGTATTTCTCACATCTGCCCAAGCTGCTTCAGAAGGAAGGCTGGCCTGTTATTCACCCCAGAAACTGGAAAACTGTGCATTGCTCTAGAGAGCAGTAAGGACCTGCTGGGCCCTGCGGTTGGGATTTCCCTGAAACAGTCCCAGGGACATCCCTCACTGCAAGGACAGGCACACATTGGTTTTCTGTCTCTGTGGATAGATGGGAGTTTACCAGAGAAGGAAGAATAGGATGATTTGCACTCCATGTCTCCAGCAAGTCTGCCTGCTCTCCCCTGTGCTAACACTGAAGCACAGCTCACCTTCTCTCAGTCTTCTGAGGTGCACGCTTACACTGCAGCTGGGGAAAAAAAAAAAAAAAAGGCATTGGAATGTGAATGTTTCCAGGGATTTTTGCTTAAAACCACTAATAGCCAGTATCCCAGCTGGCTATTTACAGCAGCTTCTTGCTTGGATGTGGAAAGAAATCTGAGCAGCAGCAGTGGAGAGAAAAGTGGCAGAGAAATATTAAAAGGCACTGTCCATTGTTGCACAGCAATCACACTGTCACAGTTTACAAGAAAATGTGTTTGTTTGGTTTCCAAGGAAAGGGTCAACCTCTGGCAAGACAAGGGTCTATAATTCAGGATGAAGCAAAATTGTCGTTACTAGGATCCGTGTCACAAGATGAGCTGCTGAGGCCACAGAGAGACCTGGCGATGGAAGCGCTGCTGAGAGCTGCGGCTGCACGGCTGGCAGAGCACACGGAGGAGTGAGGCAGAGGTTCTGCCCCTGCCCCTGCCCTGCCTCTCTCAGCGCTGGTCCCTGCAGCCCGAGGAGGGGCTAAACCCTCAGTGCTCCAGGTCCGCAACACAAAGAGGTTCTGCCCTCTCGTTCCCGCTCCCCTTTCTCCCGCTCTCTGGCCCCGTGGGCTCCCTCTGGCGGCTCCGCTGGCCTGGCCGGGCCGGGCCGACTGACAGCACAACAGCGGCTGGCAAAAGCCTCAGCCTCGTCCTCCCGTGTCCCCTCCTGACACCTGCTCAGCCCTGGGCTCGGAACAGGGGTGCCGCTTCCTATGCCCGCCTCCTTTACCCCTCCTCAAACCGAGAGCTGTCAGCCATGTCCTTATCCTTCGGTTCTCCTCTTTTCACAGCATCCACACCGAAGTCCCCGAGATGCTGTTACTGAGGTCTCTGGGTCCTTCCACAGCCGTCCTGCATGATCATTCACAGCAACAATGCTCGCTCTCACCAGTGAATCATGTTATCCTCAAGTAACCTAAGTCGTGTCACCAAGCCTTTTGTCCTCATCCTTAGAAGTTCCCAGCTTGACTTTTCCATTTACACTCAGAGCCTGGTTCTGCTGTCCTCTGGAGGGGTGTTTGAACAGCAGTGCAGCACGTTCAACACCTCTCCAGACAGCAAACGCCCCACAAAGTGACTCCTGTGTCAGTGCACATATTCATATCATTATAGGAATTACAAACAACTATCTTCGCAATAAGTACATGCAAATATGCCCATATTTAAATTCATATTGCTTCTGTATTCATGGGTGAAGACGGGGCCTACACAGCACTGAGCTCATGACCGTCACTGCAGTAAAGAGGCCTGGCTTCCCACAGAGGCAGCAATCTGGCAGCAAGGATCTTGTCTCCAAAAAGGCAGCCTTATCCTTCATGCCACCACAGCAAAGGGCTGCCCATATGAAAGCGATGAGGTCTGTTTCTCCCACCAGCATTAGGAGCTCCTACCTCATGGCTGCGGTGAGAGCCCAGTTCAATCTCTTCTGAGGTATGGCAAGCGGCTGCCTGTGCCAGCCCTGACACGGCCCCTTGTTAATGAGGTGTCATCCAGTTCTGCCTCCACTGCCGGAATTTCACTCCATGGGATTTCCCACTGTACATGCAGTACCAAACTTGACATTTCGACTTTAACTCACAGCAGGCAGCAGGGGAAAAAGGCACAAGGAAAATGGCAGCTCTCACCAGTACTGTTAGCTACCCTCGTTCTGCAGAGACTTTGTGCAGGAGTTTGGGTTTTGAGACATGCCAATTTCACTGCTTTGTGAAGAAAAGGCCAGGACTAAAGGTAGGATTCCCAAGGCAGTGCTAGAGCATAATTTAGAACTCAAAATTCTACACAAGTGCAACCCACCTTGCACGTACCAACAATGTTGAGGCCGCAGTCCCTAAAGAAACACCTTGGAAACACGTTGCCGCTGCAGACTCTCACCACAGCCCCCAGCTTTTCCCAGCATCATGTGCCATCAGGAAGCCTCAGCCTGGAGCTGTGCTGAGACAGGTGCTGCCCAGCCCAAGGTCTCTCCTTGTGCCAGCAGTGCTCTCCTCCAGCACTCTCACTCAGAAGTGCTTAAAGGCCAGACAGAGCAGACTCTGCAACAAGGGGGGAGGAGGATGGTGTATAAGGCCATGAGGCTCAACAGTTCTAGAGGGAGGCAAAAAGAAGCTTGGATGTGTCCACATAAGTTGGAATTTCCCCCTCCTGAATGCAGCACTTTTTAAATACCTGACTGGTTTACTCAGTGCTCTCTGCAAGTTTTGGTTACCAAAATTGTCTGAATTAGGAGAGATGCAGGATCTGGTCCCTAGGAAATACTGGAGCAGATCCCACAGGGTTGTTGAGCGCCCAAGGCTGAAGTGCTGTAAAAGGTTGGATTTACACTATGCACCCCAATTTATCTGTTATGCTTTTCTTGCATGGTTTGCAAAGTTACATGCTTGCAGTCAGATCCCAAACAAGCAGTTAGTAAATAAATATTATGTGTATAAACCATATATAACCCTCATTATAGATATGTTGATCTGAACAGTGCCTGTGTCTCAGAGCACAGCTAGTATCACTTTGGGGCTAGTTAGAGCGACATTATTGTATTTCTATATAGTCCTTCACTAACACTAATAAAACTACAGTGAAACTAAAAGTTACAAGATTCATGGCTTTGCTAACCCTAGAGAGACCAATTGTCTCCAGGCTTCTAATTGCTGTTCTTTTTAAACAACAAAAGATAAAAATGCCCTTGGCTGATATACTATTCCCTGTAGTAGCAGGGCAAAGACACGCTGAATTCCATAGTGCTGACTCTCATCCTCCATTTCACATTAAAGCAGCAACGAAAGCCATTACAGACGCCTGCACTGTTCATGATGCACCAAAGGCAAACATCATCGCCCCACAGCTGTCAGGCTGCAGGAGTGAGAAGCCATAATCCATGCTGTTACCATGGTGCCACCCGCTGCCAGAACATTACAAATAGGATGAATTATCTGATGTGCACTGAAGTAATTTTACTCAGCCTGCTAAGAGATTATTTTTATATGAATCTCCAAGTTCTCCTTTCAGAAATCCAGGTAAGGATTTAAAGTGATTCTCACAGCGAGAAGGTTGTCAAACGAGATGGTTTACAGAGCGACAACCAACTAAAAAGGTATCTGTTCTGTGTACTTGGTTACAATCCAGATTTCCCAGTCATGGTACACAGTTATACTGGCCTATTAAAGGTTAGTTCAAACTGAGAACAAGCCACCAAGCAAACATTTGTTTTCATCACAGCCATGCATTTAAAATCCCAAATGTCTCAGCTCTTTGCAGGAAACACAGATCAAGCAAGTAAATCAAAACATTCCAAGCAGTTTTAAACAGGACTTCTGTTGTGCAGGGTAGTGCTCAGACACCATTTTGAACTCAAGTTGCATCTATTCCTGACAATACCCCCACAGAAAATAAGACTTTATAAGTATAAAAAGCTGCATGTGTTATATTCATATTTAAATAGTTCCCATAGGTGATTTTTTCAATCACCAGTAGAAGTCAGTGTTAATGCCCAACAGAAAGCAGTGCAAATTCCCAGGAACCGGGATCCCTGCATCTCACGGAAGTCAGCACTTCATGGGCTGACAGTAGTTAGTTTTGCAGCTCTGAGGCCAAGAGAGTTTACATTTTTCTGAATAGGAGACTGTTTTTGTGACTGATCTCCTTGACTCACTACAGGCAGGAAGCTCAGTCCACAGATTTGAGTCTCATCACAGCTTTTTTCACATGGAAGTCCTAGGAACATGCATTTCCCTTTATCCTCAGCCAGCTGAGTTGAAAAGCCCATGAAACACAGAAAATAAAAGCCAGCTGAAACAAATGGATCTTTCTGATAAATGTTTACGACAAAGCTCTGTAAAAGCAAAAGCTTAGACCTGCATTAACCAGAAATCCCAATGTGAACAAAAAGCCCCAGATAAGGTACACTACTACACTGCTGAACAAAAATATTTCCAGTGACCTAAAATGTTGAAGTGCTGGGACTTCTCATCCAACCAAAACTGAAGTTAACTTCATCATTCATCTGCTACAGAGACTTCTTAACTCTGGGTTTTATCATGTATGTATCTAAAACTGGACACCAGCATTTATTTATTTTCAATCTTTTACACTAAAAGAATCCTGGCCAACATTTTAAAAACTGATCAATATTTAAATACTAAACATTTATTAGCTTTAGTAGTATAAAAAATGGTTTTTGCACCATGTTGCTAAACACAGATTTATATTCCATACACAAGATTCATAGTAATACTGCTGGTTTGTCTCAGAGATGGGCTACAAGATGAACTATAGCTTTTTGATCTCAACTATTCAGTTAAAACCTTGTAAAACTGGCTTGCAATAAAATACAAAAATAAGATTACACTAGCCAGAACTCATTTAGTTTATTCTAGCAGTGTTACCTTATGCTCTGCACTGCCGCAGCGTTCATTCTCATGCAGACAGAGCAGCAATATTCCCAAGTCTGACTCACACCCATTCCACTGCCCCCAAAAGTAACAAGTTCCTGAGCTTCAAGATTAAAATCTATCAGTACCAAGAGGACTATCTGAATCATTTAATGATCACTTTACAAACATGATACAAATGCTTATCCATTTTGGTATGAAATCCAACTAGCATGCATCTCTTAAATGTTTTGACATGTGTGCAGTTGTAACACTCATGGACATGGCACAAAAAAAGCTGATTTCTGGAGGTTTGAATGATAGATCTAGGTGCTTCATCATAGCAAGTATTTTAAATAAAGAATTTTTTACCATTATAAGCTTCTGTAACACAAACAAAGCACTAATGTCTCTCTCCAGACATCTGTTTGTACATACAAAACACTACAATCTACACCTACCTTGTTTTAGTGTCATACCCTTATGGTATCTCATACCACATGATCTGGTGTATTGCATACCAAGCATTATTTTTACCTGAGTGGCTGCATAACAAGCAGCCATGTGATGGCACTGTGCAACCAGTTTCAGTGCCTTAGTTACAGGCATTTTTCTGTAAAATTAAGCTTGGGCTGGTTTCTCCCAGCTTGTCTGAACCAGTAAAGACAAAATGTCAAAGGAAGATGCATTTTTTCTCCACTTTCTTTAATAGTTACTACAGCTTAACTCCTGTGGCTGGTAGACTATACCCATCAAACTTTGCTTTCAGCTGAGATGGCCAAGTTATTTCAGAATAAAAAATATATTAAAATGCAATTAAAGACCAGCTAAAACCTGAAACCTCTGTAGAGAATTTTCTTAATTTTATTTTATTTTTTCCACATTTAGTTTGTTAGTCTAAAGAATTATTTGAAGTTTCAAGCCAAAGACAAACCGAACATGAAGACCAGCTATTGTATAATTCACTACAATTTATCACTTAGGCTGATACCCTGATAGGTTTGAAGAAGAAACGGGATGAATGTCTGTTTTCACTTCATCAGATGTCTGATAGTTTCAAAACAACAACAGCAAATTTCTAGTTTTAACAGACTGAAAGTCAGAATTTGCTACAGGACGATTCCCAAAAGGGCCCATCTACCTCCTGATGAGTAAAACACATTAAGGAAACATGTCTGGAAACACCCAAATCCAGAACACAGTGAAAATGGGTGTTCTCTGCTCTGCCTTCACCCTTTTAAAGACTAAAATGAGCCTTCATTATTTACTGCCATCGCAGCAGGGCAAATGCATTCCCTCCAGCACCCGCAAATCAGACAAGTTACCAAAAAACAAGGGCTCCTTCACTGCCTGCAGTTTTAGGTTTCCTAGAAATGGCAGCATGACAGGAGTATGGTTACACACATTCACAGCTCATTTTCACTGCAATCTGACTGCAGCCCTGGTATGCCCCCATGCAGCAGAACTGTGGGATGCAACAGAGCCACACCAAATTAACCCCATCCCTTAGTATAAGCATTTTCACCTTTTAGTCCACTTGCAACCATTAAAGCTTATTGCTTGTTACTTCAGACACTACTGTTAAGTGTCAGCTGAAAAGCTGGTCTGGCCACTATAGTGCCACAGTGGACTACTAGTAAATCTGACATGGCAGTTGCTCCTGTTCAAAGCTCAGGTGCATCATGAAAGAACAGAAAGGCCTTCTGTCTCAGCAGATGACCAGGACACAGGCACAGCATAGACATTCGTGTTAAGGATGAGCTAAAAGCTACAGCAGCCTGAGCTGCCTACAGTCTGACTGGATCAAAGTACCACCCAAGAACTATTAAGGCTGTTTAACTTAAGTGAAGGCTGAACATCTGTACAACTGACTTGTCTTACATGATGAAGAACTAGAGTTGAGGCGATTACAATGCAAAAGATTGAGCCTGTGTGCTTATAAGGATGGGGTTCCACCAGCCCTTCCTAACACAGCACAGACAGAACCCATGAGAGCCACATAATGGTGTGACGATTACAAGGAGTCTACAACTGCATAACAATCCAACACATAAATCCAGAAGAGTACTAGCTCTAGTACTTGCACAAGATACACAGATTAATTTTAAACCCTTGCATGTTTAATAGGTAAGGGATAGTTAAACAGTGAGGTCAGAAAGGCCTCTTAACCTATCATGACCACATAGTCTAATCATTAGGTACTAACTCCTAGATATGGTTCACAACAGTGTACTATAGTCTTGCTCAGAAGCTTATTCAAGCTCTGCTTTAACTGCTTGTCAAATAGTCTTTTTCTCAAAGCACTGTTTTGTAACTACATCTTGGGTCTACTGAAGAGACAACTCCAGTGTTATACAGGTTAGATTAGCCTTTATTAAAATACAGAACCATATGAAATTAACTCAATAGAAGCTTCAGAATATGCATTAATGGTCATAATTCGGAGGTGGCATGTCAATGATCTCATCCAGGGTAGCAAGAAAGTCAGTAGTTGATTGTAGCAAGTCTGAAAGTTAGAAACAGAGCAAGTCAGTTTCTCATGAAACCCAGAATTTATACTCTAACGTAAGATAGCTTCCAGTGGATTAGCATAAGTGTCTTGCACAACTAAGGGAAATTTGACTGCATAAGCCACTTAACTGATCAGTTAGCAATGCACTGTAAGAAATTGCTCAGCAACATCACTTAGCAGACCACTCTTTGTACTAGCAGGGTTGACCAGGTAAATTCAGCTTGACTATACACCAAAAAGCTCTTTGATACTAATATACTATTCTAGCAGTAAGGACAGCAGTGGCAGTTCAATACTGCAGCCAAACAGCTTCCATCTCAAATCACCAATGAGCACTGTATGTACTGAAAATTATGCCAAGTTTCCACTTACTCGACTCCCATGAAATCTCTTCGATCTTTACAGGTGAAGGAACCATGTTCACACATTTGTCATATGTCCTTCCAAATACCATGAGGGGAACACCCCGCAGGTTGAGATTGCTTACTTTGTGCTCTTCAGGAAGATCAAAACTCTCAAAATCTGTTTGAGAAAGACACACTAGTTTAGTAAGGGTACAGCAGTAGTACCCTGGGAAGATGCAAATTCTCCTAGATTAAATGAAGTAGGAGCAGGTCCAAAACACAGTCCAGCAGTTCCCTCTCCTGGGATATTTATTTGCAGTTACAGCTTAGTTGTCCCTAAAGTCCCATACATTCTTACCAGAAGATTAGACTGCATAACGTAACTGCAGGAGCTTTTAGTAATTTTTCCAGTCACTATACTAAGTCAACTTCATCAAGCTCAACATGTGTTTCACCAAAACTGTAGTTGTCTCCAGTAGTTTTTGCACATGAACTAGATAGTTTAAGGACACACTTAGAAGGACTAAGATAGCACAGTCCATTGTAGATGACAAGAACAGCTTTAGAAGTTACATCTTCAAGTATTAGATCCTACAGCAGGAGGAATCTCTTCATTTAAAAATTACCATCTTGTCATACACATTTAAGACAAGTCCACTCCTCAGTATGGCTTAAGTATTCCTTTGAATACTCATCTACTAGTTGCCACTTAATGAATTAAGAGACATTGTCATTTTGAACTGGTTTCCTGCCACCATAGTAATAGACTCAGACTACTGCGTATCTGGAACACAGCTACTGCAGTCTCACTCTTGTTTAATATTTCTACTATTTCAGAAGTAGCAAGCACCCTTACATTTAGGAAAGGACTCCAAAGAACTGCAACGCTAGCTTGTTTGCCGCAATAGCTTGCCCAAAGTCTTAGAACAATGTCAACACTCCCTCATTTTAACAATCACACCAATAGTTCTTACCTCGAGGATCAAAAGGAAACATATTTTCTTTTTCAGGCCAGTCATCTTCAGCCGCTGCATCACAGGTTTCTAATCCAGCAGTCTTATCAGTAACCTTAAAAAGAGATAGTCACATTATTTGAGCTCCTGCAGCTTCCCATCGCAGTACCCCTGTAGTGGCTTTGCTGTGCTATACAGCTCTACAGACAGGAATGCCTGCCAGGCAGCCCTCAGACCTTCAACACAAGTAAGCTGGAGATGGGAAAATGCTTCAGCTGAGTTTGTGGCCCAGTACATTATATGGTAGCAACAAAGCACTGCCACTAGAATATTGAGGCTTATAATGTTAAACTCCTGATAGTTAACATGTGAACAAGACATTAACTAAGACTATTTTGTCCAGTGTCACTTCTTTGCCATGTGGGATCCCCTAAGCTGTTGTGCTCATGTAGGTGTACTGGTTTTGCCTGGGATGGAGTTATTTTTCTTCCTAGTAGCTCACATGATGCCATGTTTTGGATTCATGATGAAAACAGCATTGATAATACACAGCTCTTGAGCTACAGCTGAGCAGTGCTCACACAGCATCAAGGCCTTTTCTGCTTCTCAGACCCCCACCAGGGAGTAGTCCAGCAGTGCCCTCTACACCTTCCTTTCTCAAACAGGCCACCCATCATGCTGACACAGCTGACCTCAACTCACCAAAGGGATATTCCAGACCACGCAAAATTGTTTTAAACAATGAAAACTGGTGGGGAATTTTGCCAGGGCTGCCATTGGCCAGGAACTGGCAAAGCATCAGTCAGCTAGTGGTAAGAAATTTTCAGGTTTTTTCCTCTTCGAAAATTTTGACTATTAAATTGTCATAATCTTAATCCTTGGGTTTTCACACTCTTACCCTTTCAATTCTCTCCCCATCCCACTGAGAGATGAGTGAGCAAGCAGCTGTGTGGCGCTGAGCTGCTCGCCAGGGTTCAACCACACCAGTAGTAAACTATGCATTTTTCCCCTTGGCTGTGTATATTGTACTCACTTTGTTTGCAGTGCAAGGCTGATTTTTCTGTCTTGTCTTTTCCATCTTTCTTGCGACTCCTTCAGTTCTATTCACATTTCCAAGAGCCTTTCTGACAGAGTGAGATACGCCTGGAGGTGTACTGATTGTTTTTTTAGGAAGTGGAGTGTTAACTTGAATTCTTTCAGATAAGACTTTTGCTGGAGTGAGAAGAAGAAAAAAGCAGCACCATATCAATACTAAAGCTTGCTTCAGCAAATACATATGCTAGAAAAGAAGTTGTCATAAAAATCATTGTTCACCATTTATAACTCAGGAACATAAACTCCATCTATGACAAAAATCAGAGTGACTTCCATTTTTTAATAATTGATGAGCTTCGCAGAATTGGTTAAATAAGCAGAAATAATAGAAAACTGACTGTTCAAAACCGTGAATAGCAAAACGGGATTTATGCATTTCAATTGATTCCTTACTGGCTTAGGACAACGTATACGCACAAGATCCTGAAGGGAGCCTTAGCCGATTCTTAGCAGCACCAACTTCTCCATTCTCCTTATCAATAAAGATTAGTGTTGCCATCTTCAGGTGATGAGATCACTCCAGAAAGTCCCTACAGGAAAGAGAGGAAACCATTCTTATAATTTCTTCCACCACAGCACACTTTTTAAACAAACCACATTAAAGACAACATAGCTACCATATGCTGGTCCCTAAGGAAGGGAGAACAAACCCCTGCTTCACACCATTTTACAGTACTTTAGCTACAGACCCTTATGTTTGAAGGCATTATTAGTGCATGCGGTAAACTCNGGGGGAGCGGCGGCCGCGGCGGGGTTTGGCCGCTGAGCTCCGGGGGAGCGCCCGCGTCCTCGGAGGCCGGGCTTGGGCCCTGGTGGGGTGCTGCTTTCTCGGAGTCGCTCCCGCCTCTCCTCCTTCGGGGTACGCGTAGGCCCGGCGTTGCGCGTCGTGCGGGGCCTTCCGGCAGTCCCGGCCTGTGACAAGGCCGAGAGTGCGCGTCCTGCCGCTGTGTGCGGGGCTGCGCTGCTCCTCTCCATCACTTTGCTTAGAGAAGAGACGCGTTTTAATAACGTCATCTTTATTTTTCAGCACTGGTACTTTCTTTTGCGAAAAGCNAGTCGCTCCCGCCTCTCCTCCTTCGGGGTACGCGTAGGCCCGGCGTTGCGCGTCGTGCGGGGCCTTCCGGCAGTCCCGGCCTGTGACAAGGCCGAGAGTGCGCGTCCTGCCGCTGTGTGCGGGGCTGCGCTGCTCCTCTCCATCACTTTGCTTAGAGAAGAGACGCGTTTTAATAACGTCATCTTTATTTTTCAGCACTGGTACTTTCTTTTGCGAAAAGCCACGTCAAGAGTACATAATGCAGCGTTCCTGGTTTCACTGCAGGGTACAAAAGCACGTTGAAGAGCTGTGCTGTCGAGGGCTATTGGTCTGTACACTTTCTGCTTCTGTTACAGGGCAAACGCCAAAATGGCCTCAGGGACGGTAATGAACGCCACACCTTCAGGAGGATCAAATGATGTGAGCCTGGAGGAACCAAAGAAAATGACGAGGGAAGACTGGAGGAAAAAGAAAGAATTAGAAGAACAAAGAAAACTAGGAAACGCACCTGCTGAGGTGGATGAAGAAGGAAAGTAAGTTCTACTAAAGCAATGGTTATTCTAAAGCTGCGGGTTAGAATTGTCTTTTCCTGTTGTGATTACAGAATAATCATGAGGGCAATACATGATTTCTGCATGAGTCAGTAAATAGTTGAACTTTGTGAATTTGCTTTTAACGTTCCAGTCATCCTCAGAAAATGGATTTTCCAAAAAAAGTAGGGTCAGTGTTATCTACTGTCATCTGTTCACAGTGCTGTTAAAAAGTCCTGTCTGTGCGGCTACTTACAAGTGGTATTTTAAAAGTGATCAAAATGTAGTACTAGGGAACTTCACTGCGTTCCTTATGTGTTCCCTCTCTCTTGTTTCTACAAGGCTTGTTGCTTCTGAGAACTGTTACTATTTTTGCACTCAGGAACACTGCATACAGTAAGATACTTTATTTGGAATCAGGAGTTTAGTTGGCAACAAAATCTCGATGAAGGTCTGTGTTTGTCTAGTTAAGTGTATTTTGCAGTGCATTGTAAGAATTTCATTATTTCATCATCGCTCCTAAAGCACTGAACTTACAATGTAAGAGTTATTTGTTAGGCAAAATTGTGAGGTTTTTCCCCTATGCTGTGTATTTATTACACAACATCTTTTACAGGGATATCAATCCTCATATTCCTCAGTACATATCATCAGTACCATGGTACATAGATCCATCTAAAAGACCTACGCTAAAGCATCAGAGACCTCAGCCAGAGAAGCAGAAACAGTATAGTTCCTCTGGAGATTGGTACAAACGAGGAGTTCAGGAGGTATGCGCAATGTTTTTTGTCATGAAATAAAGATTTGGTTTGATTGTGTGAGGAGATAATTTCTGGGTATCTTTTTTTGAGGGAGACAGGAGCTGGGAATTCTTATCCAGCAGGCAAGTCGCAGTGTTTGATAATAATTGAAGTGTGTGTTCTGAGTTTGGGTAGACCATGCACACTTTAGTTGTATTGAAAAAAATTTTTGGGAATATTGGGAACACATATATGAATCATGCCACAAGTTTCTACAACAGTGTCTTCTTTTGTTTAGCATGCTGTAGCAACTAGATACCGCAAAGGAGCTTGTGAGAACTGTGGTGCATTGACACACAAAAAGAAAGACTGCATGGAGGTAAACTTGACTTTTGTTGATATTTTGATGGTTTTGAAAACCATGTGAATTCTAATCTTAGTGAAAAATAGCTCGCTATAGATAAAATAAAAATTGCTAAGTTTGAAAGAGCTCTTTTGAAAAAGGTTGCAATTATTAAAGAGTGGCTTAAAATTTTCTAAAGAAATAGTTACGGAGGAAAAATTAAGGGAAAAAAATATACTGTTCGAGTATTGCTCGTCAGTTCTGTGTGTGATAAGCACTGAAATAATAGGTGAAAATGTTTAGCTCTTCACGTCAGTTTGGTTTAATTCAAGTAGTGCTGTGCCTGTGTTTCTTTTCTACGTCAGCTAGAAGCCATCTCCAGAAACTGTTTTAACTGCTTTCTTAATTGTGGAAAGTGTTGTTAGAAATTGATGGGGTTTAGAGTCAGTTGTGCTACTTTAAAACATAGAAATTAACTACATTGATTTATTTACAATTCACAGGCTTATAGTGCTGAATGTAACTGTCTTTAAAAGACATTGCTTGATATTACTTTTAAAGGGATCTATGAATAAATAACATTTTAGTCGAATGGACTGATCCAACCATTTATTTTCCTCCTTTCAGAGACCCAGGAAAGTTGGTGCAAAATACACAGGCATGAATATTGCACCAGATGAACATGTGCAGCCTCAGCTGATGTTTGATTATGATGGAAAGCGGGATCGTTGGAATGGTTATAACCCAGAAGAGCACATGAAGATTGTAGAGGAATATTCCAAGGTTGATTTGGTACGTAAGTGGTGGTGTTTACTGGGGAGAGGTTTAGTGTTTGCCTTGGCTGGAAGAAGAAGCCTTTGTTATGTCCACTGTTAATATTAGACCCTGTGTGATTGAAAATTGATATGGATTTTGTGTTTGACAGCAAACTTCACTTAAACTGAAAATTTAGACTAGAACTGGCAACTGAGTATGTGTCTGTTGACACAGTGAATGAAGTGTCTCTCCAGATTGCTTACTCCTTAACAGACAAGCCTTAGAATTTATTACCAAAGATGCAGATCGAATTGCAGGCAAGAAAGGAATTTATTATCTGGCTGTATCAGAACCAATATATCTCTGTCTATTTTGTAAACTCATTCCATGTTATTTTATTTATTAATCTTTTTTGTTACCATCATGAAGCAGTGAACTACTTGTACGTGTTTTAGTGCAGACAGGCACCTTGCTGTTGCAGTTAACTTTCTACCTGGGTGCACCAAGTTCATGTGGACACTATTAACTTTTTTTTTTATTATTTTTTTTAAAAAATGCTCACTACCTTGGCTGCCTCTTCCAAAATGTAGTTCGGTGCTTAAGTAACTCCCTTCAGTGCGTGGTCCTCAGTATTTTCCTGTAGAGTGTAGGAAAACTGATGCTAAATGCTTTCTAATCAGTGTGTAGAAATGTCTGACGAGAGTGTTTAAAGACAGAGCCAGACTCTTCTCCATAGTATATAGTAGCAAGAGAAGAAGCAGTGGGCACAAATCAGAATGCAAGAAATTCTATTTATGCGTAAGAAAAATAAATTCTACTGTAAGGGTGACCAAACAGCTTGCCCAGTAGGGCTGGGGAGTCTCCTTTCTTGAAGGTAATCAAAAACTGCCTAGATATGGTCCTGGGCAACCTGTGGGAGGCAAGCCTGCTTTCAGCAGGGGGATTGTCCTTGGCAGTCTCCAGAGGTACCTCCAGTATCAACTGTTCTGTGATCTTACAATGTCAAATACGTACAAAAATTCACTACATGCTGCTTTAAAATCTCTCTTTAGATGCTAGACTTTGATGCTTCCTGGATGAGCTATAAATACTTGCAGCATCAGCCGTCAAGTGCCTCAAGCACTGAAGTTTCTAACTGTATTATGAGGACGCAGTAATAAAATATGTTGATTTTAAACACTATTGAACTAAAATAAGCTATCTCTTTCTTAAAGTAGTATGAATGTTGTAATGGTATAGCTGCAGAAACTCTTGAAAACTGCGGGGGTTAACAGCATAATATAAAATAAGAAAATGATTACTACACATAATTTCCTTTCTTTGAGGCTCCAAAACCAGCATGGTAAAACATAGGAGTAGAGGAGGCAAGCTCTAGGCTGCTGATTTATTTGCAAGCACCCAGAGAATGAAAAACCCCATTTTTTTTTTTTGTACTAATGAATACAATTTAAATGACAGCAGTCACAAGAGATGCTTATGATAATTATTAATACACACTTGCTATCAAAAAGAATTGTTAAAACAAATGCATTTTTGTGATGCACAGGCCAAACGTACACTGAAAGCCCAGAAGCTTCAGGAAGAGTTAGCATCAGGAAAGTTGGAGCAAGTGGTAAGTAAACTAAACCCTAGTTTATTTTTGTTTAGGCTGAATAAAAATACAGCAGGTTACTTCCGCTCTCTGATGCTTTTACTCTTTGTACTCTATTGTTTTTTATGCCCTTCAGTAATTTAAAGGTTTTTCCTAGCACCAGCATATTCTGTGTCACCTTCAAGAATTTTAAATATCTTCCTTCAAATGAGAGTTGTGTTGTTTTCCCCTTGTGGGCAAAAATTCTGTGTGATTATTATTCTTGCTAAAATTAATGTTTTGAAATTTGGGGTCAGAAAAACCTTTTCTTCTATGCAGTAATTTTGTTCATACACTGAAATGCTTTTTCTTGTATTGAAAGATCGTTCAATCTGACTAACATTGAGGTAATGATTATTATGTGACTGTGGATTGTTTTAGTATAAATTTGAATAGGAGAGTATTTTCTTAGAACCAGACTTGTTTCTTTTTCAGTCCTTGCTATGACTGGTTACAAGGTCTGGTTGTTTGAAGGCTGAGCGTATGTGTTTCCCTCACTTATAACTGCAGTTGGCACCTTCCACTGACTTCTACAAGCTCCTCTTACATCATAGACAATAATTTCAATAATCTTCGATATAAAATGCTGATTTTAAAAGACATTTCTGATAATATGCTAAGTTTATGAAATGGGGAAAAAGTAGAGACTCCAGTACCTACTGGTCAGAAGTAGGTATTTTTAATCAATATAGAAAGAAAACGAGCAAAAGGCTGCATACAGTTGGGCCTGTTTTCCAGAGGTTGTCACCTTGCATTTGGTCACTAGATGGCAGAGTGAACCTATCTCCAACCCCGCACAAACTACAGCGTTCTGACCTTCCCCATTGAACAGATTTTTTTCTTTTTGATGCCTGTTTTCACCTGAAGGCAAACGGTATTGGCTTCTATATGCTTATTCCTTATAAAATGGAGCTGTAAGAAGAAAAGGTACGTTTGCATCATAAGAACTATCTCTGATGGAGGGGACCAATGCAGTGAAAAGATCTCCAACATGTCTGTAACAGACACGTGTAAGCCCTTTCCTAGAACATTATACAGCAGTCTTCGTGCATTTTGTGCCACAGGAAAATTGTGTTTTGCAGCCAGCATCAAGCTCTGCTTTGATTGCTCTTTATATCCCTGCCATTTGTCCTCGCTCCACTATCTTGTCTTCTCTGCTGATGTGCTCTTTGTTTGCTGCAGAACTCCCCAAGACACCAGTGGGGAGAAGAGGAACCAAATTCACAGACAGTAAGATGATCACCCACTGCATTGCACCACGGGCAGAAAAAAAAGCACCTGTAGTTAGTGGAATAGTGAAAGAAGAGTGGCATGAGGGTTTGAATGTTGGGTTCTTGCCACTGGCTGCCTGTTGTTCTGGGCAGAGTTTGTTGGATTTCGTAGAGGGTTTTTAAATCCTGTGTGTTGTCAAACCTTAGAGTTGCAAGCAAATATCTAGTTTTTAATATGTGGTATATTTTGCCCAAGATAACTGGGATGGTATTAACAAAAGTTATGTTTTTATAACTGTTTCCATATGAGGAAGTGAAAATCCGTTAGCAAGAATATTTCTGAAAACTGCTGAAGGGTAGATTAGCACAACAGCACGCTTAAACCCAGGTAAATGGTGCTAGCTTTTACCCACAGGGATTGCAGAATTGTTAAGGAAATCACTAAGATCAGATTCTTTTACTTGTCTCTAGAGTGAATTTCCTGCTTTATTTAGAAGTTTCCCATCTCTTTTCAGGAAAGAGATCATAACAGTGAAGATGAAGATGAAGATAAATATGCAGATGACATTGATATGCCCGGGCAGAACTTTGACTCTAAAAGACGTATCACAGTTCGAAATTTACGTATTCGGGAAGATATTGCAAAAGTGAGTAAAGAATTCTTTGCAGATGTTCTTTTGTATTCATAAGAGTTACTTTCTTAAAAATTGTACGCTCAGTTCTTACAGAGTTTGGGTGTGGGTCTTGGGGATTGGAAGTTACGGTCTGTTCCTACTCATGTTATGACTTTGTCAAGGTCACCCTTTTACAGGGACATAACTTTAAAATGTCTAAGTTGGAGGATACAGGAGTAACTTCCGTGCATTTAAAATCATAAATATTGAATGTCTTGTATATTGTTTTCTTTCCTTAGTACTTGAGGAATCTAGATCCAAACTCTGCTTATTATGATCCCAAAACAAGAGCAATGAGGGAGAACCCATATGCCAACACAGGCAAGAATCCAGATGAGTAAGTTAAAACAGGCTCATGCTGTCACAAACTCTTAAAAATGACATTAATGGTTTTACATTTTCTTTTATCTATATGCCCTCTTACTAAAGAATCTCTATCAGTTATGGATAGAAATAGTAGTAAACATGGAAAAATTGTTTTATTTAGCAGCATTTTTTGTTTTAATATGTAAGAGTGGTATTTCAGTAATGCTGGCCCTTAATATTGAGGGGTATGTGGACCACCATTTAGTGTGATGATCTGTACAAGGACCAGAACACTCTGCTGTATCTAGCGGTGATACCTGTAAACAATAATGTTTATATGTCAAGTATTTCAGTAACCAAATCTTGACCTTAATCCCTTTCTGCTGAGAGGCATTCAGCACTGGAGACTAGCATGGAGTATCTGTGGTACCTAACTAAATGCTTGAATTGGGAGCAAGAGCTCCTTATATATTAATGGAGATTTCACAGAGAAGGTCTGAAAGCTTTGGCATTGACTAGATAGACAACTTAATTAAAGAATGCCATAGGCTGGCTTTTGGCTGCACATAACGGCTGTCTCCCTTAAAACCCGAGTCGAGCGCTTGAGCTCTCACCCCGCCTTGACCTGTGCACTGCTCTGGTCTTACAGAGCAGACAGGCTGTGAGTAGAAGCATTTATTCAGAGTACAGTAATTGGATTAGCTGGCTGCCTGAAATAGAATGGCCGTGGCTAAATGCTAGCAAATAATGCTCTTTCCACCTCTCCTTGCCCCCAGCTAGAATAATGCCAGTCAATTCTTTTTTTTGGATGCAGATGGTTTCACTTCTCTCTGCAGTCATCATCTGACCTCTGTTGAATCTGTCTCAGCCACAGCTTTGCAGACCTTAAATTTTTTGGAGTGGCTTTGGGGCGATGAAAAGAGTAGGAAATCGGATTGTTAACGTTATTTAATTTTCAACCTGTGTTTCATATACTCACTGTGAATCTCTTCAAGGGGTGCACAAAAGGTAACTGAGAGCAGTAAAGCTATTACCAGGCTTTAGCTCAGTAAATATGCTCGGTCTGGGTGGGAGGAGATTCACAAATCCAAAAGCTGAGTGAGAATCACTATGCTAGAATATCACCTGCCCTTTATGCATATTGATTGTGTAGTTAGATGTTCTACTCATGGTGCTTGGTATCCCAGACAGAACTTTAGGTCTGTGTCGTGAGATGTTTCCATGTAAACACAGGCATCAAGTATACTGAGTGGCTACCTAATATTTCCAGGACTCTGTGGGGAGCCTAGACAGTCTTTTCATGTACTGTGTTGAATGCTCCTTCCTCTGCCTCCATTCTTAATTCTCAGGGCACAAGGGAGAACTTTTACTTTCCTGTTGACGTTCTATGATTGTATTGAAAAGAAAATCACATCACTTGAATGCTAAGAATCATGTTGTTCTTTTCTACAGAGTTGGTTATGCAGGTGACAACTTTGTTCGCTACACTGGAGATACCATTTCAATGGCACAGACTCAGTGTAAGTGGGTTTTGAGGTGTTGTTTTGTTTGNCAGCATCAAGGCCTTTTCTGCTTCTCAGACCCCCACCAGGGAGTAGTCCAGCAGTGCCCTCTACACCTTCCTTTCTCAAACAGGCCACCCATCATGCTGACACAGCTGACCTCAACTCACCAAAGGGATATTCCAGACCACGCAAAATTGTTTTAAACAATGAAAACTGGTGGGGAATTTTGCCAGGGCTGCCATTGGCCAGGAACTGGCAAAGCATCAGTCAGCTAGTGGTAAGAAATTTTCAGGTTTTTTCCTCTTCGAAAATTTTGACTATTAAATTGTCATAATCTTAATCCTTGGGTTTTCACACTCTTACCCTTTCAATTCTCTCCCCATCCCACTGAGAGATGAGTGAGCAAGCAGCTGTGTGGCGCTGAGCTGCTCGCCAGGGTTCAACCACACCAGTAGTAAACTATGCATTTTTCCCCTTGGCTGTGTATATTGTACTCACTTTGTTTGCAGTGCAAGGCTGATTTTTCTGTCTTGTCTTTTCCATCTTTCTTGCGACTCCTTCAGTTCTATTCACATTTCCAAGAGCCTTTCTGACAGAGTGAGATACGCCTGGAGGTGTACTGATTGTTTTTTTAGGAAGTGGAGTGTTAACTTGAATTCTTTCAGATAAGACTTTTGCTGGAGTGAGAAGAAGAAAAAAGCAGCACCATATCAATACTAAAGCTTGCTTCAGCAAATACATATGCTAGAAAAGAAGTTGTCATAAAAATCATTGTTCACCATTTATAACTCAGGAACATAAACTCCATCTATGACAAAAATCAGAGTGACTTCCATTTTTTAATAATTGATGAGCTTCGCAGAATTGGTTAAATAAGCAGAAATAATAGAAAACGGACTGTTCAAAACCGTGAATAGCAAAACGGGATTTATGCATTTCAATTGATTCCTTACTGGCTTAGGACAACGTATACGCACAAGATCCTGAAGGGAGCCTTAGCCGATTCTTAGCAGCACCAACTTCTCCATTCTCCTTATCAATAAAGATTAGTGTTGCCATCTTCAGGTGATGAGATCACTCCAGAAAGTCCCTACAGGAAAGAGAGGAAACCATTCTTATAATTTCTTCCACCACAGCACACTTTTTAAACAAACCACATTAAAGACAACATAGCTACCATATGCTGGTCCCTAAGGAAGGGAGAACAAACCCCTGCTTCACACCATTTTACAGTACTTTAGCTACAGACCCTTATGTTTGAAGGCATTATTAGTGCATGCGGTAAACTCATAGTCCGAAGGGAGCTCATAGGAGGTTGGGAAAGTATCAAGGACTCACTAGCAATCCTGCACAGAAAGATCTAATGCCTTTGGTTTGTTTTGTCACTTCTTTGTAATGTTTAACAGCTTGCTCAGTACAGAGAGAGTACACCTCCTAATTTAGCAAGTCGCTCTTACCTCAACCTGTAGCACTTGAGCAGCCAAGCATAATACCAGTTACTTTACTGGCCGAGACAACTTTTCACCAGAAAGAGAAGCGATTACAGGACACTCCATACAAACAGATTTACTTCTCTACCGGTNTAAAGACTTGAGTTAATGCTTCTTTCTTGCAAAAGAGAAAGTAAGTATTTTTAGATTGAGGCTTTCTTTCAAATTACTGCAGAATTAAAGATTATAATTTGAACGCATCTGTCAGTTTTAGAATAAATACTGAGTGAAACCTCTTGTGTACACAGTGTTTGCTTGGGAAGCTTATGACAAAGGCTCTGAAGTTCATCTTCAAGCAGACCCTACAAAATTAGAGCTACTTTATAAATCCTTCAAAGTGAAAAAAGAAGATTTCAAGGCACAGCAGAAAGAAAGCATCCTAGAGAAGGTAACAGACATTTGGTTTTATTTAATAAGAATTCTGCTGAGTTTGAAGTCTGAGGTTTGGGGAACAATACGATCACTAATGCTGTGTGAAAATGCATCAGTTGCTCTCAGCAGCTTAGATTTATAAAAAGATTTTTATATCTATACATCCTAACTCATCAATTGGATTCATTGTATTATTTTTAATAAAGGAACCTTTAAAGATCTACTGGTATTTCTTTGGATTATTGGGAGCTCTTCCCTTAACTGTCAGAATATCTCCAGTGAAAAATCTGACAGNAGAGCACTCCCCTGCACTATTAAGAACAGCCAGGCAGCTCCCACCTGGAGCTTATCACTGCCATGAGACAGCGGGGGCAAGTGATTCCTTAACAAAAAGAGTCCGCTTTTACTTAGCATAGCTTTAAGTCAAAAGCTTAGGCACGAATTTAAAGCAAAGCTTGCAGCCAGACTCGGCGCTTCCCCCGCCTAAGCCACGGCCTGGTCACAGCAGCTCCAGAAGGCCTCTCCCTCCGCACTCGGGGCACATCCCGGCTTTAACTGGATCGCACTGCCCGCCTTCCCGGTCCTCCTCGACCAGCCAGCCCCGCTCCCCTAGCCGAGGGCTCACCTCGAGAGGTGCGGGCAGGGCAGCAGTACCAACACACCGGAACACCAAGGTCACAGAAAAATCAGACCACAGCGTCGCAACCGTCGGCAGCTTTTAAACCGCCTCCGCACCGCCCATTGGCCGCTTCGACTGACGCTCGGCAGCCGATTGGCTCGGCAACGCCGCTCTCGCGCAGCCGCACATGCGCTTCGGGGCGGGGCGGACGAGAGCTGGCCGGCGGCGCGTTGCTATGGTGACGGCGTGGCACCGCCCCACAGTGACGCGACGTAGCTCGAGGNGATTTTTTTTTTTAATAATTCAATGGTTGAAAAAAATTCTCTAATGTTTGAAAGTGATATCTTTTGTAAAATACCCAAGTAACTTGTCTTACAAAATTAAAGTTTTCCTTTCTCTTAAATCTGAAAAGCAGAATTTTCAGACTTGTTTTGGGTGCAGGCTTCCAAAGAAATACTTATTTTACATTTTGCATCTGGTTTCTTGGACTACTAACAATGAACTAAATAATCCATTTCAATTCTAACCATGTCAACATTCAAGTTTGGAGGCGGACAGGAACTACTGATCTGGTTATACCAGAGCCTGTTCATTTGGTCTGAAAAGTTTTTCTGTTTTGAGTGAGGAATATCACCGTTGTAATCCTCCAGGCATAAAACAGACCAAAACAAAGCCAGAACTCCCAAACCCACCACAATGGCCACAGGAGGAGATGTATTTGTCTGAACTATTCACTGAAGATTAAACTGTCTCTACCCACTTCTTTTGTGTCTTCCAGAAAGTACTGAGGGTGATGTTTTTGAAATGTATGGTTAAACTGCATAAAGGGTGGGGTGATGTTTTGGTTTGGGTTTGCTTTTTTTCCCTCAACTATTATATATCATTTCTATTTGCATTTTAGTATGGAGGACAAGAACATCTAGATGCCCCACCAGCTGAACTGCTGCTAGCTCAAACAGAAGATTACGTGGAATACTCTAGGCATGGAACAGTCATCAAAGGACAAGAGAAAGCTGTTGCTTGCTCTAAATATGAAGAGGATGTAAAAATCAACAACCATACAGTAAGCCCCAGCATATGTTAAAATTATAACAAAATTACATTTCTTCCCATTGGAAGGAACTGAAGTGTGACAGTGTATAGTACAATAATACAGCAAATAAATTTCTCCTGTCTAAAATGTGACACTCTCCCTTTTCTGCTAAGGAGGAATTCCAAATTGTCATGGTTGTGCTGTGAATTTGAGGAGTTTGCAATGGCAATCTTAAACTAAGAGGGAAGTTACTGTATTTCCCTTCGACTTTGAATATAAATAGACCACGTCCTTTTGCGTTTCTCTTTTTTTGAAACCGTACCTGTAAGTCTAACATAAAATTGCAAAAGTATAGCTAAATTTTCCATTCTAGATTGTTTGAATAATTTGCTTAACAGGATATAAGCTCAGGGAAAAAATTGCTGCGTGCCTTGTATGAGAGTATCATTATGGTCATAACTGTTGTGGTGTCTTCTTCTCTTGTAGTGCATTTGGGGTTCATATTGGAAAGAAGGCAAGTGGGGTTACAAATGCTGCCACTCATTTGTCAAATACTCATACTGTACGGGAGAAGCTGGGAAAGAAATTGCTGTAAGTATGGTCTTATTTAGTCACTTGGAATGAGCTAAAAACCATTCACTTTCCTACTTAAGTTTTAGACTGGTTTGCTTTTTTGTTGTTGTTTTGGGTTGTTTCTTTTGTCCTCTCCCTTTCGAATGTGCTAGGTAAATGGATATCCTTGCTCTTGTCTATTGTATAGAATGCTGAAGCCAGCTTACTGGAAGAGCAACCCATAGAGGAAGAACACATGACAAAACCCAAAACACTGATGGAGGTAGGTTATTTCGCAGGAAGGCAAATATTTTTCCTTGGAATTTTAAGAGATGGAAAGATACATATAACTAGAAAATTATGTAAGTTGTAATAAGTTTGAAAATTATCAGACTGCATTGTTAGATCCTTAACATCTCTGTTGGAAACTAAGCTCTCAAATAGCATTAATAGATGCTTGGGATTTAATGACTTGAACATTACTAACATTTGCAAGTTGAATCTTAACAGTAACTGGATTTCAACCTTATAGATCCACCAAGAGAAACAGAAAGAGAAGAAAAAGAAGAAGCACAAGAAGAGCTCAAATTCAGATAGTGATGGTGAAGAGAAAAAGAAGCAAGAAAAACTTAAAAAGGTGCAGTATATTCTTCAGTGGTTTTGTGGCAAAAAGAACTTGAATTATATTTTACAACAGTGTCAGTTTTATGAAGCCTGTAATGTAGTTCTCATGGTATTCTGTGGGATGATCTTTGATGCTAATTTTGAGCTAAAGCAAATTTAAAATGCTGTTAGATGTTCTGAAGTACATTCCCTATTTCTCAGGCAATAAATACTTACTTTTTGAAGACTTGGTTTAGATGATTTAGAACACTACCTGTCTAGGCACCTGTTACAGCTGTAGATCTGTAAAAGACATTGCAGAACACAATGATTTGTAATTGAAGAAAGATGGAGAGATCACAGTCACTGACAAAGCTTAACATCGCGCTTTATGCCAGACTTGGGCCCAGTCTCACAGTTGATGCTGTAAAACCCATCCACTAAGCTGTCTGCTGGCCGCTGCTGGACAGCCCTTCCACCAGCAGCCTGCCTCTGCATATTCAGAGTGTGAAACATGTAAAATATGGTTGATCTAAGCATTGTACAAATGCAACTTCTTTTCAATAGCAAGAAGGAGCAACAGTACTAGTCTGAAGAATGGGATAACATGTATTTCAAAAAGCATTTAAAAAAATGCTCGCTGACTGGGGGGAAAAAAACCATGAAAAAAACCCAAACCAATCTAGACCCTTGAGATCACATGTTTATCTGCCTTTGTACTTGCTGGATCATTATTACAGTTTTAGGTAAAGCCAAGGAAATTCTCACTTGATTTTGGCAATTGGAAAGCAATTCAAGTATCTTGTTTGCTAAATACCATTTTACCATCATTTTATGTTAAACAGTAAAATATGAGCACTAAGTGAAGTGTGCCATAGCCGAGCCAGACAGATGTGTTTTGCTTATCCCACCGTTCTGGCTGCTTGTTCATTGTACTACAGTCCAATAGAAACTTTCTTTGGCTTTTCTGCATAACTCAGTGTGGGTTTTCATTTTTTTTTTCTTTGCTTTCATTTCAGGCACTAAATGCAGAAGAGGCTCGTCTTCTGCACGTTAAAGAAATCATGCAGTTAGATGAGAGGAAGAGACCGTACAACAGCCAGTATGAAACCAGAGAGCCAACAGAAGAGGAAATGGAAGCCTACAGAATGAAGCGTCAGAGACCTGATGATCCCATGGCCTCTTTTCTTGGACAATAGTCATGGTGAAAATCATTCCAATACACAAGACTTGTTTTCAGACTTGTTTACAATTCTGTAGACACTTTCTTACCTTCCATGTATTTAATAAATGCCAGATAGGGCAGAGTCCTTTTCTTGCACAAAAGAAGTTGGTGAAAACTTCTTTTAACAGACATAAAGAGTCTAATACTTACAGCAATTTTGTATGTATGTATACATAGTCACAGATATTTATACACACACAAACATACACCTACTCTGTAAATTCCTTATTGGAAAAGATCTAGCTGGAATTCTAGGTTTGTTTGGCCAACCGCTATGTGTATATGCTCATGAAGTCATGATACATTCAGTAAAACTGACTACTTGAAAGAAGTGGTCAGCACATGTCACTTAATGTAGAACAAAAATTGTTGAAAAAAAAATGGATACAGCTACTAAATCCTCTTATTTGTAAAGGGAGTTGCCTGTGCCATGGATGTAAAAGAAGAAATAGTTTCTTTCCTGATCACTTTGCAGTAGGCATTTTGGAAATGTAAAAATTGATTGCTTTGTACAGTTTTCGTTAAGTTAATATAAAGGTCTTACATGCTGCCCAACCTCTTCAATCAGAAGCTGACTGCAGAGCTTTTAAATTCTGTTTCTGCAGATGGTAGCACATAAATTTCAGTTGCAAAGGTCTGAGTTCTTGTGGTTTTCTATTTGATAACAGCATTCATCTTACCCTTATAACCCCCTGTTACATGGTGTAATACCAAGTGCCAGGCTCTAATATGTTGTGATGTGAAGCCACATCTGCTTTGTGTTTGGCAATATTAGTCCTTAAACTGGAAGTTTTCCCCTTTAACTATTAAAAGTTGAAAAAATGGGTGAAAAACTTCACAGCATGACTATAGAGTTGGAAGACTTGAGAATTATTTCTGTTATGGCTTAAACTGTCTTATTAAATATGGCTTTTATAACCACTTTTGATGTGGTGATATTAATGGTAGGACAAGAAAGCCTCCGTAATCCTGGCTTTTCTTCTTAAAATTAAGAACCTGATTACAATTTCCATTTTATAAGCAATGAAGGAAGTTAAAGTTACTGGAAAAAAAAAAAATGAAACTTGTAATGTGTACCTGTAACTTCCACCTGTAAAGCAGATTTCCTTTTTTATTAGTTTTTCTCCAAGTCTGCTTCTCGTTTATTTTTGTTACAGAAATACTAATTCTGAATGCAGACTTTATTTTGTAAGACTTATAAATCTGACTGCAGACTTTAATAAACCTTGACTTTAAAATCCTCCTAGCACTTGCAGAAAAATATAACCAACTAGTGAGATCAAAGACCTGGGGGTGGAATTGTTAATATAACCAGGTACCAGAAAGGAAAAACTAAAGAGAAGACGACAGCTTTTTGCAGAAATTGCTCTTATGTTTTCACAATGTGGATTTAGACAGTCAGAGGGGGAAAAAATATTAGCGATATAGTTTTATTTCTGCTGTCCTAGTGACTCACATTCTAAGTTTCCACATCAGCTCATGTCTTGATCTTTCTAGGTAATGGATAATTTCAAGGGAAAACTGCGCTTTTCCACAAGTAATTACATGCAGTAAACGTACATTTAAGTGTCGTGTGTGTGATTTTGTAGCCCCTTTGAAGACCGAGTATTTCAATATAGCTAGTAGTGGAGAGTCTACGTTAGTCTGCAAAGTCGGTCTGTATTAAAATTGATATTCTCATTGATTATCAAAATCTTGGACTGATTATTTACTGTGTTCCGGAGATCCTCTGATATGACCTGAGTGTCCTTGGGTGATTTTTCTGAAATAACTGATTGGAACTGTAAGCTGTTCCTCTGAGGACTGCACCACCTGAAGTTGTGGCCAGCACAGCTGCAGAGATACCAACTACTGCTGTCTTGGTCAGTGCCAAGTTCAATCTGAGGGAAAAATGAGATGTCAGAAGGATCCAGGTTGCCAGTTCCTTGAGCTATTTAGAATACCTTTCTAAAAGTAGCTAGACTTGATTCTATATAAAGGACTCCATTCAGAAATAACACTGAAAAGAGCAATTTACAATGAAGAACAAATAATTCACCAGTCTAGGCAGCCTGTAAAGTTTAAATCCGAACTCATTCAGTGAGCATTTTTCGTACGTTCAAGCGAAAAATGAGTTAAAGGTGCATGTATTTTAGAAGCAAATATAGCATGTTTAGTGCTACAGGGAGATCTGTTTATTACAAATATACATACTGAACTCCACTTAAGCAAACTCATATGGATAAATTTGCTTTTCAATACCTCAAGACATGACTAACTTACTTTCCAGCATGCCCTGCCTTGCTCTGCTGAGAGGGAGCCTATGGGAAAACGGACCAGATTCCTCTTGGTGAAGCAGAAAGGCAGCTTCAGGGGAAAAAAGCAATTTGAAGCGTTTTATTCAAAATACCGTTCTTTGATCTTGTGAATGATGCAGAGTAAATCTTGTCTGGATCAGTATCAACAGTTAAAGGACAAATAAAGCTTAAAACATGTTGTCCTATTTATATCATAAAGGTTAAATGTTAAAGAACATTGTGGATCTGATCACGAGGATTAATTTTCCTCCATCTGTTTCCCCCTGGATTTGGCATGTAACATGACTGCATATCCAAAGACTGCTTCCTATTGCCCAAGAATATTTTTTTTTTTTCCTTTCTAAAATGAGTTTGAAACAAGTTTGTAGGCTAGCTTGGACAAAAACAAACATACAGTGAAATGGAGCATGCTCTAGCAGAGGCAGATGAAGTTGAGAACTGTTTTTCACATGCACAAAGACAGAAGCAAGGTGAGAGGAAATTCCTTAGCCTGGTGACACAGACTAGTCAAATTCTCAAATCATAATACGAGACAGACCCTCCCAGCACAGGCAGAGAGGCTTTTTCTGAACCCTGCCCTTGGCAAAGCTCAAAAAGTACTTTCTCAGCCCCTTTCCAACAATTGCTGCTTTTGCCTTGTAGTTCATCCTGTTGCGTTCTGGTTGTCCGAGGCAAACTCTGCAAGCTGAACTAACCAGCTGATAGGAAGACATCTGCATTTTTAAAACAGGTTTTAATCTACATTCTCCTTTATTTTGTGTTGAAAAATTTCGCATTCTGTATTGTCTTTCAAGGCACACCAGAAAGTAGCTCTTTTACTGTCTCCACATTTCTTTGTAATTGGATCTTTATGGCTTTCCTGAGTGGGTTAATGAAAGAGACTATGCGAGTGCAATTGTTTTAGGCTGGTGAGGGATCAGAAAAAAAAGCAGGAATGACAGCAATTAGTTAAGGATGAAATGGAGTTCAACAGAAGAGACAGGATTTTGTGCCCACCAGCACTCAGTTTAACCCAATAACTGCAGGTTTCCGCCTTACTTTTGGGTCTAACTTTAATTACTCCATACAGGCAAAAACACTGCGACCTGAGCTATATGCACGGAACTCCCTGTTGTTCTGTTAGCACTCCTGGTCGCATTTATTTTGCCAGATGCAACAAAGAAAGAGACAGAAATACTCTAATTTAAGCTTGTTTTACATTAAACAAATCTGTTCATGTCTCTTAGATGACCCAACCAGAACCCCACCGGGTTAGCAATGACTTTTTCTTCTGCAGAAAACCAGCACATTTTAGACCTCATTGGAATGGAGAAAAAAAAAAAAATCACTTTGCTTAAGAGAACCTTGCTCAGTGGAGAGATTAGCAAACCCAGAATTTCCAACCTACGAACTCTTTAAAGTAATTCCAGTAATTCCAAAGCATTTTAGAAACAGCCTCCACTCAGCCACTCATCTGCACAGCATTTGGATCTAAGCACAGTCCTTGGCCCGTTGCTCTGTAATCTCCCACCATGTCTCCTGTGAGTAGGATGTTTTTTTCAGATGCATTTACGGCCTTACCACGTTTGCACGTTCTCAGTTTTTAACATAAAGCGAGGAACTACAAATCTGGCTCCAACACCGCCTCGCAGCAGAGTCTTAACCCATTGCTGCTAGTTATTCACAAGCTGCTACGAGGTACGGTAGCAGCCCATGGGGGAAGGGGGTGCTGGAACACAAGGCCCGAGGTCGAAGCTGCCCGCTGCTTTGCCCGGTCAGCAGCACCACCGAAGGAGACGTGGCCTCACATCAGCCTTGCTCCTGGTGCTGCACATCCTGACTCTGGGCTGCTCCAGACCCAAGCTGGGGGAAGAAAATGGTGCCTTCAGCCAGCTTTGCTCAGCTCTCCCTTCTTGCTTTAACAAGCCTCCTGCTGGGAATATGCAGAAGCAGAAGCCCTGGGCTGCAGGTTCTAACACCTGAGAGGCAGTACAGCCCCACGCTACCTTCTGCCCATACACTAACATTTCCCAGTGTTCTAGGAATAGCTGAAAGACCACTTTTAGAAAATTATCCATTCTCTGAGAACAGAAAAGCCAGCTTTAATGCAAGATTCTCTGCTTGGAAAGCAGCAGCAGGGGCGAGGATTTTATCTGTAGCTATTGCTCTCCGCACCGACTGGCACTGCTCACATGCAATGTAAGTAATTCTTCCCTCGTCTCTGGGGGATGCTGCTTTGTTCTGTAGGACAGAGGCACTGCACCGTGACACGGGTAAGTGACATTTGTCATTGGCTTTCCTGACTTGGGCAAATGCTGCCCATGTCCCCAGGTACTGAGATTACTGATGATGCTACAGACTCTAGAAGTAAGACTGCAGGGGTTTTGTATTTAGGTTAATAGAGGGCATTTTCAGAAGAGTCTTTTCTTGTCTAACTGTGTTACTAGATACCTAGGCAGGAGCCAATTGGGGCAAGTCAAAAAGATTGCTAAAGATTGCTGAATTTGAGTTTGAATTAGAATGTGCATGAGACAAAAGGAAAAAACCCAACCTTAACGGATCTACACTGTGCTTGTGGTGGCTCACTGATGCTCGGGCTGGTTCCCACTTCCCTCTTCCTAAAATAAGCTCTATTTATTTTTATCTTAATGGGTTAGGACTGCAGTTCCTAACCAGAACTAATGGTCTCAAGGGCATCCTTTAAGTTTAAACAGAGATTTGACTCATTTTTATGGGGGCTTTTGGAAAGGGACAATCACTCTCTGAAGACTGCTCACAGACTTCCAAACTCCTTTTAGGCAGGGCTATAAAAATTACTCAAGTCACCATTCCACACTAAGCCAGGAGGCCTGTCAGGCAGAAAACCACTTTTTCCCTCCCATTAGTATCTCCCAAAAACCCCAAAGCACCTATGCTCATCTTTGAGGAGACGTACACTTTCATTGCCATTGCCCAGTGCCGTGGGAAGGCTGGATTTTAGGCCGGCTCCAGGGTGAACTGCAGCTATTCTGGCATTTGCTGAGTCATTTTATTTGGTTACAAGTTGATGCTGCAAGGTCAGCATCTGTAACAGCAAAACACATTAGCACTCGCAAAGCAAACAAGGGAAAACCCTTCCTTGCTGGGACACAGTCCCATCGTGCTGGCCTGGGGAGGGAGCTGGCAATCGCCCACCTTAGACACGTTTCCCACCCAAAGTGTGTGCGCAGGTGATAGTGGAGCTAAAATCACACTTTCTGCTCTCTAGGTACTGGATGATGCCCCTTCCCCCTGCCACACGAGCCACGCATCCCTCCAGTAAGCTTTCTCTAAAGGATGTAAAGCCACAGTGCATCACGCTGGCCGCACCAGTGGGGGATGTGAGCAGGGGGACAGGACCACAGAATCACAAAATGGTAGATGTTGGAAGGGATCTCATCTAGTCCAATGCCCCTATACTAAAGCAGGTTCAACATCCAGGAGCAGTGCCCAGCCCAGGCAAGGCAGCAGGCTGCTGCAGGGGCTGTGAGGGGCGACGTAGCCAGGATGGCTTTGCTGTTGAGGAAGCACCACAACAGGCCCCAGCAGCCCATCCACGGCGGGGACTCGCACCCCCAGTGCCACCTGTGTCCCGTGGGAGTCTGTCTGTCAAGGCGGACACCAGCCTGAGCCAGCTCCCCATGCCACAGCAAGGAGCTGCCTTCCTTGTGAGCAATGGTGAAAACCCCATCAGGCACCGCAGGGAGGCTTTTGCTAAAAAGCAGCATAGAAGGGCCCCTGTCTGTTGTAAAGCTTCCCTGCAACGTCCAGCTGAAAAAAAGTGAACCGAGAACCGAGTCTCAGGGCTGCTCTGTTTGACTGTCAACGGGCAGTTTATTTAACAAAGTGTGCTGCCAAATACGTTGTCCAGCAGAGCTGTCTGGGACCCTGCATGAGCTCGGCTCAGCCTTGCAGCACAGACATATTTTCCATCTGCCTGGCAGGAGCTTCTCAGCACTGCTTCTCCCACACCGCCAAACTAGGTCAAGCTCTTGCTGCCTTCAACACGCAGTGGATCTGGGCACACAAATCACCAGTAACTGCAAATTTCCCAGTCACACCTTGAATTGCTGGGCAGGATTGATGTATTTGCAAGCATTTCATCCCCGGCCCATTTCACACCCATCCCCAAGACCCAGTGCTCAGCACAGCTGCCACAGGGCAGGTTTGGGTTAAGCATAAGGTCTTTCTGTCTCAACACTGTTAGCGGCTGAGGAAACAGCTGTAACTTCCCAGGCCAATCCAACTGGCTCCCTGGCAAAGCCCACAGGAAGTTTTCATACGAAACCCGGGGCAGAACTCATGCACGTGAAATGACTCGAACCTTCTGGCTGACTCCAGCCCCACACCTGGGAGGAAGAGGCTCTCCAAGAGATCTAGGTTTCTATAAAGTTCATGGAAAATTTGACCAATCACCAGAGGTGCCCCAGGGGACAGTAGCTCTCGGAGCCTGTATCTGGGGGAGTCCCCACCCGAGCTCACCCCAATGGTGGACAGTGGTGGGGCAGTGGGTAGCTCCCCACTAGGACACCAGAGCTCTGCAGGCATATGGCAGCTTTTCTAAAGCAGCTCTTATCCCAGTGAGATTTAGGGTGATAATTTTGTAGGTTTGAGGAGGAAAGTTGTTCTCCTGGAGGTTGTTCAATGTCAGGGAACATCACTGAGCTGCCAGAGAGCTGGGAGGCCGGCTCTGAAAGAGCTCTGTAGGACCATCAGCACAGCACAGAAACAGCCTTGTGCTTCCTCAGCCAAACATTTCCACTCCTCCCAGGAGCAGCTGAATAGATTTCAATTCGCAAAGTAAACTCTGTTTATACTGCATTTCTATGTTATATCCTTTCCCACCATTTCCAACAGCACATGCAGGGGAAAGCTTAAAAAAAAACCCCTTCACCAGCTCTGATGAGGATAAATTCTGGCAGAGTAAGAAACGATACCTCCAGCATACTCCAAATCAGCTGATAATCTGCACTGGGCAGAAAATATTTACTGGCTGGAGAGCAACAGGGCAGGATCTGGAGCCCTCCCACTGAGCACATGCCTGTCCCAAGCCCCACACAGGATCCCAGCCAGGGCAGAGCAGGAACCACACACCCACAACTGGGACCCACAGGCTGTGGCCAGGAGAACCAGTGACCCATTCTGTGTGGATGATGATGATGGCCCCAGGGCCATTGTTGCCCTCCCAGCAGGGTGATAGGTTCCCCATAACCCCAGCCCAGGCATCCATGGGGCCAGGCTCTATGACTGGGTCATCTCACAGCTCCTACTTAGATTCTCCCCACCACATCCTTAAAAAGATGAGTCTAGTCCCTGAGCATCACAGAGCATCCTGCAAAGCAGGGAGGGAGGGGCAGGGTGGGAGCGGGGTCAAGAACCTCTTCAACTACCATTTCTCTCCTTGCCTCTCTGCACCTCCCCAGGACTGCTGGGGAAGCGCTGTCAGTTTTAGAGTTGAGGCATTCTGGGTTTAATGGGATGGTATGAGCCAGGATATGAACACTGCTCAGAGCTGTAACACCCTGACTTACTGCAGCAGAGAAATAAGAAGCGACAGGGATTTACTGCAACTCAACAGTTCTGTGTTGGCAGAGCTAAAGCTGAACTCCAGCTTCAGCCACTGCTTCTGGTGTTCCTGCCTTACCTAAATCAATTGCTGGGCATTTTGTAATTACATTGCAAGCTTAAAACAAAATCCCAGCCTTTTCCAAAGACATTCCCATGGCATTCCCTCCCTGCCATTCCTATGGCAAAGTCTGTGTTTTATCTTACACATCCACATAAAGCAGTGCTGAGGTACATGTGGTTTCCTCTCAAAACTCACATTTACAGAGTAGCTGCTTCATGACAATGTCCTTTATTCAGGCTTACAGTGATCTGCCATTACTTGTTTGTGCAAGTTGTTTTAGAAGTGAGTTTCCATCCTTAGGATAAGATTTTGTTCCAGGATCAAGTGTCAAAGTTGTTCCCTAGGTTGATCTGTGTTATCCATTTCCTTACAAATTCAGCTTGCTTGGCAGCAGCTACAGCAGAAAGGGGCAAAATTGGTCAGAAATGATCCAGGCAACTCCTGAGCCTTTCATACAAGACTGCAAGCGAGAGAAAGAAATATTTCCCAAGCATCAGGAGCTTTCCAGCCATATGTGCATAAAAATTTCTTCCCATGCCACGTGACAGAGGAAGAGGCGCAGATCCATTACACAATAATAAAAATATGCCTTTGGCTACGTTAAGCCAAAACCTGGAGCTGCTGCAGGAAGCTAGCAATTCGCACAAAAAGGAGTAAAAAGTTAAAAAAAAAGAAGAAAAATCGAAATCAATATTGCACACCTCCCAGAAGGAAACTGCCGTGGCCGGCCGGGGCTTGAGCTGTGTGCGTGACAGCGATCTGCAGCAAAACATCGGCTGAAAACCCTGCAGGTTTCCAGTGCCTGTCAAGATCTCATTGAGGAGATTAGTCGTGGTGAGTAGATTCACTTTTCCTTTTTCCCCCCCCTGCTCTCTCCTCTTAACTTTAACTTCCAAAACTTACCAAATAAGGTCTAAATCATTGAGCACTCAGGTTTCCAACACCCGCACAGGAATCCATAAAGGCAAGTCACCAGTTGAAAGAAATACTCCGGGGAAGAAACGTTCCTCAGGCGTTTGCTGGGAGCACCCACCCCATAGGGCCGAGACCGCAGCCTCTCCCTCCGCCCTGGTACCAACTGGCAGCTTTTGTAGTGAGGCTTTAGCTCAGGGCTAGGGAAGGTTTGCCACAGGCATCCCTGGCTGCCTAATGCTGAGAGGGTGATGCAGTTTCAGGCACAGAAGATGCATCACTCTCCTTTATGTTCTTTGACGCTGCTCTGCACAAGAGCAGATAACAGATCAAACTCACACCTGGTGTAACTACTTCACTGGCTTGTGTCAGAAGTGAAATCCATCCATTTCAGCTGTTGTCACCAGCCACACACCTTGTATCTAAATCAGCCCTGTATGCCCAAGGGCAACTTGTGCTTCCACCCGGGAGACACCACTGGGCAATCACCAGAGCTGAGAATTAAGCTCACAGGGATAATGATTATTTTGGAGACTAATCAAGACACTTTGAAGTACACTGGGAAACTGTGAAGCAGGAAGTTGGTTGTTTTGTTTAAGAAAGCCTCAAGTATTGAAAAGAAACAGAGCAGAAAGTCATAGTCGGTTGTTCACTGCTGGGTCCCCTCTTAGGTTCTGAGACCACCCTGCTTGTCCCTCACTCCAAGAAGCAGTTCCCCCCAGACTTCTCTCCTCTGCTGCATTTTCCCTGACTGTGGGCACCACACGGCACAAGGTGGCTTCCCTGGCCAAAAATCACTGTCTGACCACCAAACATGCCACCAAACCACCCCACGTCTGGCAAACCCTCAGGGGTTTTCCCTATGATGGGATTTCAGCCTAGCTGCCCTGTAAGCACCAGAAAAATACAACAGACCCTTCACATCTGGAGCTTACTCTTACAGGCAAAAATCTCTTCTTCCAGAAACATCTTTTTACTGCGTAATGATCTATAGTATTGGTCTGGCTTCTTAACCGTGAAATGGCTCAGGAAGCCCACCTGCAGCAGGATGAGGATGGTTGCACAGGGGCTTGCTGGAGCCGTGTGGAGCAGGGATGTTGTGGCAGCCAAAGCTATAGGGAAGACACGACAAGAGGCGTGTCCCCACAGGCTCCTGCCCATGAGACCCCTCCAGCAGCAGCACTCCTACTCTGTGCTATGATGGCCAGCAGAAATGGGAGATGCAGGTTGGAACTGGGAGCTGCAAAGATCCCTTTGGAGACACAGCTCCTGGGTGACAGCTATATACTGTAGCTCTGGCAACAAGGAGTGCACAAAGGAAAGCTGTTAGAGAGCGTGGCGTTGCAGTTCCATTGCACAGATGCTCTACATGTTACAGGAGCTCATGGGCTGCTCAGGTTTCAGCATGAAGGGGTTGGGTTCAAACCCTGCAGAGTATCCAAGTGCCTGCTTCAAATGGGCTGGTCAGGGCAGCTGAGGAGTCAAGCATCCAGCTGCTCCCAGCCTTTCTTGATCCTGAGGAAAGCTAAGCCCCAGTCTCCCCTCCCCAGCCCCTGTGTCAGGGAGAGCCAGGGCACGGGGCAATCTCTGCCAAGGGCCTGAGCTCCAGCAAGAAAAGAAGGACCCACCAAAGCCATGAGTGATAACAACAAAACATCCTTAAGCAGAAAGAGTATATCACAGGCCATGGAGCCAAATCAGAACACCCCATTTCAGACACAAGCTTCCTTTGCGTCATTCATTACATTTTGTTACATAATTATAGTGAAGGCCCCTAAACATGTGACTCGTTAGGAAGAGACACCAGTAAATGTTCAGCTCTGCATAGATGAGCTTGCAAATCAGAGACACTGTCTTTATTGCTCTGTTTGTCTGAGGTATTTTCTATAAAGCTGTGTTCCAGCTCTAAAATTCAGGAATGAACACTTTCCAAAATTGTCCCCTCCCTGGTTTGCATCCTGACAAGCATTCTCCAAACTACCCAGTGGGGATCCTCAGCTCAGTTTTACAGACTACATTGATCTCAGGGTATGCCCTGGACCCACTGCCACAATTTCTATTGATTCAGATGAAGGACTCAGGGAGCCATTGTCTGTCAAACCCAGCTGATGGACACCTGTCACTTCACCTACCTGCCTCATCCTTCCACCTCAGGACCCAGACATTTGCAGCACACTGAAGCCTCTCTCCTCATCTCTGGGTGGAGGTTTGACCCAACTATGACCAGAACATGAGGTCTCAGCCAGAGCCTACCTAGCATCTGGGAGCTCAAATGTTGTTCCTCCAGGATCCTCTATCTCAGAGCAACTCAGTGCTGCAAGTTGCACTACCTCCTTAGCCCAAGGGCTTGGTCTTTGACCAAGCAACCTAAAAAGCACCATCGCTGCTAACTTCTTTCAGAAGGCATCATTTCAGAGTGACTCAAGGGACGGATAGGACATTTTTAAGTCTTGGGATGAAAAGCATTTCTGCGCGAGATCTTGTCCTTCACCAACTTATCGTCACCGAGGGAGGGGCACTCTGCACATGAAGCACTCCACACAAGCTCAGCACCAGTGTGCTTGATAATCTCAAGCAAGTCCTGGTGCTGTCTCAGGCATCTGGGGCAGGCCTGGCCAGTCATGCCTATGCTGTGGACCCTGAAATAGCTCAAGTGGAGTTGGTCCACTGGTGGTGAAATCAGCACCTGATACTAGTACTATGCTGTCTCTGGGTGCTGAGGAGCTGAACATTTGCATTTCAGTGGCAGAAATAAAATACACCCACTGCCTGTCCCCACACTCGGTCAGGTGACACAGGATCTCTTCTCCACCTCAAGCAGTCCTCCACCGACGAGTAACCCCCTGGGCATGGTGCACTCCTGCACAACAGGCATCAGTCACAGACAAAAAGTCTCCAAAGCCCTATTAACAAAGGCAATTAATTAAAGTGTCATTAGAAAAGTAAGAGCTCAGCTGAAATCCTGCTGCATGGCCGCCAGTGCCAGGCTTGCCGCCTGCACTGTGGAGAAGAAAGATGCTGATCTGTTTCCAATTTGCTTTTTCGAGCTCATCATACATTCTACATTGAGGAACAATTTTCCTTTTAAGGTGGAGCAGCATGAGGTTTGTTTTCTTTCAAAGAGATTTCTTTAAGAGGTTATTTATAGATCCTCTTGTGAATGTGACTGTGCTTTGCATCCCACATGCACTGCTGTGATGTGGGATGAAATGTTCTTGTGGAGCCGTTAATTAACACCGACCTGGGAGCTGTGCCAGCACACGGCTCCAGGTAGTCAAATATTCACCCTCTATCCAAGTACCAGTACTACTGACCTACCAGCCTCAGGCTATTTGTGTTTGCCACTTTTTATCCCATCAGGTCAACTAGATGGGTTATCTGAAGGTAATAGAAATACTTACAGGATAGAATCATAGGAAAATTGTTTGGGTTGGAACGCACCTTAGAGATCATCTAGTTCCAAGCCTCTGCCATGAACAGGGACACTTCCCAATAGAGCAGGTTGCTCAAAGCCCCATCCAAACTGATCTTGAACACTTCGAAGGATGGGGCATCCACAGCTTCTCTGGGCAACACATTCCAGTGTCTCACCGTCCTCACAGGGAATAATTCCTTCCTTATATCTAATCTAAATCTATCTGCTTTTAGTTTAAAGTTATCACCCCTCATCCTATCACTACACTCATTGATAAAAAGTCTCTCCCCATTATTTTCTGTACAATCCTCTTTAAATACTGGAAGGATGCTGTAAGATCTCTCTGGAGCCTAACTCTTCTGCAGGCTGAACAACCCCAACTCTTACAGCCTGTCCTTACAGGCAACATGCTCCTGTCCCCTGACCATCTTCAAAGCCCTGTTCTAGACCCACTTGAGCAGGTCCATGTCTTTCTCAAGGTGTGGGCCCCAAAGCTGAACACAGTATGCTAAAAACTTTGAGAAGGAGCTGTCCTTCTGCCCCACACTCCCTCTTGTCCATTTTTTCTCTACATGAAGCAGTCCCAGCTCTTTCCCAGGTTATGCTCCACGATAAAATTTTTCCTTGCCACAACTTATTACAGTCCTCTACCTCCAGACATCTCTCACTCTGCCCCATTTGAGGTGGTTGCTGGGAATCAGGGGTGTAGCTTTCCTTGGGATCTTCCCAATCCATGGGCATTTTAACATTGTTCCCCCTTCTGTGAACTGAGAAGCCATTAATCAACTACCCACATTAGTACTGGTTGGTTATTCTGTCTTATAAGGCCATTAAACTAACACCTTTCACCACTTAGACATAAGAAAAGCAAAACAGAGCTGAAGAACAAAATGGCTCAGCAGCTGAATCCAACCTGGAGATCTGTTTTGCATTTCCCCACTCTGCGTGTCCTTAATTATAAGTATCACAGAACTGGGGGGCTCCTACTCAGCACTAATATGTAGCATATTGCTTGCTGAATTTGGAACAGACAATATGCATTTCCAGCCCCTTCAGGAGCTGATACCAGGATGAGAGCACTAAGACCAACATGAAATTTATACAATACTTTAAGCATCTTATTTGCAGTGCAGAAGTTAAACATAACACTACCAGGCAGATACTAAAGCCTCCTAGTATTTGACTTAACACCAAATAGGACCTTGCCTGACCAAAAGGCCACTGATGGACTGAAAGGTCTGGGATATCCCAGCTCATCTTCTGTTGCACCTATGTTTAACTACAAATTCGCTTCGGCACCGAAGCTTGAAGAACTATGCGAATGGCAGTTTGCCTTGCTTTTCAAACCTCACTAATATTCTGTATTTTGTTAGCAGGACTTGGGGATGGGACAAGTAAGCTCATGCAAACGGATGATTCTTGTAAAATATTTAAGCCCCTACCATCAGAGACAGCTGTAATACGGGAAAAGACTACATTTCATAGGAGCCTTTTCTATCAGATAAGAGTGTGCACCTCTTAGCCTGGGGGTAGGAATTGTATCACTTTGATACATGGCTAATTCCTCTTTTTTAAAAAAAAAATCCTTTGGTTTTAGGTTGATCTCTGCTAATCAAAGAGATACCAAGCAAAGAGTTAACCACCCATAGATTTGTATGGGGCAATTTTGGGCTTTGTGTCTCATTTCTCCAAGGGCTACCCCAGCTACATAAGCTAAAAAAAAAGAAACTAGGTCAGGGGATGCCTTTCATCCCCTCACCAGCTTGTTTACATATTCATAAAACAAAAGTGCCTGATTCCATCAGTGTCTCCCTCAGTCCACTGACCAACCCACGGATCAGTGCCTACCAAGGAGCATCAGCCCTGCTGGGGAGCTGGTGGCCATGGCCATGACCTCCCTCACCAGCAGAACAAAGAGGAAAACATCCTCAGCCCAGGCATGGGGAGGTCTTCTGTCCTGGGGAGGGGATAGCAGGGGTACCTTTATCCATGGGCATTCAGAAACTGATACTGTAGGGGAAATTCTCTTTTTTCACTCTATCTGTAACCCTGTGCAGATCCCAAATTCCATTTTGAATGCCTCTAATACCAAGTATCAGGTGGGTCACACATGAAGATGGCTTCTTGTCTATCAGCCTGATTTTGAGCATCTTCTCTAAGCTGCTGATGCATCTGAGCACTAAGATGCAGTGGAGTTGCGCATGGAGCACAGCTTTTTGCAGACAGCTCCATGAACAGTCATCTAGAGGGATATTTTACTGTATAACAACTCCTCTGTATCATTATCAGGCTCACAGCAATAGCTTTATTCCAGAAATTATTTCCTATCACTGTCTCCCCATCCAGGAGTGGGGTAAGGCAAGCCCAGGAGGCTCAGCCTCCCACTGTAACTGAAGGCAGAGTCTGGGATGCTCAAAAAAAGCACCCTTGACATTTGCTATAAAGCAACCGTTCACGTCAGAGGCAGGCGACAAACAACAGCTGGGGTTTTAACAGTTACCAGTCTTTCTGAGGTGAATGTTAGCAACAGACATAAAGACTGAGCTACTGTCCCCACAGAGGCAGGTCAGAGGGCTGAGAGGTTAGGAAACCACTGGTGGTTTAGGAAACCACTGCAGCAGGGCCAGTCACGGCTGCAGGGCTGGCTGCACCCCAGCATTGAGGCAGATGCTTGGCGAGCAATTTGGCTGCGGGTTGCTTGGTGCTGTGCAGCCCAGCTGCTGTGAGGAGTGGGACATTCTCAGCTGGCCAAGAGGCTCCATTCACACTGTCAGGCAAAACGCCATAAGAATTGCCTTGGCCCAAAGCCTCCACGAGCCTGTCTTCTAAATTCAGCCCTGCAACACACGATGAGGGTTGTGCTTGGTAAGAAACCCCTGTGACCCAGCTGCAGGGTAGGTCTTACTGCGGAAGTTTACACAGAAACCCTTTCTCCTCCCTCCACTCCTGAGCAGCTGCTTTCTGCATCCCTCTGCCATCACTACTTGTGTTTCAGGAGAAAGGAGGCCTAGGGAGCAAAACAAAGTGAGGGGTGGCCACAGATACAGACTTAAAGAGCGAGTCTGCAGAAAGTATTTGTCAAACCTAGAAAAACCCGTGAGCCAAATCCTTGAATTCATGTCACACCAAAATAAACAGCTCCTCCATCCTGCCAAAACAGCAAGCCCAGTTACCTCCCCTTTCCATGCAAGTCTCCACAACACATGGCCCTGGTGGAGGGTACACTGCTGTACCCACACATGCTGGCTACCACACACCACAGCCACATCCCATCTCCTTTCTACAGGCTGCGCCATGATCTCCGCTGTCCTCCTTCTCTGGACCGTGCCCTGTGTGGCAAACCACATCCTCGGGGGCTTTGCCAAGGGTGTGCTGCAGGAAGGTCCCCAACTGGCGTGCAGCCTGCCGGGACCCCAGGGGCCACCTGGCCCTCCTGGTGCACCTGGGGCTCCGGGGACAGTCGGCAGGATGGGATTCCCCGGCAAAGATGGCAAGGATGGCAAAGACGGGGACAAAGGCGAGCATGGTGATGAAGGTAAGAGAAAAATGCTTCTTACCTTAACAAGGCTAAAATGTAAAGGCAGTAGTGTAACAGCCCAGTTCACAGCAACTTCACCCTGGATCTGAGCCCCAGGATAGACATCTCATAGCAAATGCTTCTAGAAATTTCCACTCTTCCCCCTCCATCTCCTCACACTTGTCAGCTCCTGCAAGCAGGGTTCAGACTCACATTGTTTGCTGATAACATCTTAATGTTGTGTGCAGTTTCTATTAGCTTCATTTTGTTATCAATCGAGGTTTTCCCTGTTCTGATCTATGCTCTCTAGACGAGACAAACTCATGCTCTCTGACTCTTGGTCTCAAGCAAAACAGTCAAGTGAAAAAATTAAGCATGTGCTCCCCAGAAAGCTCGAGCTGGGCGATAGGCACTGCTTTAACCATGCTCAATCTAAATCAAAGCAACAACAACCCTTCTTTAATCCTGAGGTGGGGCTCTTTAGTAACTTACAGTAACGAGGCACCAGGACCAGCTATGGTGAGGAAACAGTGATTTCCTGTTGCCTCACTAGAGTGCACTCCTGATCCAGCTTAATACCAGCATGCCAAAGCTGCATCTCATTCCCTTCTCCCACCCCCAAAACAGGGAACCTGGAGGACAGGCTTCCACTCACAGCTGCTTTTAAATTTAGTCTTGCAGGTCGAGAGACAGGGTATAAACCCCCACAAATTTGTCTGTCAGACACTACTGCAATCTGCACTAATCAGCAGTTTCATCATCACTGACAGCCCTACTCACTTCCCATCTCAAAGAGGTACCTGTACCAGGTATCTTCTGGTTCATAACTGGTTCATCTGCTAGCTAGGCTGGGCTTTTTACTACGCCTATTTTTTTAAAAATTTCTTTTCAAGCAACAGTTTCACGTTAAACATAAAAAAAAGGACAGGAGATTAAAAGTACTCCATCTGCTCAAAGCTAGGTTCCAAAAGCTTCACAAATCTGTCCCACTCCTGAAAACCCCCAAAATTCAAAGCTTGTTCTTGGCTAGCTTTAGAACTAATTACTCATTTTTCTCAAGTGAGCCAGTGAAGTAGCCTTTGGGTCCTTAAAGGAGACAGACTACTCTGCTCCTGACAGGAGCTCCCATTGTTATGATGCCAACTACCTTCCTAACACGGTTAGTCAGTCCTGACAGATGTCTAGCCCTGGGTAGTATTTCATTGGGATTCCCACCAGCAAGGTTTTCCTCCTAAATGAAAAATATACTGCTGCAATGATATAACCTCTTTCACTGAAAAATTTATGAGGTTATTTGTCTTCTAGGTCCACAAGGCAGAACAGGAAACCCCGGCAAGCCAGGACCAAAGGGGAAAGCAGGAGCTATTGGCAAGGCAGGCCCACGAGGGCCCAAGGGTTTAAAGGGTAATCCTGGAAAAAATGGGGCACCAGGAAAAAAAGGGCCCAAAGGGAACAAGGGTGAGACTGGGATGCCAGGACCCTGCACCTGTAATACCAACAAAGCCAAATCTGCCTTCTCTGTGGCAGTCTCAAAGAGCTATCCAAGGGAAAGGCTGCCCATCAAATTTGACAGGATCCTTATGAATGAGGGGGGACATTACAATGCTTCCAGTGGGAAATTTATATGCAGCATCCCAGGTATTTACTACTTCACTTACGATATCACTTTGGCCAACAAACATTTGGCCATTGGTTTGGTCCACAACGGGCAGTACCGGATCAAGACTTTTGATGCCAACACCGGGAATCATGATGTTGCCTCTGGATCAACCATCCTTTCTCTGAAGCAGGAGGATGAGGTATGGCTGCAGATCTTTTACTCAGAACAAAATGGGCTCTTTTACGATCCCTACTGGACAGACAGCTTATTTACTGGCTTCCTGATATATCCTGATCAAGATTATCTCAATGAAATATAGGATGAGAGGCTAGTCTGGGAGAAAAAATAGGAAATGCATGAGACCTCAGTCCAGCAAAGTGTAGCCTGTACATGGACATGTGTGGGACTATTATACAATTCCACAGTTTTGGGGCTAACAGCCTGTATTGCCTATTTAGATATTTACTTGATGTTATCAACTAGTCCACAGGGTACCAGAACCAGTAGGACTCACCATCTCAATCTCAAACCCAGCCATTATGTTCTCCATGACCCCAACGCCCCATGGACAAGTAACTCAAATACTGGTGCAGAATGCTTTGATTATTATATTATTCTAAAGCATGGAAACCAACAACTATTTCCTGAAAGCTGAGCTCAGACATGTCACTGATGCTGAAAACTGTGTCACTGCACCTCCTCCCCCTACATCCTATAACAGTAACAATCCTTATTAATATAGAGTTACACTTTACGAGCTACTTAAGAGTCAGGAAGCTGTCAGGTAAAGTTATAAGAGTAAGAGTAGGTCTCAGCCTCATCCAAACAGTGTTCATAAGCAAAGGTATCTGGTCTAAATAGGAAATGACACAAAAGAGATCTTATTTTATGTGGAGTCTTACCTTTATCTTTAAAGACCCAAGCTGTTCCCCGGAGCACCACTGGCATTTCTCAGATTTCAGCTTTGATATACAGCTGCTGGAATCCTGCATTTGACTTCAGACAAGTGTTGGTAAGATATGACCAGAGCCTAAACTGGACTGTGCAAGCCAAATATCTGTGGGGCTCCGAGCCATGGTGGAGGATGAACTTTACAGATAAGACTCAACTGTCAAAGACAGCATGAGCCTTCACTCCAGGAACAGATTCACTAATAACCCCCTTCTCTCATCCCAGCCATCCCATACTTGTGCTGCTGCCCAGATCCTCCCTTAAGGGCTTAATGCTCTACTGCTGCTTTGCTTTTTTTGATTTTGTATGTCAAATATTATAGGTATTTAAAAAATCAGCATTTTGGTTCTAATCTGTATGGAAAAAAAAAAAAACCAACAAAAAAACAGAAAAGTCAAAAGATGAATTGTTGCTCAGATGAGCTTTTTGCTTTGCTAAGCTGAGCGTTTCCTCCTCTGTATCAGCTAATACAGGGACATGCTCCAAAATGGTTCATTATTACCAGAGGAAAGAATTCTCCTGTTATAAAGCCCCTCAGTCTGGCTGCCTTGCCCCAGAGTGTCCAGCACTCCTGTACCACAGGGGTCTCTGTCTCAACAGCCATACGGAAGAAGCCTCTTCCTCACAATCTTGGTTTACAGTCATACTTCTCATCTCCTTTTTAACTTGATGAAAACTCTCATGAACTTCCAGCTCCTCTAATTCTCATATTTAGGAACTGAAAATATATCCCATAAGAACTCTTTTTTTCCTCCAATCTCACTTTTACAAGTCAAAATACTTGCATGATTTTTGTGAACTACAGTAATGGTGTTATATATTGCAAAAATCAAGTACATTTTATAAAATAAAGCTGAACAAAAGTACTGGTGGAGCAGTCTTGATGTTTATAAAAGTGATTTCCCAGAAGGTGAATTGTGTTACAGATTCCAGAGACACTTGAGTTTAGCAATGGATTTTAAGGGACTCGTGCAAGAGGAGTATTTCCCCCTCCTAGCCCAGCAAGCTGAGGAATGCACAGCTTTCCACCCTCTGTGCAAGAAAACCTGCAAGGTGGAGGGATAGGATTTGTCTGTTGCCCTGAAGCAGCTCACCTAGATGGCAGGTCTCCTTTTTCGAACAGTGGCTGCTCAGATAATGTATTTCTCTTTCCAAAGCTCCCTCATTTAGGGCATCCTGGGGTGCGTTCACAGGCAGCTTCCCACAGGCAGCAGCAGTTCAAGAGTTGCATTTCTCCCTCATTGTCCAGCCCCACACTCCCACTCTGACAGCCCAGCACAGAAAAGAATCGCTTTTTGGCCGGGCTGAGTTGCACCCAGGTCTCTACCCAGACACAGCTCCCCCAGAAACTCTACATGGTGGGGGCAGCTCAAGGAAGGTGGAGGAACACATGGGAACATGTTGCCTCTCCCACAACACCCAAATGGGAAATGACATAGTACAGCTTTAATCAATCCAGTAGCGCTCACAGCTCACTGCTGCCAAAAAAATGAGACCTTACTTCCCCCTCTGTTCTTTCCCCTTGATTTGGTGCATTACCCATCCCCAAAAGCAGATAGTTTTGGGGTGGTTTTTTTCTATTGCTTGAGTTTTATCTGTAGTCAATTTCTGCACTGATTTTATGAGCTGAACCCACTTGGCACCAGAGCTGGGAGGGAATGGGAGAGCACGACAGGGAATATGCCTGAGAAGAGGAGGGTGGGAGGGGACAGAGTAGTGAGCAATGAGATCAGCTCAGCCGCTCAGTCCTCCCTTGTTATCTCCAGAGAAGACCCCAGCAGGGAGTGTTTCCTCCCAGTGTCAGCCCTTTCAGAGGGAGAAGAGCTAGTTTCCCCAGATGAGAAGCAAGGGAAATTATTAAGTGTCTGGTAAAGCATCCTCCTTATTCCAGTGAAAAGGAAAACCTGCAAATGAGTCTTAAGACTGGAATATCAAAACGCAAATTATAAAGAGAACCACTGACCCCTGCTGAGTGTTTAGCGTGAGAGCTCTTGCTTTCAATTCGGGGCTGTGAGCAACACAGGACCGCTGGCCCCATCCTGCTTCATCCACCCTCGGGAGCTGCATCAGGTCACAGGACTGCCCTCTGCTCTGAATGGCTCAAATCCCAGCCTGGGCATCTGCTGCCAGCGAGGATTCTGAGCAATGGAAAACCCAAACTGATAAAATACAGCAGGCAAGAGAGAAAGAAACAGCTTCTCCAGATCGTTTAACTTCAGCCCCATTAGGCTGAAGTCATTTAAAGATACCAGGTATCGTAATATTTCTGTGAAAGAGGCACGAGCCTTTGAAGTGATACATGCGGGCTCCTCTTGCAATGCCTTAAGAGCAACTTGCATACTGAACAAAACATCTCCACTCAGCCTAATCCTACAAGAGAAAAATCATCTCAAGCAGCTGTGGGTTCCCCTCCTCCCTCCTCACCCAGGAGAGGAGGAGGGAAGGGCAGTTGGCAAGGTACAAGTGTGGCTGGGACACTACAGGGCCAAATACTGAAATATAAAAGGCGGTGAACCCCACCCCTCAACTCAAAACAACTGGCTCAGGCTTCAGAAAATTTTTTAAATAACACACTCTGGCTTGCTCCTGAATCTTCAGGTTGCATTTTGGTTTTTTTTCTGCCATTGTCCTCCAGCCAAGCAGTTTATACTTTGTTTTTAAACTGAAACTGAGATTTACATAAAACTCATTCCAGAAACACACCAAATAAAGAGCTCTGGTTTTCACAGCCAAGCTGTCTCAAGAGAGCCCCACTCCCACGCAGGCTGCTCACCCCAGCCCAGCCAGCCGCCTGCACCTCTGGCACAGTGAGAGAAGAGCTGGGAGCAGTGGTGATGGGCAGAGCACGTGGGCAGGTGCCACCAGGAAGGGAGGAGGAACATCCTGGCTGAACAGGTTGCCATCCACATCTGCCACCCTCACACAGGGCCAGTTTTGCTGCAGCATCTTCTCCTTCACCGCAAGTGTCAGAGCTGCCCTTTGCACCATGTTCTGGCACCAGTGAGCCCCCTCCAGCACATCCAGCATGTCACAGTAGGGAGGTGAGGAAAGGCCAGAGCACCCACCTTCAGTGTTTAGTTAGCAATAGAGATTGTTCACCTGGCTGGGCTTGTGGCTCATTAGAGACCAGCATGAACCTGACTCTGAACGCACGCACCTGCCCAGGTCCCCTGCAAGGCAGAGGAAGTCTTCTCTGCCACAGGAGCTTGTCTCCACTCCCACAGAGCCTCCTCCCTCCCACCCATCCCCAATGCCAGGCAGCAGTGCACTTCCAGCTCCAGCAAAGGTGTGATTTCGCACTCCGCACAAACATTAGCAGGGTGGGAAGCACTCAGCATTGCATGAGCCCAAGGACAGCTCATCCTACTTGGTGCGGTTTCTGACCCCTTATTCAGCCTCCTAAAGCCCTTTTTAAACCATATATTTCAATGCTAACAATGAAAAGAAAAAATAAACATAAAATATTTTCAGTGTGGAAAATCAACATTATCCATGGACTTAGTGTGAATAGCATCTGGAAATTAAGGATGCGATGTCACTACTGGAAACAAAGAGATGGTGTCAGAGCAAAGCAACCCCTCCCCTGCACAGCCCTGGCCGTGAGCTCAACACTCTGTCTAGAACACCTCACTGGAGCACATTGATGCCTTCAAGTCTTCATCACATCTTCTTTCTGGGGAACTAAGGAGGATCCAGGTGCATTTACCAGTCACCCTGGTTTGTCCTGCTCCCCAGGTGAGCCCACTCTCAGTTACAAAAGTTGACACTCAAGAGTCAGTACTAAAATGCTTTAAAAAGGGAGGAAAAGCAGCACCTTTTTTTGTTCTTCCAGGTTCTGTCAACACTGCCTCTCTAAATAGCACTATGTCCCTGAAGAACAAGTTATGGCAGGCCCACGGTAACATTACACATCCCTGGGGACTGCAAGGCCGCTAGTGGCTCTCTGCACTGTCCTGCCTCCTACAGCCAATGAGCCCTGCTCCTGGCCCTTTCCCACTGCCAAGGGCCATTTCTGTACTGAAACAGGCCAGGTCCAACAGTCAGAACAGCCCAAGCTTGTGACTCACAGCTCCCTGTGCCCCCAACGCCCACGGGCCTGTCATTCCTCCCTGAGTTTTTCAAGACTGCAGAAGAGGCCATGTCCCCAGGGTGCCTGACAGGCAGGTCAAGAAGTGAAAGACCTCACAAGGAAGGGCACGTTCACAGTGTTTCTAATTTCCACATAAACCACTGTCTGAGAGGAAAAACAAGGAAATGAGTGCTCAGAGGAGGAAGAAGCGGGGCTGAGGGAATGATGTGCTTGAAGGGAAATTCAGGAGGGCCTGGCTTGTGCATCTCAGGCACAAAGCTCAGATACTTCAGGGTGCTGGGCAGCAACAAGACCGTGAGCATCCCCTGGGGGCTCTCAGTGCCCCATAGCAAGGCACAAGCATCCCAACTCAACCTGCTCGGCATCAGCAGAAAGCTAGAAACTGCTACTATTTAAAAGCCTTTGCATAAAACAGGCTCTTTGAGCTACAAAGAAGCACAGCAGTGTTTTCCTTAAATCCTAGAATACTATCTGTAGTACTGCTCTTTCCTTACACTGTCATAGGCTTAGTCTGGCATGGATGCACACCCAGCAGCAGCTCCCTGGGGTTAAAGCCCTTCATGCCAGCCAGGCTTAGTAATAACAGCTCCTAAGGACAGTCCTAATCCTGTAGCATTGTCTTTAAAAAGAAAGTAAACCACTCACAGCTTTCTTCTAGCAACAGCAGAGAAAAGCAGGTTGCAGCTCTCCAAACCCACAAACCCCATACAGAAAGGGGCAGCCCTGCTCCCACCCTGGCCTCATCTCTGCCATCTGCCAGGCCCAGAGCTCCCATGCTTCTGCTCACCTCACTGTTAAACCTGATCCAGCCAAGTCAGTAAAGTGAGGGCACAGCTCCACACAGTTTATAGGACCTTCCCCTAGGTATTTGTTGCTGTATCAGGCCCTCACTGCCTGGTCCCATCAGTGCTGGCTCTTAAAGACAGTAGGACAAGGCAGACTTAGGCACAGCTCCACAAATCATATCAACTCAGTTTAAGGCTGCTGAAGAAAGAGGTGCTGCTTACAATTAGCTGCTCAGGGCTGATGCCTCCTTACTACTTGCTTTGTGCTGGCTCCACAATCCCTCCATGAAACAACATCACTCTCTAAAATTGCAGAAAACCAACCCAGTAAAAAAAACTAGGTTCAGTAAAGTAAGAAAAAACACACAATGGGTGATAGAAAAACCACACATGCAGGGCAGTATAAGATGTAGACAGACACAGAACCAGAAGCAATAAGTCTTTCCCATCAGCAGGTAACTACTACACTGTGTAAAGGCACTCAAAATGGCTTAAATCAGTGCTCAAGCTGTTGCCGAGCCAATCCAGCTTTGAGATCCTGGTGAAATAGGAGGCACCTGGTTAATAACAAGCTGGGCTGCCTATCTGGGGAAGAAGGAACTGGTCTGAGGCCCTATACAGGTATGAGGTGGTCCCTGTTTGCACTGGCCTTACTGGGTATGAGGGAAGCTCATCTCCACTTTCAGTAGTAGGTGAGACTGAGGGGTAGAAGGGTGAACAAATGACTTTGTGGTGTCACTGTGACATACACAGTCTCTGACAAAAGCACAGGCACAAGCAGATGCTGGTGCTGCCTCTGTTATACCCAAGACTTGACGAAAAAGCCCACTTTTTTTACTCAAGCTCAACCAAAAGCAGCCCAGCTTCTTGCTGGCACAGGCATAGCCTCTCTATGTGCTTGGTGCTCCCTCTTTACCTTGGTATTTCCACTGAGTTGCTTCCCTGGCTGAGCTTCTGCCTCTTCTGTGCCCTTGTGCTGACAGGTAAGACATGGGAGGGGAGGGGGGGGTTGCCTGAGCCACTTCTTGGTCACTTTGTGGTTGGTATCCTCAGTTATTTTCAGGTGGCTTTGTTGCCTGAAAGTAATTTTATTGCCCTAGCACTCAGAATGGTAGCACTAGTGATAAAGATGTTAACTTGCTTAAACTGATGTTTAAGGAGAAAAAAAAACCACCCTCAACGTTAACGATTTCATTGACTTACAAACTCAACTTGCAAGAGTGAAGTTTTACTGACTCTGCACCTGTGCTTTACCAAGCCATGACTTACTGATGATGAAAAAGTAACATAACATTTCAAAGTTAATATAAACTCTGTGTAAACCTACTTTGGGAATCTCCATGGGATTTTACTTTTATCTCTCAGTATATTGTTCAAAACACTTGAAACATAAATCAACACAGTTCTGTTATAGCTGAAGCCTGTATTTTAACCCAGACTGTACCTTTCATATCAGAACCTGATGAAGATTTGAAGGATTTCATTTGGATGGAAAAAGATATGCTGTAGCTGCAGGCAATTTTTACAATATCAATGTGTTAATTGCAATGTGATGGTGTTGTTCATTTGGCTCTCTGACAGAAAAGTACCGGATTCCCTGTTCCATATGTGTGGCCTTGATGGGCACTCCCTTCTGCAACATGAAGTGATTCCAAGGTTCAAGGCTATGCCTGAACTCTTATCAAGTCCAGAATTACTGCTCTCTTTGTTACGGTGAATATTTTATGATATCAAAGACACTGTTGGTTGGGTGTTTTTTTTAATCAACAGAGCCCTGCTAACGGTCATGCTGCAGAAAAGAGAACCTTATTTTTTGTTTCCATCTTCATTATCAACGCAGTTACGCAAGGAAACTTCTGATACATCATTCTTTATTTTCAAATGGAACAAGTGAAACATATGGACCATATTATGGAAAAATACAATTTTTGGCTGCGAAATTGAAATGGATGCTACATGGAACAGTTCCCTATTTCACGTGAAATCTCAAGATTTTTAAAGAACAATTCAGATACAAAAAATACAAGTTTCTGAAAATCCATACAATGTTCACATTACTGCAACTTTATTCCAAAGAACTGATACTCTTTATTTCAAATCATACTACTAGTTTGATTTATGCTGTAAAAAAATTGGAGAATTCCATTGATATAATACAGGTACATTAAAAACTGTTATAGAAAACTGACACATTATTGTACAAACCATGAACAGACTACTTGTAAAGAAATGCTCCAGCTGTTATTCAAGTAGTTAAGCATATGCTTAGTTTTAAACAAAAAGACAAGACAGCTTTTTCTTTGCTTTAATTTGAGGCAACTAAGTATTTTGTTTAAGGGATACCAGGATGTACTTAAAAGAAAATAGAAGGAAATTATTTCTGATGGACACTTGGTGGCAGCTTTTATCTGTAGGCTTAATAGCTGTTGCCACTTAACTTCACTGCTTCCCCTTTATAGCAGGGGATGCACCAGCAAACATAGACTATAAACAACTGGGGTTTGTTTTCACCAGAAGATTTGGTCAACAACTTTCTTTGATCACAAAAAATATCTTCCCAGGAACACTAAAATCAACACAAATATTTATTTTAACCGAAGCAGCCAGATTTTCATGGTTTCTTTCATCTAGAAAACCAAGCAAGAAAACCAAGCAAGCTTTAAAGTTCTTTTGCAAATTTGAGTGCAGAACGACTAGCAAGCATTTTTTTTTAAAACAACAAAACAACAAACAAAAACCCCAAACAACCTACTAATCCTAAAAGTGAAATTTAGTTATTTAAATGGGAAAGCTGTTGCTAGGCCTGGTAAACTTTCTCATGAAAATTCTTCATCCTTAATGGCTCAACAGTGAGATAGGGGTATAAAATGGGTTATGTGATGATTTAAAATTTTTTTTATTTTTATTTTTTTTGTCTCCTGGAATTGCATACTTTTTGAAGAATTTCAGTTCAATATGCTGAAGTATCCACTGGACTATAGATGTGGCCCCTGGAGGTCTAGGAATAAAGCTATGTGGTGCCTAACAGTTTCTTGGGCTTTTTGGGTGTAAGACTTGGAAAGCATGAGGGTCCTTGGGCTTCCAGGACAAAGCAGTGACTGAGACCCAGTCTTGAAGCTTTAGCCAGGGTGAGCAATGATGGCAAATCATGAGTATCCAAGTTCTGTGGCAGCACGTCAGGGTCCCGCTGTAGCTGGTGCTGTGCGCTGCTGTGTAGGAAGGATGGGACCGGTCCCAAAGACATGAGATGCAGGTCATGTCTGAAGTCTGCAGAAGTGCATCCTCTGGTAAGTCCCAACTCACTGTTTGCACAGGACAGAGCTGCTTTCTGGCGCTGCGAGAGGGAAACCTGACGTGTGGCCCGAAAGGGAGCTGTGCTCCTGCCAAACCTCATGCTCAGACATAAGCAAGTACATCTATCTACAGGTTTCTGGAGGCTTAAGATAAGACGCCTTGCATTGGGAATCATAAAGTAAGAATAAAGTCAAGACTTCAGTCAAATGTTGAAAAAGTTTACTAAGTATTTAGAGCCTTCATTATTGTGAGAAACTTCGTTTCTTTTTCTCCGGCAATTTTGCTTGCACAGCCCTTTCCAGCCCAGCTCGGAAGACAATTAAACGCAGCAGACCCCAGCCAGCGGCGCCCGGGTGTTGCCGGTTTGGCCTAAAGCCCCCGCGGCTCACACCCCCATCCCCATTCGGCAGCCA
>VWZK01020603.1:0-16134 GCA_013396935.1 Baryphthengus martii | reverse complement strand
CTATCAAGTCCACCACTAAACCACATCCCAAAGTGACTCATCTACATGCCTTTTAAATACCTCCAAGGATGGTGACCCAGCCACTTCCCTGGGCAGCCTGTTCCAATGCTTGACAACCCTTTCAGTGAAAAAATATTCCCTAATATCCTAAATTTCTTAATTTCCTCCATCTCCCCTGGTGTGACGTGAGGCCTTTTTCTTTTGTCTTATGACTTGGGAAAAGTGACTGACCCCTACTTGGATGCAACCTCTTTTCAGGGAGTTTTAAAGTGTAAGAAGGTGCCTCTAGTGTACAAGAAGGTCCCTAGGCCTCCTTTTTTCCAGGCTTTAACTGTGAATTATTTTCTGCTGAAGCAAAACACCTACTGGGTAGGTAACATATAACTTAATAGACACTCTTTTTTCAGAACACTGTGGTTGGCTGTATCTGTAACATAGCTAAAAAGAACTTTGATAAATTAGAAATTTTCCAGTGCATAGAATTTGTCAGACCTTCACACCGAACCCAATAAATGTCCATAGAAACTTAGCACACTTTCACTTTATCTGTAGACTTTGATATTAACTGACTCCAACAAATGTCAGCATTTCCTGAATCTAAGTGGGTTTTGCAAACTAGGATGCTAATCAGCTCTTAATAGACAGAGGCTTTTAGATTTTAAAAATCAGTTATTACTTTATTTATCATTAAAGTTTGCTTTTTTCTTCTGTTCTGAAATATCTAGGTTGGATTCAGTACTAAGTTTGTTCATTCTTGGAGAGGTGGCCAAAATAAACTTGTACTGCTTGAAGATTTTAATGGATCTAGTGAGAGATTTTATTTCTACCTCAGTGTGTCTTCAGAAGCAGATAAAAGCAGTGCTAATTCATATGGAGAAGAAGATGTGTTCGTTAGAAGTCTTAAAGTGAATAGAAGCAGAGCATTTATTCTTTTTGCTGTGTAAAATCAAAGGTCATGCTGACTTTAGTACTTTGAGATGAAGGGTAGAATAAACAGGCTACTTACTACAATAGATTAAACCTCTGAGAAATAATCCTGTATTATAAAAAAGAGAAATAATGGAATGGTTATTTCCTTTACTAAGTTACCTGCTCCAGTTACTGTGGGGAGTTAACTTGAATAAATGTGACATTAGATTTTTGCACAGTATTCAGGTCCTACTATGTAATGAAAAAGAAGATCAGTCGTATCCTGGGTTGCATTAGGAGAAGGCTGGGTTGCCAATAGGTTGAAGGAGGTGATTCTTCTCTCCTATTCAGCACAGGTAAAGTCATATCTGGAGTACTGTGTCCAGTGCTGTGCTCTCTAGTACAAGATGGACATGTAGAGAGATTTGGACTGGAGAGTCCAATGAAGGGCACAAAGATGTTAAGGGATTTGAGCATCTTTTCTATGAGGAAAGGGTTAAAGAGCTGGGACTGTTCAGACTGGACAATAAAATGCTCTGGGTGGACCTCATCGATGTATGTAAATAACTGCAAGAATGATGCAAAGAGGACGGAGCCAGGCTCTTTTCAATGGTGCCCACTTACTCAGACAATGGACACAGACTGAAATGCAGAAGGCTCCCTCTGAACACAAGGAAACGTTTTTTCACTGTGAGGGTGATTGAGTACTGGCACATGTTGCCCAGAGATTGAAGTCACTCTCCTTGAGGATATTAAAAAAACATTTGGATATGGTTCTGGGGAACCAGCTTTACAGTGCAGGCCAGAATTAAGTGGGTAATGAATGAAAACAAAAAACTCACCAACCCTCTTTCTACAAACTTACTTATTTCATGCAAGTTAACTTTTTTTTCCAGTTTTAATGGATCTACGTTGAAAGAATTACTAAAGGTCTGAAAATTAATTAGTTCTTACTAGAAGAGTCTGTATTTTAAATATTTGTTAGTAGAAAGAACCTAGATATACAAACTTTAAAGACATACAATACCCTAAAACAAGCACTAAATTCCTGCTTATTTTGCAAAGATTATGTAGATCAGTAGAGAACTGTCAAGGTACATGAAAAAGTATTTAAAAGGATATTACTTTCATACACATCATTCAAGAACATGATGTGTGGTGCTAATATACATGATTTTTAAGCCATTTACTCCAGATTTGTATCTACCTTCTAATTTAAGCCTGCAATTTTGTTTTAAATCTAGTACACATTGAGAGCAATCAACTTTCCTCTTTTAGACGCAACAACACCAATTCACGTTTTTTTTCTCTGAAGGCTTCTGTTGAAGATCTCCAATCATTTTAATTTTGCTATTGTTAGGTAGACTGGACAAATGATTTCCCATATTGCATATGTTTACTGATTTGTACATGTCTCCTCGTATGATATTTGTTTTTCAATTATATGATATTGATGAGTCAAGTACAAAGTATGACAGATAGTAACTACCGATTACTTTCAAAACTCGTTGCTTGTTAATGCAGCTGATTATTTCTACCTGCTTCACACAAGCTGCTTCCTACTACTCTTACTTGTGAATGTCATTCATCATAATTGTCATTTTCTAATTAAGTTGTAATGTGTTTGTAGAGTATCTGACACACTAAAAAGGGCTCATAGATCCTATAAAATGACAATATTCTATTGGTGAAATGTTATGTTGTATGCTCCTCCAACAGAAAATATTTTCAAAGTTATCTGCATAACTTCAGCTGGAATAGGTTAATTTAAAAATTTAGGACACCTTTTTTATTTCTTCTAAGAGTTGATTTTTTTATTTTTTTTTGTGAGGGATTTCAAGAATCGTCTTCCTCTTTTGTCTGTCAGATATTCTTTAGGGATAGAAATAAAAGCTATTATTAACCTCACTGTTTCACTAATGGTTCTATGTCTACTAAACTGCTTCCCACACAACAATGTCAGTGACATCTATCATAAAGGAATGTATATGTTGTTCCTTTTGGAACCTTATTTCTAAAAAGATATACTAACTCTGTTTGTTAGGCTTAAGAAAACATTACATAACAACACACTTGACCTGGATGTGTAAATTTGCTTTCCTTTGTTTTTAAGAAAAAAACCCAAACATTCAAGTTTTAGGCTGTCAAAAGTAGAAGGTAATAGAAACTTGCTAAAATCTCTCTTCCTCCAATCCCATGGTATTATTTTGTGGTCTACTGTCACAAGCCTTTCATTCTATTCTCCTGTGTGCTTTTTTTCCCAAACAATACTGCACAGGTAAGATTGAGAAAACAGCCAAAATGAATGAGGTTCGAATTTGGGAACAACCACTGTGCAAGTGCTAGTGGCCAGTTGGACAGGTAAACTGTTCAACAAAAACAAAAGGGAGAGCAGAGAGATCTAAGTGTGATTATTTGTTAATTATAGCAAAATCACAGTTGGGTCATGGCTGTTTTCTGAAATATATCTATTGAAATAAATACAGAAATTGAAGGACATAGGCACAGTGAATCCACTGTTATGAATTCCAGGTTGAAGCATGACTGGGGAGGAGTGTGTGAGCAGCTTAAACATGAGTTGGGACTTCAAATTACTCCAACCTAAAAAAATTTTCATAAAATAAACCCAAAGGTAAAGGTATGTTTCTAAAAATTGTAACATTCTGAGAGGGGTTGTTAAGATTAAATTGTTTTAACCCATTATATCCATTAAAATACTTCCCACAAATAGTTTTATCATAGCAATTTTTGAAGTTGCCTCCTACCAGTTGAGCTGTAATGAATGTGTGCATGCTCCTAGTCTGTCCATTTGTGAGAAAATGTGATGGAGTTTAAGGGTGAATGAAAAGCACATGCAGTTAGTTTACATGTATACCATGACAAAAGACAACACAGGGAGATAATCAGAACACAGAAACCTACATATAATAACAAATTTCAGAATTCTAAAAAAAATTCATGTCCCCTTCCCACAACTGGAGTGTAAAATGTGGCCCTTTGACAATTACAAATGAAGAATTAGGATGAATAAACTCTCTCAGGCCACCTATCCCATAACAGGCATATGGTCTTATTCAAACAAGAAATCGTTCAAATACAAAGAGAAGGATGTTCTTTTGTTGTAGATATGTAGTGGCTTTCATAAGCACAGAGATATCAAAGTTAGAAAAGACAGCACTAGAGATTTTAAGCATTTTACTTGGACTAGAATAGATTGAAAACACTTGTTTGCATACTGCAGTGTCATGAGTTTGCAGAGCACCTAGCATATTATTGGAGTTGCTATGCATTGAGAAATATTTCAGAACTATCTGTGAAGTTTTTCTGTAATTAATGAATAATGAAACAAGCTGGCTGTACCAGTCATACTCCAGGCTCCACCAAGTCTTGGCCCTGGTAACTGGAGGTGTTGAGGGCTCTCAAGGTATCCTTCCACACCAGACCTTAAGGAAAAAAAAAAATCTCAGTTTCACAACAAAGTTGTGCAACTTTCCAGACAGGGAATGAATGCAGCCTTGTGGGTGTATCAGATGAGAACACAGTGTGAAGACGTATCAGTCAGTGGCCATGTGAGAAGGACCCTAGCTACATCGTGGAAGGAAAAGATACATGGGAAAGCCTAGCCTTTTGAAAGCATGAGTGCATCTGAGCAGAAATTAACATTTTGATTTTAGAGAAAGAACTTTCTTGGCCTTCTTTTGGTCAAGGTGCCTCAAGGAAATATAAAGAACAATTAATACTTATACATTGTCAGATGATTTATTTTCCAAACCGGTATATTCATAAAGGCATCCTATATGTAGTGGCTTATTGGGCATTCCTTTTAGTGTTGAGTCAGAGAATAGCAGCACAGGTTGACTCTCAATTACACCTGTATATTTCTTTCAGACTAACGACTACCTTTAGACTTATATAGTTGCATTGGACAGGGACGGTCAGAAATTTAATACTTATTATACAATTTTTATACATCACATCTGTATGGATATACATACTGCACATACACAGTGCATTTGTTACATGCCATGGCCTAAGACACTGGGCCTGTCAAACTCTCCAACACTAGACACAGTGTTGCAACTTAGTTGAAAAGCCTGAACTTAACTTATTGTTAACTAGTATGGAAGAACATGATTTACATTTTAATGCCTTTCGGTAGTATGCAAAATAACTAAGGAGGACAGGTTGCCATCCATCATCACATTTTCATTAAACACAGTAACTGCAGAGCTCTATTGGACTGGTTATTAAACCCTAGTCTAACGGATCATTCTCTAAATTCACACCTGAATCACTTTAGGGGAATTTTTCAAAAGATAAAATCTCACAATTAAAGGAACATGTAACACCCTTGACAAAATATCACATTGATTTCTGAAGGTTATAAGACTGTGAATACACCTTTTGGTACTACACAAAGTTCCATGCTTCAATCCTTCAAAAAAAGCTAACATGGAGTAAAAATCATGATAAAACTAATGATTTTGTTTTTAATCTTTGAAATATTACATTTGAAAATTCAACCAGTGTGGTTTTTTTTCTTTTCTTGTCACAGAATATATTGATATTCCTCCTAAATCAGTTTTCAGTTTAGGATTTACAGCATAGATATTCCATTTGTTGGGTTGTTTGGGTTTTTTTGAAATAAAAGGGAGTTCAAAACAAGGTTTTATTTTACTTAATGAATTTAATTTATTATAAAGCTGTGAAATACATTGCTATCATAGAACATAGCTACATAGGTAGTGATACAATAAAACCCCCATATATTTTAATACTCTTTTTAATCTCTACTGCAGTAAGAATAAAAATGCAACAAAAACCATATATACTGATGAGCACTAGTAAAATCTAGCATGGCCAGCTATACATTTGAGGATCATAACGACATCCTCAGGCATAGAGGTGCATGAATGGTAGCCCAAGGGAAGAGATTCAATGAAATATTAAATACTTATATAGTCAATTCATAGTACCCCTGGCAGAAGTTGGGGTGACATATACTATTAGGGGAAGAAGTAACAAAAATTCCTTTTCATCTCGCAATACAGACAAGAAGGTGTACAGAGGGTAGAGGACCTATTCACACTGTAAATTAATTCGGAGGAAAATAGAGCAAGACATCAGTTCTGGAGAACTTCGAAAAGCTCTAGAAATGCTATGCTAGAGCTAAAGAAGCATAAATACAGATATTATTTCTAAATGAAGTAACAAATCTCAGTGAAAATGAGTTTACAGAATAAACAGATACAATCCAGTAAGGTCATTGCCAGTATAACTGTTTCTATTTTCTGTGTTCATATTTAGAGGTCTGGCCTATAAAAGCTTTCATAGAGAATAGAAGGCGAAGAATTTTGATTGAATAACAGCAGTTTCAGCAATATTTTTGTTTAAATTTGAGTATTAACTTTTTTTTTTTTTCATGAAATGTAGTGTTTGAGTATTTGTACTGTCCCTATTGAGGTGAATCAAATATGTCTGTGCTTAGATATGCAGAGATTTAATGATCTATCCATTAAGCAGAGTCCTACCTCTATAACTGATTTTGCCAGGAGTCTGCAAGGATGTGCCAGGAGCTGATTCCTTACCTATGCTTGCACCAGCATCCATCATGAGAGCAACAGCACAGGGCTTTTCAGCCCAGGGTTTGATTCACTCCCCAGCACTAGCTCTGTTAACGAAAAGCCCCAGAGCACTTGTGTTCCAACATTGTTACAAGATATTTTTCAAGCTTTTCAATTCTAATGCTATTTATGCAACACTTTCTCTCTTTGATAAAATATGCAATTGCTAGATCATTGAGTTAGATGACGTTTTATTTGGGAAAGCATTAATGCTATGTAGGATGCTATACAGAATATGGAAACCCAAAGTGCTTTCACGAAGAACTTTGACTGTGAAAGGACAAATGGGTAAAAAAGCAGTGTATTTAACTAATGAAGTACAGAATACATTGTGTTAATTTCATTATTAATTGAAGATTTTCTCAGTAGAATGTAGATTGCAAGGCTTCTGGTTATGCAAACTAGTTATATTTTTTTCAAACCTGGATACATAAAATTACACTTTCATTTGTGATGAGTTATTTTAAAGGCCTTGGTAGAACAGAAGTGTTACTCTAGGAGCTTTTAGGTAGCTCATTTCATCACCAGCAATTTACATATGGTGACACAGTAAATTACTTGCAAAAATTCATATGTGCTTACTGAGTTTGTAGCGCCTTCCCTCTTCCACCATTCCACTCCACTTTCATCTCTCCAACACCTACTTCATCTTATTTCCATGCTGTTTAAATAAAAATCTAACAACAATACTTTGAGGGAGGTAGCACACAGAAAAATGAATTTAATTTGAAATTAGTTCTGGTGATCATTCATGAAGACTGCGAGTTCTGATGCTAAGCTTTTTATATCTTTGCTGGGATAACAGGGACATAGTTCCTTTCAAAACATTTAGAATACTATTTTTGATAGCTGCCATTAGGTCACCAGAACAGAAGAGTGCTGTGTAATGCTGTAGGGAATCTGGACAAGTAGTTCTCAAGTCAGGTTTCCAAGTCTCAAGTCAGGTTTCCAAGCAAATGTCTAGATATGGTTCTTAAACTACAATCCTTTTTTTTTTTATGACAATCCAATGTGTTGCCATCTGTCTTTATAAATGGACTGAAGGGGATGAATTAGCTGTGTGACATTTGAGCATGATAGGTTCTCTTCATCAATGTTTTTCAAAAAGCCTATAGCTGAGTTTAAATCAATGTGAGAAGATCCATATGGCTCTCTTATTAAGTCATCAATGGCTTTTAAAAGGAATTGTGACTCCTGGAACATAGTCGACTGGACATTTTTATGATTTGTAATCACTCTAGTGATCACATTCAGATGTACAGCTATTCTGTCATGCTTTTAACATATTGCTGTTTGTTGAGAAGAGATGCAAAGGGAGACAGTTTGCGTGAAAAAAAGTTTCTTTTTTGTATTAAAAAAATATACTGATAATCTTCATGAAGATATTAAACTTTGAAGAGCCATTAGATTTAATTATATCTTTCTAACACATAGAGTGACGCAAGCTCTATTCTACACAGCATTCTTATTAGCCAGTTGAATGTATTTTCCATTCTCTCAAAGCAGTACGATGTTTATAAGCCAAGAAAAGAAAACTCTTTCTGGATTCATAACAGGGTATAAACAAATTCCCAGAAAACGTAAGTTGCAGTTAGTAAAATAGCAAAATAAACGCATGGAGATGCAGTGTTCTTATCAGACATTATCAGACTAAAGTTGGCACTTTAGCAAGTGAGCCTCTGTGCTGTCCTTCCTCCTCTGCTGACCCTTTCTCCCCATCGCATCTACCTGTAGCAATCTTGAAAGATGCATTTTGTCCACTTTGGCTGAAACCTCCGTGTTCAATTTAAGAGAACTATTAAATAGGGCCCACAGTTCCCATGCGTTTTGAGATTGAGCATAGAGTTTCCTTCCTGGAATCTGAAACCTTCACAGAATTGATCCAAATGCTTAATAGACTGTGTATCTCCTAATCTTTGTTCACTTTCCTCCTCAGATTCTGCAGTCCGTCTCCTGTTCCCTCATGAAGTATAACACTGTAGGCGGACAGGCTTCTTTGAAGTTTCTGCCATCTGGATCAAACTTGTCCTGCTTCTCTGCTGCATTTCATCAGCGGTGGCTCCACTTGAAAAAAAAAACAAACCCAAACCTTTTCTAGATAAATTTGTTGTCCCCTCTGTTGTCAAAATATCTTTTTCTTAACAGCCATTTTTGTTTATTGCTGTTGACATAATAGCTTATTGAAAGATATATCTTGCATATATTGTATAATGGTATAATTACCTAGGAACAGGACTGAATTGTGTACAAACTATGTCATACATTGCTCATTCTTATGCTTTGAGTGGTATTTAGTTCTCAACTAACTAATCTTCCAATCTTGTTTTGTGACCCTTACCTATGATTATCTGTAATTATTTTCTGTTTCTTCTGTTTGCTACTCTGTTATCGGTGCATTTAGTTCAGAATTTTATGATTGAAGGAAGGAATTGACAGCAACTGTTTATACTTCTTTTATTTATATCTTTAACCCAGTATCTGTAGTTGTAGGTCTGGTTTTAAAGATCTTCAGTAAAAACTAGTTAATATCTTACTAGGCTTGATATGATGTCTCATAATTTTTTTAAACTAGATTAGTCATCTTCAACTCATTGCATATTTTGCTTAGAAGTTCTGAACCAGATTCTACTAGTCAACATATAATGCTATCAAAATCTTAGTAATTATATTCATATTTCTGCATGCTAGCTTTAAGATGTCTTAAGTTGTCCCTCCAGTCACACAAGATCACAAAGTGTTGGGTAATTCAGCTGTTTCTCAGAAATTGATAGGTTTCATTTGGAACAAAGTACTCCTACCTTATGTAGAGCACTCTGAATAGAAATATATATACAATACTATTTAATCCCAAAATGATCAAGCTGAGAAAGCCAGAAACAGTTTTTGTTGCACTTAGCCAGAATGATTCAGTAGTACTGTTTATGTACATGATAATTTTTTTTTCTCTTATAATTTTTCTTTTGAATGGATACAATATTTTGCTGGGCTGATGTGCAAAAGTTTACATATGCAAATTTTATTTCCACAAGCTTTAAGAGATGTATATTTTATATTTAAATAGGGTGTATATGGTCCAAGTTCCTCTAAATTGGAATAAGGACCAATAATTTTCTCTGTTTATATCTCTAATTCTAAATATTTCATATTCAAAACCCTAAAAATCCTCTAAGCCTCTTGTTTAAGAAGTCAAACGTGACTACACAGTGGCCTCCACCAATAGCTGTTTAATACAATCATCCACAAAGGTGCTGTGTTCCCTTTTATGAATCACTAAGCCATAGTCAGGTGCTTTCAGTAACAGTTAATATGTCTTTCAGAAGACATTTTAGCATGGTGAAGGCTCAAGTTGTGAGATAACTAACAGCTGCTTGTTCTCTTTACCAATTTGAAGGGAACCTTAAAAAACCCACTAGTTACTGTTTTGCAAGGACCTATTAGAAGGCATTTAAGGATGACTGCTCTCTACCCATTTTAGTGTTTTTGATATATAGAGTACTCTTACAGTTCACTTGATTTCCCTCTCTGTTTCAAAGAAAAGAGGGGAATTACTTGTTTTCTCCATAACAACAGAAGAACAGTTACCTGAGATGTTTTTAAAAGAAATCTTTTTGTGAGCTTAGCAAGTGGGAACTTAGAAACTGGAATGAATGATTTCCATTAACAGGCATATGTATGAGCTTTTCCTCCTCTGCTTCACACATTCATAACACTTTATAGTCTGTCACACTTTATAGTTCCATGATTAGGGTACTGACCTGAGATTTATGGCTTAACTCTTTGCCTCAAAGTTTTCCATTCTGGAAAATTTCAGTCCTCAGGTGTCCTATGTCACCAGCTAGCTATAAAGAAAGTCTCATCAGAAAACATTTAACATGAACTGATATATTTCAGCTTAGGAAAACAACCTATTTCTGCAATCATTATGTCAGGATCAGCTAAAATTGTGAACAGAAAAAACAGTATGTTGAAAAAAAAGACTGAGATCTGTATGGGTACAATTTATGTAGCTACATGGATTGATCTGAGAATAAGCATGGGATAAAAAAAATGCCCTATTTACCTTCATGTGGAAGTAAGCACTCCTTTATTGTTCATTTGTATTTCCTTTACTGGTGCCCGTCATCATTTTATAGTAAGGGAGTACTAGAACACTGGGTATCCAAGTGCGACAGGTGTAATTTTAAGGTCCTTTTTTCAGGTATAGGAGGCAGTAAAATATGGACTGGCTAATGTTAAAAAGTCATATTTCTCTCTCAAAAGATGACTTTGAATATCACTGGAGTGAGAAACTCCACTACTTGTCTGGACAGCCTCAGCTGGCGCTTGACCACCCTCACACTGAAGAAGTGTTCGCTGATGTTCAGATGGAGCCTCTGTTTGTGCAGTTTATGCCCATTGCAACCTGTCTTGTCACTGGGCACCAATGAGAAGAATCTGGAGCCTTTTTCTCTACAATCTCCCCTCACACATTGATAAGGTCCCACGTGAACATTTTCTTGTCCTAGACGAATATTTCCAGCTTTCTCAGCCTTTCCTTGTATTAAAGATGCTTCAATTCCTTAACTATCTTTGTGGTCCTTCACTGAACTCTCAGGTATGTCCATGTCTAACTTGTACTGGGGAGCCCAGAGCAGGACTCAGTATTCATGTGATCATACTGCAGGAATTTCAAACATATTTCTATGTCATGGAGATTTGGACTCAGCAAAGTACATGAAATGAAAAAATGTCCAACATTTCTGTATCACTAATATTCTCAGCTAAACAAATTTTTCTCCTACATGTAGAGCAAAGCCATTTGCTTGAATTAACTGTTCTGATTCAATCAGGTATGGAAATTGGGAATTTGACTAGTCTAGAAAAGGTAAAATCTTCCATGAATGTCTCTATGACAACACTGCATTTAACTTAATGGGAATAGATTAAGATCATAGGAGTTATGTCTGAATATCATTCACAGAATAATAATAATTGAGCAAAAAAAAAATATATATATAGTGATAACTGAAAGCTATAGACAGATAACTTTCTTCCCCTCTTGACAAAAGAAAAAAAAAAAGGAAAATATTGCTAGAACTGAAATACTTTTTTTTTTCTTCCCTATTCTTTTTTTATGTACTTTAAATGGCATGAATCTTTTGAGCGAAATGAGGTGAGTTATCATTAAGGAAAATACACTTGCTGAAAGCACTACCAGTAGAGAGGATAGATTAGTAGATAGATTAAATGCACTGCCCATTCCTATTACCTTAGGAAATTAGGTAAGAATGTCTGATCTATTTAATTAAGATAGAAACAGTACAGAGAGATTTAGCATTCAACTTGTTGATAGCCTAGGAAATAGGAAGAAATATGTTTTCTATTTGCGAAATGTTCTTAGGTACTTGCCTTTGTCCAACAGAGCTACTTTGCCCCTTTAGAAAGGAGTCTGTATAGTGACTGGGAGAACTGTATACAAAAACAACAAATCCTCCCCAGCTACTCTGACCATCCAGCTCATTTCTTGACAGTCTGTAGCCTGTAAGAGGAGTCTGAAGAACTTATAAAAGAACAAGGGAAACACAAAGAATACTTTTAATTTATCCTTCTCCCTTATGACAGTCACTATATTGAGCAGACATCCAAATGATGGTGTTTAATGGAGCTTTCCTCGGTAAATTTGTCTAATCTGTTTCTGAACCCATTTACACTGCTGACCTCTACAACACCCTGCAGCACTAAGGTCCATAATTTATGCATTAAGCGATAAAGTATTTCCATTGAGTGTTTTAAACTTCATGATTGATTTGGAGACTCGTAGCTCTTTGTATTATAAGAAATAGTGAATAATCACTTCTTATTCACCTTATCCAAGATATTCAAGATTTTATAGACCCCTGTCATATATCTTGTTGCCTTCTATCCAGATTGAAGTCTCCTAGCCCAAGGAGTCCCCTACTGTTCCAAGCATCTACTGAGCTGGTTTGATTGTTGCCTGTTTTTTATTGATGTTGTTGTTTGGTTTGGGATTTTTTGTGGGTTGTTTTGGTTGGTTTTTTTTGGCAGTTGTTTGGGGGTTTTTTTGTATATTTTGTAGTTTTATCACAATTTTTTGATTCTGAAATGAGGGTTACCAGAATAGCACTAAGTATTCAGGATGTAGACACATTGTATATTTTATTGTACCACAGCGATATTTTCCACTTTCTTCTCTATTCTTTTCGTAATATTTTTTTGTTTGTTTGTTTTTCTTGATTGCTGCTTGGAAATGAACAGAACATTTACAAAGAAACATCTCCCACAGAAAATTATTTTGCAGAATGGTAATAGCTAATTCAGAAGGAGAAAGAGCAAGCAGCAAATGATGAGGCTAGGGCTCTTTGAACACTGGTAGGTGACAATCTTTCATGACTAGTAGCATCCTGCAATGGTACACAGTCTAGTGATTGAGTAGAGGCATAACCAAAAACTTTTTCACATGCATTTTAGCCCCCAGCAAATTGTACTCAAAGAAGCACAGTGCCACTGTAGGCTGTCAGCAGCCTATACATCCTCACGATCCCCCAGACAACTGTGGAAGATGCCATAGAGTCCTTCTGCTCTGGGGGGCATTTCCTCTGGATCTGGGCTGATGTCCACAGTGCTGGGAGAAGTGAAAAAAAGCTGAAGATGGCCTCTTGCTCTTCCTGCAGCTTGTCAGGCTATAAAACATTAACTGGTCTTGGGTATGTGCTATGTCAAAGCTACAGACTTGACTTCTTCTGCTTCCTAAAGATGAACAATGAACACTTCCATGCATTTAATTCAGAACTGAAATAAGCAGCTGCTTCTCTCACTGAAATGTGTCTGCATATAGTAGGTTAAAGTTGTCCCTATGGAAAATAGTTTCTCTTGGAGTATTTTAAATTTCTGCAAGGAATTACAATGGCATTTTGGTTCAAATCTTTGAAAAAATATTTTTTTTCCCCAAGTAACACTTACCTAGAGACAGAATATAAATGTATTTTCTCATTTCAGTAGATGGATAAATATATTTCATAAGGCTTGTTGCAAAATAGTAAAAAATGAATTATTAAAACAAGGGGCTTCTTATTGCCAGTCAACATTGCTTCACACCTGCCAAACAGATTGTAGTAGGAGCTTTAAAGTTTCTGCCAGGATATGTGTTGGAGCTGCTGTTTAAATTGTGGCAGATACACCTTTGCCACACTGTGAAACTGAAAAAAACCTGTTAACATCGTTGTTATTAAGGCTGCCACCATAAGCTTCTCCAAATAGATCCATCAGATGCATTACACAGATGTTCATGCATTGTTGAAAGATGGAGGAAATAGTGAATCAGCTCATATTACAGAAAAGCATCTCTCTAGATACACAATAGAAATTTCTTACTCTGTTTGTAGAGGCCTCCAACATTTTCTGTGTTTTTAAATTTTTTTTCCACAACTCACATACTCTAGAAATATCCCATTAGAACAGTTTTTGTATTGAAAATATATTTTCTGTACAAATCTCAATGATGTGCAAGAATATTTTGAACCTGTAAAACACCTGTTCAATTTGCCATTTAGAAAATAAAAATAAAGACATTATTATGCTTTATTTCAAATGCAATTAGAATGAGTCTTTAAAAAAACCAGTTGGGTTTTAATTCAATAAAACAATACACAACATGTCCCTTGTCATATTTTCTCATGTGTAGCTCAGACTATCTTTCTTCTCTGTTTCATGGCTTTATCATACAGAAAGGAATGTATTTAATTCCAGTGGTATGTTGCAATGCTCAGTAAATTGGGAGACAGGACCCAGCCAGGGAGAATAGCCTGCAGGAGGAAATGGAAGTTATCAGGCTCTGAAACCGACATGATGCCTTTGGCTAGATCTCTAAGATAAGACATAGAAATAATTTACAATCCCCACTCTTCTTGCTTTCTGTGTGACATCTTGGGATCGTTACACCACTTTACTATGCCTAAAAGGCAGTGCAAATACAGCAGTCATTTTAATGCATCAAGTCAGAGGAGCCATGATTGTTGCTTTTAAAATTCTGACTTTCAATGTATTATAAAAAATGAACATATTACTATCAGCTCAAAATCTTGAACAACATTGAACTGGGAGACATCATTTCAGGCTGTTACATATTATGAAAGAGAGAACTGGAATGTCCAGCCTGCCTACAAATTTGTAAAGGACAACTCTATGTATTATACTTGCTGACCTCCATGCTTACTGCTGCAGATTAGTGCTTGTTTTGCTTCATGTATGTGTATATTTAGAAGGTCTATTTTGTCACCTTATTTTACCCTGATTTTTTGTTTTTCTGCATGTCAAATATTAGTAAATTTCATTCTCATTAAAGTGCAGTTAGATTCTGACACATAGAGTCACTGCCATACTAGGACTCGAAAAAGGCAAAGTCTCTATATGTTTTGCTCTCAACACAGTAAAATGATTCAGAATTCAGAAGGACACTCTGTATTCTGAGCAGTTGTATCAGACTTTCCTGTATGGTTTGTTTCAGTTCTGCAAAATGATGGAAATTGTTCCCTCGCTGTGTTATACATGCGAAGTGTAACGTGTACTATTTTTCTTTGAGAATACAATGAGAATATTTCTGAAAATAGGAGAGTTTTTCAAACCCCAGGCAAGTAAGACTTACATAATGTTTTTAAACACACAGGAAGGAACTGATTGTGTGTAACATTACCTCTACCTTCTTTTGGACCTGCAGAAGTTCTCCATATGGGAGTAAAATATTTCAAATACATCAACTGAAAGCAGAGGGAATGTACATGCACATCTGTCTCCAGAAGAATCTTACATTGTTCTGCAACACGTCTTGGAAGAGGTCGCTCCTCTACACCCTAAACTATTAACTTAGTCTATAGAGTGTAACCGGGAAAAAGACTTTGAACATTCTGGGGTGTTGTATTAAGATGTTGATTCCTGAAATATCTTGTTTCTGTAATGTTTGCCCTCTATCTACTCTAGGCAGAAATAAATTTGGATTAAGTTAGGACCTAAAAACTTGCACAATGCAAATGCTGAAAACATGGTTATAAAGGCATTTGAGTCAAGCTTGTAGAGAGAGGAGAGACACTTTTTATACCTACCCTGACTCATATTGGTGATGAAAGATGTTCCTTCTGGATGTTCTTCATATGGTAAAATGGCTACTGGTACATCTCCTTCAGGGGCCTTGAATTCTTCACATCTCTTTACCTTCATTGTAAATTTTTTTTTTCTTATTTGGTTCGTAGTCCATTCACTGTAAGATTTCTTCATCCGTTATGTAGTTTTGATAGTTCTCCCACTGGGTTATTGTGTGTTCTCCTGTTAGTTCTGAATTCATTGGTGGTGTCAAAAATACTGGCTGGAAACAGCTAATAGGCAGTAAACAGAAACATCCCGGTGCTTTCTGAAATACAGAAAAACTGCTTTAATGAGATGAGTGCTTCCTCTGGCATACAAGAGAATTTTCAAACCTGAGCATGACAGCCTTTTTCCATATCCTGAAATCTACAGGTCATAAAAACATTCAGGCATATAAATGAAATTAATGCATTCAGTTCTTTACAAGATCTTGACTGAAACTACTTCCAAGGTTGATAAAGCTCTC
>VWZK01020600.1:0-32152 GCA_013396935.1 Baryphthengus martii | reverse complement strand
TAGAAAGACAGAAAAAAAAAAAAAAAGACTTTGGGGACTGAAAAAAAACCCCGAAGTATTTAATATGGAGGATTAAACACTGGGGTGCAACTCAAATACGTGAAAAATCAAACTTGACAACACTTAGCATCAATGGAGGAAGGCAGTGGGAATATATCGGAGCTAAACCCTGGAGATTTTAAGCATTGTAAAATGTGCAGTTTGTGCAGAGAGTTTTTAGCTTGTACCAATAACCATTACCAGGAATTTGGGCCAGCTCAAGTAACCTGAAAGTGCAATCACAGCGCTTACTAAGAACAGAATTATGGTGGCAAGCAGTCTTGCATTGCACATGGAAGTCTTTTGCAATTAAGCAATCTGAAGTATCTGCTAATTCCTGTAGTTATCACTGAATCATCTCTGTTTGTGGATGGACATTTGCCCTTCCAGAAAAGGGGAAATGTACCGTCACTATTTGCAGATCACTGTTAGACAAATTTAATGAAGTGATCTCTATCTATGGGATTGTTAGAAAAGGCATAAAACTTAGTGGTAACTTTGTATATATATATATTTACTGCCTNTTTTTTTTTCTTTATTTTTTTTTCTCCTTTTTTTTTTTTTTTTTTTTTTTTGTCCCCCAGCTGTAGGATTAATCATTGCAATTCTCATCCCTGTGGCAGTGGTTGTCCTGCTTGGAGTGGTGGCGAGCATCTTCTGCTACCGAAAGAGGGAATGGTAAATGCCTGCATTCAGTTCTGATCTTTTCCTGGATGTGTTTCCTCACTGCTAGAGGTTTCCATTACTTTAGTTACTCTTTTTTTCCCTAACTATCCAGAGATGTCAGTGGGCTTTGTTTAAAGGTGGGTGACAAAAATACATTGTAGAAGGTGAGGGAGAAATTGAATTGGGGAGATGTCAGAGGGAGCAATGTAAAAAGGTTGTGCAGGAGCTTGTGTCCCAGCGAACGCAGTTTGTAAATGGTTTCCCAATAGGAATTAACTGTCAAGGTACTAGAATTTGTGAGCTGTCCACAAACACTGGAGTTGATATCTCATCTTCGTCTTTTCGTAAACATGGCATATAAAGTTCCGCAGTTTTAAAAAAAAAAAAAAAAGTTTGCTGTTTTTTCCATTAAGTACTCAGTAAAAGTGTAACATACTAAATCTTTATACCAGGTATCTTCAGTATTCTGAATTTAAGGGAAATGTCCTGACTCTTTTTGTGTACTTGCAGTCTGTTTCAGGGTTTGGTAATTTTTAAAAGTTTGTTTTTTCCTCTTTAAAGGATTAAGGAAACATTTTATCCAGAGATCCCAAATCCTGAGAACAGTAAGGCACTGCAGTTTCAGAAGAACATCTGTGAGGTAACCTTCATTTTAAATCCAATGTTTTAAACTTCTGAAAGATACTGCTAATAAAGAATTCTTTTGCAAACTTTGACTCTTCTGCTCCAATTTTAGGAAAAACTCTGTGGTAGGGTGAACCAGCACAAATTACTGAATAACTTTTGTCAGATTACTATCTAGAGCTTTTTTGTTAGTATAGTTACTTGCAATGTTTGAACTAGGAAAGGATTGCTGCATTTTTCTCCACCCACAGAAATGAGAAGTGTTGATACATGATAACAATGTGGGAGTAATGTACCCATCTTTGTCAGAATGTTAGGAGAATTAGAAGGTGTGGGGAAGTGTTATATCCTCAGCCTCTTGGTAGGCATAGTATCAGTAACTGAATGTGACACTTAAACAATCTCCCAGAGTGGGTTTATACAAAGCCGAAATCCGGGGAAAGAGTTCTCAATTACTTACTACAAGATCTGGAGTCTCTTGAAGTTGGCTAAAATGCTTTTGACTGTAGCAGATATATGTGACGAGCCAGAAAATGAGAATGAAAGCATTTTTTTTGATACTGTATTACTGGTGGTGGGTTGAATGCAAGCCACAAGCCAACATACTCCTTTAATTTGGGAAAGTTGCTGCTTTCGGGATTTTCAGGTCTTTTGGCTTAGTTTCTCCCCTTGTCCTTTTTCTTGCTTCAGGGGAATAAGACACTTAAAACACTGGAAATGAACCCATGCACCCCCAATAGTGTTGAAGTGGTGGAAACACAGTCTGCAGGTCCCAAGATTGAAGACACAGAGATGATGTCCCCAGCAGCAGACACCAATGTGCCTGAAGATGGCTCTGACTCAGAAACAGAAAACCACGTGGTTGTGTCCTACTGCCCCCCTATCATTGAAGAAGAGGTCTCAAATCCCTCTTCAGATGAACCTGTGGGGTCATCTCAGGTGGTTTACATTGACATCCAGTCAATGTATCAACCTCAGATTAAACCAGAGGAGGAGCCAGAAATAGACTTAATGACTACAGCAGGCTATAAGCCACAAATGCAGCTGCCTATCAGTGCTCTGAAAATAGAGAATCGCTCACCTGCAGAGGAAGAATTGGATAAAATTGCAGGTTACAGACCTCAAGCAAACACAAATGCCTGGAACATGGACACTCCAGACTCTCCTGGATCAGTTGAAAGCAACAATGAAAATGCATCTTTTGGCAGCCCATGCTCCATTAATTCCCGACAGTTTCTGCTTCCCCCAAAAGATGATGAAGACTCTCCTAAACCCAGTAACATAGGGTGGTCCTTTACACACTTCTTTCAGAACAAAGCAAATGAATAACAGTCAGTCCTTGACCTGTCAGGACTGCCAGACCTGAAACTGCCTTCTAAATAAGCTCTTATTCCTGATGTTGTAAAGAAAGGAAAAAGAAAAATGCAAAAAGCGTGAATTATTCTTGGAGACAGTCAGCAGAGATTCTAGTGAGCTGAATATTACCATGTTTAAGTTAGCAAAAGTGTTAATGTTCCATTTTAATAGAGCCTGAGAGGCCAAAGTTATAGCAATTATTACTCTAGTAAAATGTATTGGATGTAAAGGGTATTGAGTTTAGAGCTCCCGATAGTCAAAGAACTCTGACTACCTTCACATAGTGCTCCAAGATTAATATGATCTCAAGCAACTTATAACTTGGAAAGATTGCTTTGCTTTATTGTAGTTGTTCTCAACTGTGTGTACTCAAATGATTCAGTCTCAACAGGTTTCCTTACTAAAGGTTTCATTTGTCACAAACCTTAACCTAACACAGAGAAACAGTGTAGTTGGAACCTGTCAAGATCTTTTACCTAGTTATAAACAAAGAACAAATGAAAGTGCTTTTTTTTTTTTTTTTTTTTTTTTTTTCCTTTGGGAACGGGTTTNNNNGCTTCCATGTGGAACGGTGTTGTCACTGTTTAATACTCTTGAAGCAATGGCCTTTTAAATCTGTAGCTTTTTAACTAGACACTAGTTTCTGTACCTACTGTACAATGTTTATTCAAAGTTTGACTCAGGGGTACAAACGTGGGGAAAAAAGTGTAACACTGATTTAAACCTCAACAAGAACTGCATAAAGTTTAAAACTTTTTTAAAAACCCCACAACTTAGAATACTCTATTAATCTTTCCTAACGTATTGCACTAATGCATTTTGTATTTTATAGCTTCAGCTTCAGATCTCCTGCTTTAAAGTGGTACAGTACTCCATTACCCCCCACCCAGCATTCAGAAGCCTTTGCACTATACAGTAATGTAAGCCATGGGGATATCTCTGTCTACTAACAGTAACTGTCCGAGCAGTTTGGCATGCAAAATTAGAGGTAGTAATACTAACTCCTGGAGAAAAAAATTGCTCTTTGGTTAGTTTTATTGTATTAGCTTCGCCGCTTGCTGCCTGGCTGTTCTCCAGTATCTACCCAGTAGGATCTTCTCTACAAATCCTGCCTGGGAATACAAGGTGGGATTTCTCTAGTGGCAGGAAGAAATCCAAGGAGGTTTTAGTGCCACTACTACTACCTCTCCTTTACCAGACATGTGATACAAAGAAAGCTTATATGATGTACGTTTGTGTGCTTAAAGGAGTGTTCAAAACAATCGTCTTTGAAAATGCTTGTTTTCACATATGCATCTCTAGGCAGCTGTAATTGTAACATTTCACTGTGTAGACTTCAGACTGTGGCACACATGAATTTCACTAGCTTACAGGAGAAAGTGCTTTCTAACTTACCTGTTCCTTATTGTAAAACACCGTGGTGAGAGGTCACATGTTGAAGAGCTTGATCAAAAAAGCATGTCCATGAATTCCTAACCAAATCTTTTTTTTTTCAGATTTCAATTTGCTTAGCTACTTTTTGGTTTTTTGAATGAATAAAATAGGGGAGGGGTTTTCTAAACAAGATTGCAAAACTGATAAGGAGGCTGAATTGGCTAAGCTGCTAGTTGTAACGGTGTGAAAGCAGCCCTGCAGGATTGCTAACTTGGCAAACATTGGTCTCCAAACCACATGATCTGGCCATCAACCAAGTATTAGGTTAAACCTAATTACAGCAACGGATGGTGCAGTTTCAGATGTTGGTATGTCTCTGCCATCTCCACAGAACGAAAGTACAGAGGGATTTCAAAACTGACAAAAGGGCGAAACACTAAATAGCATCCCAATCATCATCAGTAACAGCTGCCACTGTGCCTCCTGGGAGAGTGAATTGTAAAGACGGTAAAAACAGATCTCTCTGCAGACCTGGCAGAGTGTAAGGGGTGTCTGAAAGAACAGAAAGTGCAGGCAGGATTCTGCTTCTGAGATTGAATCTTGGAATTAGCACAGCTGCAAGCAAAAAGATAGACATGCAGTACAAAAGGCTAGTGTCCGTCTTTCACCAGACATCACTGCAAGAGGAGGTTTCATGCCTAATCTATTTCTGCCTATTATTCAGAACACTAAACTAATATGTAAAAGGAAGCAGTTCTGCCCTTTGTGCTTAATAACTGGAAAGTGGATAAATCTTAATAGTAACAACCCTTTCTCACAATGTCTCTTTGAGAGCAGATTTCTTTTCACTAGTGCAGATTTGGCTTAATGTGTTTATCTCCTAAGATGAATTTTAGATTGTACTGCCATATGCTTTTAAATGAAAGCAGAAGATGTCACAGAAGGAGTGTATGGTTAGCAGTTTGGAGTTTTTATGGGGTACTTTCTCAATGCAGAGGAGCAATCGATACTGTATGGTGAAACAAACAAAAAACCCTTTGTAGTGGAACAGCTAATCATGAACAATAAATGTGCTTTTATATAGCCGTGTATTGCAAGAAACAAAACCAAACTGAAATTTTTGAGTGTGCTAGTAATTTTTAATTTGGCAGACTGTAAGCTAGAGCAGCTACAGAGAACACACAGAGCTTGCAGTGAGCAGCCTAACACTCTTCGAAGTGCTTCCACAGTGAATCATTTAAACACAAGTATCACATACTCAGATTTTCCTTTGTGCTGCTCTTCCTCTTGTTAAAGACAACAGCATTTTAAATTGCTTCATTTCTTAGTGATTAGGTAGGGGGAAAGTCCACAAATACAGGGTTTGCCTCAATGCTATCAAAGTACTCTCATTTAATTATCTTTCAGGGATTTTTTTTTTTCTTTCTCTTTTTAATTTTTTTAATTAAACTTTGACTATATATTTTATTTGACTAGTGCTCTGATTTCCAGAATGTAGAGGGAAGAGTGCTGTTAAGAGGAATAGCCTACCATACACATCATCTTTTATCAGCAGGAGAAGAGTGGGACGAATGGGGAGGAGACAGAGTTTTGTGGTATATGTAGCATCATTTGCCATTGCTCAGTGGTTATGCGCCAGCAAGCTGTTTTCATTCCAGCACTTGAAAGCTCAGCTGCTTCAGCACTGGTTTCCATTGAGCCTGTTCAGTGCTGTCAGGGAGGACTCCTTTCAGATGCCTATCTTAAATCTTCGGCAGCAAATCCAGATTCCAGAATCGGTAGTGAGAGATTGTTTGCTAATTTAGTGATCTTGTGGAGACACTCCTGGGTGTGTGGAGCAGTGAGAATGAGTGATAAGAACTGTCAGGAAATGGACTTGCTTTCTGAGCGTATGTGCCATGTTAAACCAGTGATGCGTCTTTAGGAATGTCTTCATACCAAATGCTGTTTACCCTCTAAATGCATTGATAAAAATTGTAACACTAAAACTGTGGGTTTCAGAGGGTATCAGACTTCTTCTGCTAATGCCTTTGGGCTTCCTGGTGAGCCTCTTCTGTCAAATTGTTTCTGAAAAATGTCTTAGGAAACTTAAAGTACTGCATTTTCTAACCATCGTTTTCTGAAAGTTCTTAGTCCTGTATTGAGTATCTATTTTGTTTTAGTTTTTTTTAGTTTTTAGCTTTTTTTTTTTTTCTAGAAGACTAGAAAGTGTAGCTTTTAAAAAAAAACAAAATGGAAAAACCCAACCAGCTTCCAGAAGGGATATGACCTTAAGTGATTGTATCCAAAACACTGTTACTCCTAGCTCAGTGCTTCAATCCTCCAGTTGGATCAGCTTTCAGAAGTGTAGGTTGTTAATGCCAAGCAATTTCTTCTGAAGCAAATCATCAGTGCTGCTTTTTTCTTTTTTTTGAGCCATGCCTGTCATATGTGACTACTTGGGGTTTGTAATGGGTTTTTATACTGTTCACTGTATGTGTGGAACAACAGTCAGTTTTGATAGAACATCATGCACTCTCTTGTTTGACACATTCATTATTTCTGTTGTTCTGATGTGGAGGGGATCTGGAGTGGGTTTTTGTGTATTAAATTTTGGGCTGGTAGATCTGCATGCGATATACCTCACAGAACTACTAGTTAATATATCAACAAAATAGTAAGCTAATATTACAGGCAGGCAGCAAGTTACCTCCCCTGCTCTGCAGTGGCTGCATAGGTGTACTTAGGACCCTGTGACTGACATAGGTTGTAGTAACTGCCTTTGTTATCTGTATTTGCTGTTTTCATGGGTAAACCATTTCCAAAGGGAACGAGTAGCTGTGTCATCTGTCATGAGACAATTGGCAAATGTGTTCTTTCTTCGTCTTTGGTTTATGTGGGGGACCAGAGCTTTCCTCTGCTGGGAACATGGCAGCAGCGAGCTCTTGCTGACCTTGAGTTTTAGGCTGCTCTGGAAAGGCACACTCAAGCTGCCTTTTTAAAATTATTTTCTTTTTGTTTCTTTTTTTCATATGTTCAGCTGGATATTTTTTTTTTTTCATATGTTCGGCTGGGTAGAGCTTAGGGCTGCGATATTTCATGTAGTCTTGTCCTACAGGACACTCAGTTGAACATGAATAGTAGCCAAAATGAAGGCAATTGGATGCATTAGAGGGAGAAGGTGTTTAGACATCATTCTGAAAAGGCAATGAGAATTCGTGTGCTCTATTTTTAGACAAATAATCGCTTTGCAAATAGAATATCTGTATACCTACAAGTAGATAGAAATAATAGGGAAATAATTTGGAATACATAGGAAAAATGTAACATTTAAAGAATCAGATTGTTAACAAGGCACCACGTACCATAAATCTATCAAGAGCTTCCCATATAAGTAGCATGTTTTGTTTCACCACAGACTTTGATGTGCAAATGGCATTAATATTTTTGACACCAAGAGAAGTCCTAATCTCTAATGCACATACTTGCTTACATCATTATATACCTAGGTGCATATTGCAGAAGAAGTTGGCTGGCAATTCCCAAAGCGATTTTTCCAGTACCCTGTACTTGAACATATGACTCCTGAGATGCAGTTTCTCCTGGAGGAAACAGCTGTTGTCTGCATTCCTCCTTACACACTACATACAATTTGTGCTGGTGTATGTGAAGTGGTACCCTGTGTGGCTGATGCTCGGAGATGGTGTATGCAGTTTACAAAATTTGTTGTTTTTTTCTTTGCCTTTTTCTTAGCAAGCCTGGAAACACAGTCCCAGACCCCAAATGCCAGACATGAATTTAGAAATATTGGAGTATTTAAATTTCCACATACTTAGGCCTGTCTTAAATTTTTAAATACCTTCCGAGAAGCTGGAAAATAGTTTCTTCTGTAACAATTTTCTTTCTTCTCCTCCTGCATTTACATAACTCTGGATTTTTCCCAGTGTTTCTAAGATAGACAGTGTTTGTTTCCTTTTTGCATATTATGCAAACAAACTTCAGATTGTGTTGGCAGGGGTTCCTGTAACTTTACAAGTTGTCCCAGGGTGCATGACAATACTTTTTCCCCATAAATATGTCTAATAATTCCTTCTGCATTTACAATAAAAGGATCTCTGGAGAAATATATTTTGGAAGGCAAGGGCTCAGCGTCCCCGTGCAGGTGGGCTGGTCTAATGGCAAGGTGCTGCATAAGAGGTTGGGGTTAACCCTCTCCAGTCTCATCCTCTCCTTGTGCCAGTGATGCCCAGGTGACTTTGTGGTGCAGCAGAGCAGATGACATAGTTGTTTTTTAATGTGATACCCAGCAGAATCTCTGGGTAGGTTTTGGGACAGTGCCAAATCTCCACTTTGACTGTTGTTACATGAAAGCAAGCTCCAGTGGAAGCGCATGCATAACTTCCACGAGAAAGTTCAATACCCTTGCAACTCCTTTGGTTTCATGTTGTGCAAAATGGAGTAAGTAAAACTTAACCAGGGACAAAGCAAAAAATGAAATGCTCTCATTTTCATTATCCAAGCTAAGAAAAACTGAAAAAAGAAATAGCTCAAGCAGGGCAAAGTGAAGTAGAAACTCGCATGGTCTCACACTTTTTAGTAGTACAATAAAAAAAGAATCCTTGAACATCACTTTGTCAGTGTTTCCTTAATGTGATTCAAGACTGGCTTAGGATGAACAACATTTTATGCTTCATAGTATGTTGTAAAAGTTTGTGAAGATGGGGATAGCAAGAAAAAAAAAAAGATGACTGAATTGACTCATGTCTGAAATCCTAATCAAAGGTAACAGTAATTTGAACTTTAATCCTGTTGTGGTGCATGAAACGGCAGAGCTGGTGGAGTCATACACGTCACCTAAAAAAACCCAACACATTATACTATAATGCTGTAACTTTTAAATATATACTGTGAAAAGGTTCAATGTTTTTTTAGCTCTTTTTATACCATATTTTTTACAGCGTAAATAATTTGTTTAGAGATATTTTTATGTTCTGTTTTTACAAAGATTTTAATGGACTTCTGTTTAGTACTAGTGAATATGTTGTTTGCCAATTTGAAATAGTCATCTATAGAAATTAATTTTGAGAATAAATCAAGCTGACAAAATAGTCTTAACACACTAAATCTAATCAGTCATTTAACATATTTCTGTTGCTGAATGATACTGAAGTTTTCCAGCTTCCAAATCCGTTATTAAATGTCACAATTTAAGCAAAATCATCACAAGGCACTTTAATGAAGTTGTAGCATACTAAGTAAAACACTGATTCAACACAGTGTATCAACATGAAAATTTATTAGCTAAACAGTTAAACAAATGCATGTTTGAAAAAGGAAATGTGGGATCATGTTGGGGAAACAGTATTTCAGGGTGGCAGATGAGATTTAGACTAACCTAACACTAAGATACCAACTTTGCATATGTTTTAAACCTAGTTTGCTTGTCTGTTTAAACTCCTGTTGTATTGCTTGAGTGTCTAAATATACGCATGTATTTAACAATTTTATCATAGTGTTGCCATGGAATTTAATAAATATATTTTCTTACACTCTTACATGTTTTCATATTCCTTGCTTGCATGTTTATTTTTAAGTAAGAGTTAAGTTCTGCTTATGCTACAGTACAAACAGAGTTATTTTAGTCCTGTGCCAGAATAAATAACCACAGGATCTGGCAAGCACTGCTTTGGCTTCTTGAGCAGCAGAGCGGGTAGTAACACAGATATTCTCTGAGCTGCTTCTCCTAAGCACAGCATGCTGCAGTGCGTACATACATGGTTCACCAAAGCCCTCCTGTTCCTGCCATGTGATGTGACAATAGGAAGAAGGCTGGTTGGTTTACCTGTGTCCTCCTCAGCTTATGGTTCTTAGCACTGTTGGGGTTTTGAGATCTGATTTTCCTGCAGGCTTGGCCTGAGGGCTTGCAGAGATGAGCAGCTGGAGGCTCTCTGTGGTGGACAGGTCTGTGTGGTGGACATCCCTATTCCAGGATGAAGGATGTAGCAGCAGGAAGAAGGGGTCCAGGCTGCACACTGTGGGGTTAGTTTGGGTGAGGTAGGACACTTTTTCAGTGTGTTTTAAGGGAAGGGAGATGATCAGCTTCTATAGTTGCAGTAACATGGGCCTTCTATCTGAGGCTGTTTATTTCACATCCCTTACTTGTTGTCCTTTTGACAGCCAAGGAATTTTGTGGCTTGCCTGACTACAGCATCTGAACTGGGCAGTAACACATGGGCTTAGTAGTGTGCAGACAGGTGCCACATCACAACACGTCAGGTGAAGCCATCATTGCATAGTGACACTGCGCTCTCACCATCTCCTTGGAGTCAATCTCAAAAGTCAGAGTCAATTGCAATAGCAGATGGGTGCAGCTTAGTGGTAGGACAGTAGTTAGGCAGGATGTGTGAGCTCCACTGGGTGTTGGAGAGGTGCAGGATCAAAAGTACTAAGTCCTTTAAGCAGAGTACTGCTCTGAAGACTGAAACACATGAGCTGTGGAAATGAAGGATTGTTCCAAAGGTGAAATTGCACAGCTGCTCTTTCTAGCCCTGCAACTACTTTGGCCGGTGCAGGATCACCAGGTATGAGTCTTACTGCATCATATGGACCTCAGGTCTAAAAGAAGTAGAAGGATTTAGTTTTTTGCAATGTCTTCTGAAGATGTTGCAAGTTATTGGGTACAGCTTGCTCAAACCTTGGCAAAACCAGACTAACCCCGTTGGGTTTGATGCTTAACACAGCCCAGAAACAGCTGGGACTCCTTGTCCATTGCCACAAAGGTACTCATGCAACTACAGCACCAGAGGAACACAGACATAGCAGATTTCTTTGCAGGGACAGAACCGTATCACATGCACAGTGGGTGCAGACTGGTTAGCTCAGGCTATGCTCTGCCACTGCAGAGTGAATGTCCAAGAGCAGCTGGCAGCTCTGGCCCTGGAAGAGGTAAGGTGGGTCTGACTCCTTCATGGACACACCTTGATGGGACGCTCAGCTGTGGTGAATGGCTGTTACTGTGTATGCCTTGCCCACATGCAGGGTGTGTGGGTGTGTGGCCCCACGTCTGGGATGATTTACCACCAGGGCAAATTGGGGTGGTGGGGTCTAATCACAAGGTCTGCCCAGCAGTCACTTGCTGATGATATCCTACCATGTCACATTTACAATGCACAGCCACAGTAGGCATCCCAAGCCAAGTGTGAGCTGGAGCTTTTCATTTTGGGTGCATTTATGAGATACCTGGGAACTACAAATATAGGCACTTCTGCAAAGTATTTAAAATCACAGAAATTAGTTTTATGTATCATCATGGCCATTCAAAGAAATTAAATTGTGCTACAAATTCACAACTGAGTTCAAAGGTTGGGTAATAACAGAGCACCATGTACTGCCCCAGTTTTCACCGTCAGGATGAGGGTGGGTAGAGGGACTTGAACCAGTCACATTTCCTGGCACCTAACTTGGCACTGGCTGTGACATTAGCATCCGACATTTGCACACACTTGCAACCATAAAAAGTAACTCTCCACACATAAATAAAGGTTACCGAGTCCGTGTGTACAAGGCATTTGTTAGTTCTTAAAAATAACTTGTCTTTTGGTAAGAACAATCAGTTCAAATGAAAACTGCCTAAACATGTTTTTAAATTTCCATTTTGAATTCTGCTTTGCTGACACCAACATTAAAAGAGTAGCGAGGGTTAAAAAATGGAAGCAAGAGAAATTAGAAAGAAAATATTAAATATTTCCACTCTGATGTCTTCAAAAGACAGGAAAATTGAAGAAAATTCCACTGTGTCCACAAAAAGTGACAACATACACTGCTGCTATCACAACTAGAAACTATTTAAGGGTCTGCAAAACAAACCAAGAAATTTGGAAAGCCTCTAGTTTGTGAGCCTGAACATGGGATATCTGTGCTTAGCAGTTTCATTTCTTCCATGCTGTGTGCGTACGTCACAGTAAAGTACAGTGCTGGAAAACACGATCTGTGGGGAAGAGTGTTGAAAGAACCGTCATCATTGTTTTCCTTGAAAGGAAGACTAAAGAAAGCTTTAAAAAGAAATAGCAGAGGGAGGGGAAAAAAATGTCATCTTTGTCCTTTGCACAATAAACAAAGAAAAATGCTCTGACAATGAACAGATATTTGAGAAAAATAAGGGCAGTTGGTCACAGTGCTGCCAGGCAGTCTCCATCGCAAGGGTTTTGGGAAGAGGATATTTGCAAATGAGTAAGGTCTGATCCCTGGGACTAGATACTCAGGTCCTCATAGAGCTGAAGCAGGCTATTACTCATGTGAGATGCCCAAGCATAGGGGTGGGAACATATCATGACCTGACAAGGGGACCAGTGGTGCCTGTGGCTTTCCAAAGCAATGTGCTTTCCAAAGCAATGGAAAAATGGAGTGGGAGGGAGGGATGCACTCACTGGAGTAGGTAATGCCCCAGTTCAGACATCAGAGCAAGGTGTTGTTTTGGAGAAGGGAAAACACTACTGTGTGCACATACCACCCCACAAGAAACAAAATGATGATTAAAAGACACATCTGGCTGACAGGATGTGACTGCTGCTCTCCATGAGTGCTGGAGAGGTGCAGGATCACAGCAGCATTTTATCTAGTCCTTTAAAGTGAGGGTATTTGCTCCTTGAGGGGTGATGCCACCATGGTGGGAGCTGCACGTGCAGAGCTGGAACAGTGCATTTCCCAGCTGGCTTATTTTGCTTCGTCAACAGAAAGATTTTTTCTTTATTTTTTTTCTTTTTTCTTCTCAAAAGCAAAGCCTGTCTGACAAAACTGTAACTTTTAACAGGCACCTGTGGCAGGCAGCTTCCCAAGGCTGACAGACCCTCCTCCTCTTCGCTTCTTTACTCCCTAGAGCTAGGCTGAGGGCAGTAGGAAGAAAAAGAGCTCCTGGCCTTTGACTACACAGAACACACCAGTGCAGCAAGAATTTGCTTATCACAGGGATCATTGCCAAGTCTCATCGGGCTTCAGTTCTTCTTGACATATCTTTTTTGTTTGCTTTTGTTTTTTTGTTTGTTGTTTTGTTTTTTTTTCTTCTGTATTTTGCTTTAGGATTACCTGAGTAAACCTCTATGCTGATTCCAAAGTGACTGGTCCCCAGGGAGATGGAGGAGTAGTGGAGAGTATGGGACAGGCAGGCAGCAGCTCTGCCCAATAGCCAGTGCCCAGCACCAAGCCTGAATCAGCCCGTTCAAAACTAGCACCAAAAGGGCTGCTTAGCCCTAGAAAGTGGAGGAGGATATCTCTTGGAATTAATGTGGAAAATCAGGAAGAAAACTAAGAACTGCAGTTTCAGGAAGGGAATTAAATTGTAAAGAGAAACACAAGCACCTGGAACTGTTGGCTATGTTGCCATTTTGCACAGGTACCTATGGCAAAAAGGACATGGCTCTGTCAACAGCCAAAAGCTCATCCTGCAGCAGTACCAGTGTCATGCTGAGTATCTGATAAGGCCCAAGCAATAAATAATGTGATTAATAAACAGCCTCGGAGACAGTGAGCTGTATAACCAGGCCAGTTCCTGGGAAAATGACTAAGCACTCTGCCATGCAGTGTCCGCCTTTCCCCCTTCCTTCCCTGGCCCAGCACTTGGAGGGGGGGCTTGCCTCCACATCTGGTCAGATGTTCCTAAGTTTCTGGCACCTGTTCCCTGCTCAGCCCCTTGAGTGGAAACCCCTGCCTCTCACCCAGCCCCACGTTTCACCAGGGAAACTGAAGATGTCAAGGAGGAATACTTTGCTCTTCAGAAGTTTCTCAGACTGTCTTTAAAAGGATGCAGAAAGGAGGGTTTGTTTTTTATTTTCTTTAAAAGATTAAAACTCCACAACATCTTTGCTATTCCCCCCGGCTGACCGGCACCACACAGCTGTGCACTCAGGCTCTGTCTACGCCACAGCAGGGTGATGCCGCCAGCTCTGAATTCCTGTGTGATGATAAGTGTAGTTGGAAACAGGCTTTTGGGGAGCTGCTGTTTGTTCCTCTTCTTTTTCCTCAACAACAACAGAGGTATTTCCTACTCGCTCCCCCCGCTACTCTACATTTCAAAGAACAACTTTTATTCTGAAGAAATAGCGCCTTGTACCAAAACACCTGTTATTCTGCAGTAAATTATCTTAAAATAGAGTCCCCTTCTGCCAGATGTTTGTCTTGGAGCCAATAGAAATGGAAGGATGACAAAGGCTAGGCACATGTGACAGAGCTGAGGCTGATGCTGCTCCTGGACCAGGCTTGTGCCCCAATCACTGGCAGCACAGAGGGACCCCAGGACTAGGGGTATAGCCAACCAGATCTCCCTACCCTGTGCCAGGTCAGGACAGGTCACTACCATCTGGGAAAATCCTCAAGCTTATAAAATGTGAGTCTTCCCTGTCTGGCAGCCAGAAGCTGAGATGCAGCTCAGGCTGTGTCTGGCCACCGCTGCAGGGCTGCTGCAGTGAGCAGCCATCAAGGCCATCAGACTCCAGAGGTTTTAGTTTTCACCCTATTTAAAACTCTGCATATTTCCCCTTTACATCTCATGGCATCAAATTCTATTTACTTTTATTTTAAAGTCACACCATGACCATATACAGGTTACCCTGCTTTTTTGCAACCATGCATATGTTTCTTTTTCCCCGTGGGGCTCCCCAAGCCAAACAAAACTTTACTTCTCCTGGAAGGAGAGCCATGAGTGTCTCCAGCTCCTCTGCAAACTGCCAATGTCTTCAATGGACAGTTTTTCTGAAGTGTAATTTGAACAGGGAGCAGAGCACAAGTACACATCACATGCTGGCACTGCCATGTATTTTTGTTTCTTCCTATTTCTAACAAGTCCCTATATTTGTTTTTGACCACCGCTGCTGTATCTACAAGGAACACAAGATCTTTCATCTATGTGATTGGAGCATTTCTTTCAGTGTGCACAAGCGGAGCTGGGATGTCCTTGGCAGTTATTTGCATGTGCCATTATCTAATAGCAGCTGTTATTTTTTTCCCACTGAAGCCTGCAGCTTCTTGTGGTCAACTGTAGATGGGATGAGTCTCTGGAATGTGTTCTAGATCGCAGGGAGTCTGGAACACCCCGGGCACAATAAAAATGCAGCAGAAATCTCCTGATCTCCACTGCTTTTGCCACATTAGCTCCTTCTAAGTCATGGGCATGTAGAGGAGTCTGCTCCACTGAGGACATTTGTGCTTCTATGCCAGCATGTGGTGAGCTGTGGGGTGCCACAGTGCATGGTGGGTCTCTCTTCTCCCCCTGATGGCTCATTGATTCACTTCAAAGAAAGAGTTAAGGAAGAAAAATCTCCAAACTATGAAATTCTGGACCATTTCCTTAGTGTCTTGACAGCACTCTGTTTGCCTGCTTAAATTACAGTTTGGCAATCAGGATTGCATAAGCGTTGATCCAGTGCCTAGAAAATATTTTATTTTAAGAGGACTGTGACCCACCAAGGTCTCTTACACATCCCTTTTCTCATTTTTTAGCAAGGAAAAAAAAAAAGAAAAAGTGATTTATAATACCGTAATAGCAAGCATTTGCTCTTTTTTTTTTCCTAATATTTTAATCTGTTTAAGACAGAAAACCTTCATAATGTACAATTTTAAACTGTCAAAATTTACAAAACAAAAAGAGTAGGATTTAAAACTGGTCATAACACACAAATATCCCCATTAAAGCTGTGTAATACAGACATTAAGACTTGCATATAACAAATTTAAAACACAGGTCACTGCTACTTTCAGGAGTGTGCAAAGAGCTAATTGTATAATATGCCTAAATGTTAAAAGTTATATCATGTAAGCAGGTCTGCTTCTGCTATAAAAAAATATACATGTATAAAATTACTTCTACAAAATTGGTTCATTGATTTTGTTGCTTGTAATAAAAAAGTGGACTTTAAGAACTTTCCTTCTCAACAACAGTATTTTGAAACCAGTCACTGTAGCTGTTATTTACACAGGATGAAACATAGTTTAGCTAAATCAGAGAATAGTAAGAAGAACTGCTTGTTCTGGGACATATATCTGAATGCATAGATACACTGCCTGATTGTGTATTTGTTGAACAGCACAGTCATTGTACCACTGCAGGCTGGGATGAATGCAGGTGTTTCAAGACTGCTTCCTTTGGTACTACAAAAGATAATCTAAGGACCACAACACAGTCATTGAGCTACCCGTAACATTACATATTTCTTTGTTGTTTGCACCAATGCACAACCTTTAGCATTCACTAAACACTTAAAAGATAGAGGGGACGATTTCTACACAAAATTCTCAGCTTAAGCAGGAAAGGGAAAAATAATCTTTTCTTTCTTCAGGTTTCCCTTTGGTTCTGTCACCTTCCCAGATGGTGAACATGGACTGGCTGTAGAGGCCTAGTGGCAGCCAGCTCATGCTCAGTCACACACACAAGCACATGACAGTTCCTCGGCACCAGGATTCCTCTCTTGTCACTTGGCCCCACACGTGTTGATGTTCTTTCCATCAGCGGCATCCTCCACCAGCGAGATGTGGTAGTCGGTTGAAAGTGTGAGGTGGGAGATACAGCCCACCAGGCCCCGCATGTACTGCCTGTTTGTGTGCAGGGCTATTTCCTTCATGCCACCTGGGGAAAAGGCAGCGATGAGAAACGCTTCACTGACACGGGTGTCTATTCCTGCTTGGCAGACTGCATGCCCAGGAACACCATTAGCCTTTCTAGTGGACCTCAGAAGTTAATCTAATTTACAGGTTGCTATGTGTTCTTTTTAAACACATCTTTTAAGCACTTGAAAGTACAGGGGGAATAAGCAGGAGATAATAGACTACAATGGTAATTATTCATTGTAGAAATTGTAGCATCAGTAAGAGCCAAATAAGCTTATGCCCAGGCTCCCACCAAGATGCCACTTGCTGTTTCTCTATGTGTTTGCTGGGGTACCACAGTGCACCCCATGGTGCTGGTCTCTTCTCATACCAGTCTATCCCATCCTACCCACAGAGGCCTCCCCATAAGAAAAACAGGCTGTGGAGGACCACAGGCTGCCATATGAAGCCTTCACCTTGAGATGGATAGAGACGGGATGCCCTGCCTTGCAGTCGACCTCACAAACACATCTGGGTCCTGAATGTGAACGGTGAGCACTCACCTACATAGAGATCTCCATTGATGTTTAACTGCCTCATCTTCCCAGGAGATTTACCAGTCCTGGCACCATAATCGTCCACTGTTACTTTGCCAGACTGTCCATCCCTGAAAAGAAAAACAGTTGTATCCAGCCTTCAACCAGGCTGGAGGAGCACCAGCAGCATCTTCCCCTCACCAGGAGTCCAGGGCAACTCAGTACTCAGCAGGGTTCATAACAAAGGCTTGGGACTGATGTTGGGGACCCCACAGACAGCAATGTGCTACAACAATACAGACTCTTGAGGGTGGGTTTTTTTTCAGAGACTAAGCTATTCCTTTCAAGGACCTGCAAAGAGTGTGGAACACATTTATGGACTAGAAAAAACTAACTGGGAATAAAATAAATTGTATCGCTGAGGAGAAGGAGAGGATGGGCAGGTTCTGATGTGTTAAAAATCAGATTTAATGCAAAAAGTAAATGCTAGAAGCTTCAACAGAAGGGAAGAAATAGGCAAACTAAGGTAAAATATAAGCAGTTTTGTTTCTTAGTAGCACTTTTAGTTCATTTCCATTTTTTATATATGGTCAATAATTGCACTGACAGAAGAGCTACTTCATGGGCTCCTATTCTCACTGAATTTGGTAACAAGTTGTGCTAATGTCAGCCTGCGATTTCCAGGGAACCAGCATCTCATAAAGAGGGATGTGTGCTTTTCCTTCTGGGCACACTTGCCTCCCACGAGGTAATGAGTCATAAATATGAGTTATATATACACTGCAACATGTTTGCACCTCCTCCAAATAGAAAAAGTAGGCATACACTGTCCATGCTCCAGTGCTTGTGCCAGTCCATAAAATGCTCACTAGGGAATTTCAAAATGCAGACATTAAAGAAAAGTACTCTTAATCCAAATGGTATGGGTTTGGTAGAATGTCTGTCACAGCCCAGAATAGCCCTGTGTGACTTTGGCAGCCTGCCTTGAGCTGTGCTGAGTTGACACTGCCACTTCTAACACAAAGATATTTGTGTACATCTTCCTGAAACAGACAAGTTGCTAACAGTTCAGCTCCCAAGTAATGTGAGAGCACGAAGCGCAGTGATTCACACCTGATCAGCATCCAGACACACCAGCCAGCACCTTGAATGGCAGGTTGGGTCCAAAATGCATCCTAGATGAAGCACAGCCACTTACCGAACAGCTTTGACTCTGTGCCACCGACCATCGCTGAAAGAGCCATTCACCATGATGGAAGCAATGCCACTGCCCAAATTGTAGCTACAATTGAAAAAAAAAAAAAAAAAAGTTACTGCCTCCCTTGCAAAGACCACCTGCCTGCCAAATTGTTCAGACATTCTTACTCTGTGCTTCACCTGTCCAGCCCCCAGATCTCCTCTTACGGCTCAAATTCTAAATGCATGTGGAAGGTACAAATATTTCAATAAAACTCATCTGTTTCCATCTAAAACCTTTGTGTATTTTCATCTCTGTGGCATAGCAACAACCCTAATAAAAATGCACTGTGCTTAGAAAACAGACAGAACTGAGTGGCCAGTTACTACCACACATCTTGGAAATATAGGCTATCACACAGACAGTGAAAAAAATGAACCATTTCTGCAGAGTCAGTTCCTTGTTTATAAAACAATGGGGAAACTAACAGTTTTTGCAAAATTAACCACAGAAAATCACATGCAAAAAAGCTTAAAGGAAATTAATTTAAATGAAAATGTGCAACTTGTCTATGTGTCCATGGTAGGAAACAACATCCAGATATGTCAAGTAAAATATAGCTTCATATTAGCTTAAATTATTAACAAAATCTTTTAATCAACAGTCTCTCACAACAATCCATAATAATGACATTGGCTGTTTCGTGATTTGTCTTAGACAACCTATAAGGGGATCATGAGGAAAGACAGGGCTTTCAAAAGGCAGGAGTCCCAAAAAACCGCCATGTTAAAAGTTTCAGAGTCTACCTAAATGCCTGTAAGGGAGAAAGCGATTCTGGAGAGACAACACAAGTTCAGCCCAACATTTCCCAATACTCGCCAGTTTCACCTTTTTGACAGTAATATTATTAGTTTCTTCAGTAACCAGTTCTGTGGATGGTGGCAGTAACAAAGCCTGGTGACAACTGGGTTTGTGTCATAAGGATGGGTTTGGGGGTTTGAGAAGGGGGAGTTCCTACTTCCATGTGCACTCTGATGAAGAGTAAGCCTGCAGTGAGCACAGGCATCAGCAGAATTTTTCCTTGATGCCTGCTCTCTCTGCAAATGCTGCATCTGCTCTGCTAAACTGAGGTGGCAAGTGCTTCAAGAGACATGAGGGGAGCTACTGACAGTACTCATACCCTCATAAGCCAACTTTTAGAAAATCACATTAAAAACTGGATGGTTTGAAAATTGTGAAGGAGTGGAAATGATGCCAAGCTTGCAGCACATTGCTTTTTCAACTCACATCCTTTCCCAAACAACAATGGGACCCATCACTACACAAGACCTTGAGGTTGTAACTGACTCACAGTATACAAGGACAAGTACACTGGATATATTGTGGCAATTCTTTAAAGCCTTGAGTGTATTGCCTGTGAGACAAATAAGGGAGAGAAAGTTTACCTAAATATTAATGCTCCTTCTTGAAGGCCTAGAGAAATGAAATCACTATTACGTCTCATGGGACTGTCTCCCCTCCACATCAAAAGACCTTCCTTCATAGCAGTTTTAAATCTCATGAATACATTTGTTCTTGATCCTGATACCCTGTTTAATGTAAAAGAAGAAAATAATAGTAAAATATTGAACTTGGACACTTTTCTTTCAAAAAAAAACCATAAAAGATGAATAAGTATTTCTTTTCCACTGATCTTCCAGACTACTGTTTTGCAACTCACCTACATGCTAATGTGTGAGGGACTCTGGTTCACATTCCCATTTCCAGCATTTTGGAGTGGAGGAATTGAACATGTCCCTCCAGAATCCCAAACACAATAGTTAATTGGCTACTCCACATAAATAGGAGAAAATTCTTTTTCTACCCAAGCTTAGTGTGAAATCCAGTCCAACAAACATGTCTGGAGAACATCCAGTAGATTTGCTCCCTCAGAAGCCAGTGGAATAAACATAAGAAGGGCAAATCAGAAAGTCCTAGTAGATGAGAGTTACCAGGCTGTTTGTGAAGCATTCTGTAGCCAGTGGCTGAAATACAGGCAGAAGGAAGAATGCTTTGAAACACAAAATTTATTGGAATTTGGGCATCTTTTAGGGGCACAAAGCAACCAAAAAGAAGTTCAAGGACTTAAATTTTAGGCTGAAGCAGGAGCTAAAATCGTTAATGTCTTTACAGATACAAGCTCTGTATGTCCGTTCTTTGCACTCAGAAAGTGCGTATCAATCCTCCACGCCAGACATAGGCTCTGCATGCTGTTTACAGGTTGCAAGATTCTCAGATATTATAACAAATATTATAACAAATCGAGCCATAAACACATGCATAAAAAATAGTTTCTTTTCCTGAAATTAGGAAATACAGCAAAATCAGCATAAAATACTTAAATATACAACATCCTACTGCATGAGATTCCTAGCATTATAATGGTTAACAAACAGAATATTTATATTCATAGCAGATACGTTACCTTTTCAGGATATCTGGATTATCATACGTGAGATAACTGCGACCAATGAATTGTGGGATTTCAATTGCTTCTGTGATGGCTGAAAAATAGATAAAAAAAGTGAAGATCAGTGTCAGTTGACAGAAATGGATGGGAAAAAAAAGAAACCGCACTGTTTTCTTCTTTTAATGCCACACTGGCAGGTACCTGTCAGTGGGACAGAACTGACGGAACGCATGTTGTTTTCAAAATGCAGCACCAGTTCAAACCTAAATTTAGGGGCAGTAGTTGAAATAGTTTAAACGGCTGACAGTCTCTCTACTTACAGCCCCTCATGTCATGGGCCTAATATATTGCTCCACTATAAATGTTACTGCAGGAATATATTAAGTATTGGGAAAATACTGCTAATTTTATGTTTGTCTCTATTTCCACATTCCTTGATTCTCCATGTGGTTCAAGCCACACTCCTGCCAAAGTTTTTGCATTAACCACCCTTTGCTCTCAATCTAAGAAACTCTTACTTGGCTACCAATGGAGCACCATGTGCGGAGTGCAAGCTGGAACCTCTCATCCCTGTAAAGCGAGGCTGGGAGGCAGCACAGGCAGCCTGTGAACTCCTCATTTTCTCCTTCTCTGTGTGTGAGTTTGCACAGAGTTGCTGCTGCCCACTTGGGGCTCACCTGTGGGGTGCAGTGAGGGGGGAGACTATCTCCAGGGAGGATATCCAGAGTGCCCCTAATCACTTTAGGACTATTGAAAGCAACTGAGACTACACTACAGACTTTATGACGGAGGCTGCAAAGCCTCTTGGTGCATGCATTTGACACACTGCAGTACTGCCTTGCAGGGTGTTTTCCTCAGAGCTCACTGGTGTCCTCTTCAGTGACAGCCCCTAGTATAGCTATGGTATACAGATGCTGGGACAGCAGCACGCATTGCAACCAGAACTGGAGCAGATGCAGTGCTGCCCATGGCAAAGACTATGGCAAAATAACTAAGATATGAGATATAAACCAATGAACATTCCCAATACACAGCCTTCAGTAGGCTATGAGCACTAGCCTGAACAGATCTTCTTTCGAGTGAATGTCCTACAGGTTGCCACTGATCTCTCACAACTATCTGCTGCACTATTGTAAGCCAGTTTTATAAATTCCTTAAAATAGCTGCCTTCATCTTATTTTCTTCCTGAGAGCTAATCCCTTCAACCCACAGCTAATTCCATCTGTATAAATTTCAAGCTTTTCAGGGCATTGATGCTTGCTTTCCTTATGCAATGCAGAGGCTGACTGGGCTTTCAGAGATCACTGTAACACAGATAAGCAGTAATTGGTGTAGTCTGGCAGCCAACAACATCAATATGAAATGTAGCTCTAAGTGCCAAGACTGAGAATTTTAGATAGTGACAAACGTCTGTTTTCATCCATAGTGAAATCAGGAGAACTGCCTAATGTGTCTAAAGAAACCACCACAGGCAGCCCACAGCTCGCAGCCTGCCAGTGTCATTGCAAGATTGCAAAAGATGTGTTACACTCAGCCACACATTCCTCGCCAGGTCCGACACTTTCCGCACTGGGCTGTCTCTGACAATGGTGGATGGCAGCAAAGAGTGAAAGGAGCCTTTCTTCCTCTATCTTGTACTGCTCTTAATTGCATCATGGGAAGGTTCTGCCATGCAGCAGTCCTTGCTCTTCCCCAAGTGCTCGGATTTCATCTGTGGAGCTCGGTGTGCATTTATATCTGCTTTCTATTCTGTATACTCTTTACCTGCAGTACTGAATTTGACTGCAGAAAACCAAGTAAATTTTAGCAGCACCCTGGATCTATGCGACTGGAAAGGAATAGGGCCAGTAAGGAAATCTAGGACCAAAGACCTTCACTCTCTGCTCATCGTGATTTGACAGAGACACTGAAGCTCTCATGACAAGTGGAAGTGAGCTCAGAACCGCAGGATCTCCTGAAGTAGCACCTACCCCTACAAAGCACTCAGCTGGCTGCCTGGCCTTGCTGCTTTTCAGATTCAGGGATCAGCTCTACAGCTGCTGCTCTGCACTTGGCAGGTGCTCTGGATATAGTTTAAAATATCAAACATGAGGTTTAAGGAAGTACTACATAACCCCAGAAAATATTTTCATTTACTGCCAGAAGCTTGCCTGTCCTAATGGAAACCCTTTATCCAGCTTACTAGCACAGAAAAAGACTCACAATGACAGAGCAGTTTTCACACCATTTGCAGTACTTACTGTTTAGGCAGTAACTTCCACACTCTTCAGTGAGTCAGCATAAAACAAAACAAGAACAATCTCATTTTATTTTCCTATAACATAAAATTCTCCATTCGTCTAGTCTCATGCCCACCTTTCTACAAATCTATGATCCCCGCTTGCCATTTGCATAAGAAACTGTAAGCACCTACAAATGTAGCACTCTTTTATCATTGTTTTAGCTCAAGCATTTATTTATTTTTGATTGCTCAAAACACACAGAAGTGCAGATGGGTAGGATTCGCACCAAACTCCTCTGCTAGTCCTAGCTTTCTAATCCTAGTGACTCACTATGGATTACCCAAGGAATAGCAACAGTTTGCTGTTCTACTGCATTTTACAATTAAGTATAAAAATACATTCCCCATGGCTTGGACAGAACATATAAAACACAGTAATGCTAGCAGAAACGCTGCTGAATCTTGGCCAATGATCCATTATGGTATGAATCAGTATCTCATACACCTCACTCCAGCATCATTTAAGTTATTTTACAAGTGGCACATATTATTTTGGTGAATAAGCTGCAGACCCTCACAAGCACTTTGTTTTTTCAGGGTGTGGGGTTACAGCAGCCCACTAGCAAGCAGGATGGAGACTCTACCTTTAGGCTGTCATGTAGCAGCTGAGTGTACAAATCAAAACCTCATTCTGAAATAGAAGTAAATACACGTGCATCCTGTCTTAGCTGTGTCTACACCATACCAAAGAGACCTAGGTAAGGATTATTTTGAGAAATCTGCTCCCAGTTCATCAAGGCTGTTGTAAAGGTTCAGGGGGGACCTCCAAGCTCTGCACATCCATCAGCAAAAACCTGGATTTTTGGTTACAGCTGAGGCTGTGTAAGTACTGGTGGGTAGAAAGGCACCTGAACTGCAGCCACAGGTGGCAGGAACAGAAGACAGATGACCAGTGCTTTTGAACATTCTTAAAAATGAACTGAGGTTGGATTCACATAGGAAGCAAAACCCAATATCCAACCTAAGTCAAAGGCACAAGGCACTTCAGACTGTCTCTGAAAGCCTGAAAGCCCATTAAGGTTATGACAGGGAGGGCAGTGGTGGCAGGCCACCCAAGAGAGCAGCAGCAGGCAGATGCAGTGGCAGGCAGCATGGCACACTGCTCTCAGGGATTAGCAGAGGTGAGAACTAGATGAGGGGTGAGGAGTTGTAGCCCGAGCAATGCACAGGAGCTCACTGAATGGGCAGGCAGTCACATACTCAAGTGGCAGAGCATTCACTTGACTTGCCTCCTCCCTCTGGAGACCTTGGTACTGCTGCAGATACCATCTTGAAGTCGGGAGCTTAGCATCCTGTACACAGCTACAAAGCCAAAAACGTAATTCTCCCTCCTCCCCACAGAGAGGACAGGAGAAATGACGTTGCTCTGGCTATTACTGAGACCACAACAACGTTAAGCCAAGGGGTTCCTTGTATTGTGTTTTAATTAAATGTTTTTCTTCTAAGATATTGTCTCTTTTTTTTTTTTTGGAAAAAAAGGCCATTCCATTAATCACAATTTAACCAAAACCACTACTTTTAACTTTGAAGTTTTTGNACAGGAGAAATGACGTTGCTCTGGCTATTACTGAGACCACAACAACGTTAAGCCAAGGGGTTCCTTGTATTGTGTTTTAATTAAATGTTTTTCTTCTAAGATATTGTCTTTTTTTTTTTTTTGGTAGAAAAGGCCAATCCATTAATCACAATTTAACCAAAACCACTACTTTTAACTTTGAAGTTTGTGCTTGTGAGAAATGAAGGAGTGGGTGAAGGCAGTAACATCAGTGAGCCTGTTGAACTGGGTTTTTTGTTACATTACAAAACTTTCCTTTAGGAGTCTTTCAAGCTCGAGCTTGATAGAAAGGAAATATCTCCATCTAGTGGAGTAACCCAAAGCACAATTTTTTAGACGTTTCATGCAGCCTGAACACTCCCAAATCTAAGGTTTGAACTATCGGAGTGGCTCTGAGAAAATAAGAATAACATGGGTCTGGGCAGACTATCCTCCTTGGTGGTCTCCGTTGCCACATCAAGGTAGGGTTTGTGCAGATGGTGAAATTACCATTAGAGTAGTCAGTGTCTAAAAAAGGAATAGACCCTTCTATATATGAGAACAGCATTTGCTGTGAGCCCTAGGGAGGATAAAATTACAAGGGTTATCAATGCTCATGCTTCAGGATGTAACATAATTACTGGCTGGAGGACATTGGCAGGAATTCTCCTTTTGTATATCACTGCATAATTAAGGAGGTTTGTGAAGTGTTTAGTGTTGTTCACCGAGAAGCAATCAGATAACTACCCTGCTATCTATGGATCATAGCTCTGTGCTGGGATAACAGTTACCATGTTCCTAAATAACAAAACAAATTCTTCCCTGGATATATGGAATGCGCATGGGTATAAAGGGATCTCGGGCCTCCAGAGTATCTATTTCAAGGCATATGTACAAAAGCAGTTGTAGGTGTTAAATCTCTTTTATTTTTGTGATCGACTCCGGCTCTCTGGATTGAAATGCAGCAATTGTTACCTTTTTGACAATGTTGTCCATCGAAGCCCAGGGGACAGTCACATTCATAACTGTCTTTCTTAGGAACACAGGTGCCTCCATTTGCACACGGTGAATTCACGCAGGGGTGGGCAGCATTTGCTAGGTTCATTCCAAAAGTGAAATCCCGTTTCACATCGATTGCCCGGTCATTCAAGATAATCTATGTGTTAAAAAAAAACAACAAAAAAACAAAAAAAAAAAACAAAAACAAACAAACAAAAAAATAAACCAGGAAGGAAAACACATGCTAAAAACTTCAAAATTCTCAGTCTTGTTGCTAGTCAGAAGACTTCTCTAAAAGACTTCAGAGAAATGTAACCCTCAAAATCTGGCCAAAAAATTATTTCTTGTAATCTTGTGTTTTCCAGGCACAGAGGTCTAATTAATTCTCACCCACTGGAGATCGATTTCTTTTGTGTTTTGTGACACAGCCTTAGGAAACCCCCACACGACGTGAAGCTGTGTGTGATTTACCAATCTTGTGTCTGAACACTGGTGCAACGCTGAGCCATTAACTGGGACAGTAAAATCAGATGAGCGCTGCTAAGGAATAGCGTTTCTGAAATCAGGAAAGCCCCCAGGAGACGAGCGCTGACAACAGAAATACTAAGAACAACTTGTTTTTCGTATTTTCTATTGTTTTCTAGTATCTCATCTTGACTGAAAGAAGCTGGAGTTAAGATGAATGAAAAACATAATTAACGTCTTCATAAAATGGTTTGTATATAAACTGAAGATAATTGTTAAATGCTGGGATTTTTCCAATGTGTCAGCAATTTATGTTCTCTAATACAATCTCATGTTTGTATAATCTCAGTTGATGTCTTGGCAGAGAGACTACACATGGCTACAGTGTCTGATCTCAGTGATATCATAATAAGAAGTCCATTTTCACAAACAAGTAGATTTTAACACCAGAAGCGAGAATGTTAAATAGTCAGTCTGGCTTCTGCATAACTCAGATGATGTACCTTCAGGGGTCCTATTGGGATAAGGGTTTGAATCAAGCATATATACTTTGTTTGAAACAGCGCTGAACAACCCTAACAGCATAAAAACATCCAGTCCTCTTGTAAAGATGAAACAGAGAAGACTCCACTACCTTTTCAGCATCTGTCTGACCTCTGTCTGTGTTGTTCCAGAGGCTAACAAGCCTCTACTCTTAAAAATATGTCTCTTGTTTCTGTGCTTAAACATCTCCAGTTTCCAGCCATTGTTTCGTGTCATGCCTTTTTCTGCATCAGTTCAGAGCCAGGAACTCAAAGAAATCTCACCCTCATGTAGGAACTAGCAGACCACAATAAAGTCACTTCCTAACCTTATCTGCATAAACTAAATAGATTGAGATTTTATGTCTTTGTCTATACACACCATGTTTTCCAGTACTTGGTGATGTTTCTAGCTTTATTTCTATACAACACTCCAAAATCCTACTACATGTAAACACAGCAATCAACTAACAGTCTCCCAGTGGCCAAAGGGCAGGCAATTCTCTTCCTTAACACCCCATTCAGGCCTCTGAGAAGGCAAATCCACCTTCCTAACTCCATCACAGAAATTAAGGACTCACACTCAGCATTTCCCATTCCTTATTAGTGCCCCTGTACTCTAGGGTACAACCCTTCACCTTGTAAGTGTGACCTATGTTAATTGCTCCTAGGCTCCCTATCTTTTACTCCAAAATAAACTGTAGTTAGTTAAATCCACTGTTCCAATGATGTTCATGTGACTGTCCTGTTCCCATCACTATTACATATTCCCCCACTTTTCTTGAACTTTATGTTTTCTCCTAGATAAAGGAAAAAACTATCCCCTAGCTGACAAAGGCAGTGAAAAATGTTGGACCAAGTAATTAAACCATTTACACTGAATTGCAATTACCTTTCTGCCCTTAATCAGTTGTTTTAAGATGCACTATTTTTTCATTTGTTAAGTAAATCTGATGCAGTAATTCACAGATTTAAAACTCTGATGAATCGGGGGCAACCTTCCAGCATTATCCAAATTATTTTATGTATGTCTAGGTAGAGCAAACATTACTTCAGTTTGAATTTTCTTTTGATTATTTATTAGAACTCATGAATTTACAGATGTATTTTCTGGAAGAGACCTGCACCCATGCACAGCTGACATCACTGGAACATCATCTCCAATGTCTGCCAACACTGATAAAGACCTCCTCCATTCATGTACCTCATATAAAATTGTAAGAGGGGAAGGCAGCGAGGTGTGCAATTGCTGTGTAGTATAAGAATACGCTCACTGGTCCGACAAACATTGAGCTATTTGAGCATTTCTTCTGTTCATTTATTTATATATGATGCTCCAGAGCACTCTGAGAACTCTAATCTAGCTGTACTTGACCCCATATGGCTTCTGCTCTCTTATTAGTTCAGTATGGAATTTAACAGGGAGACTGGCAGTGGTAATACTTACTGGATATTAAAGTTAGAATGACTTTTCACAGTAAAACACATACTTATGCAATTTGTGGTGAGCTCCTGAGGTGAAAACTTGGATTATTTTGAATATTGCTAGGATAAGAGCAGGTTTCCACCTTAAGAGTGCACTGGATGAGACCGAAATAAATGCGTCCGGTGTGTTTCTCTGGACACATACCTTCTGGATGCTCCCACTGAAGGGCCTGAGGATCCCAGAGTTCTTCTTCACAGCATCATAACTAGGGACTCCGCCAATAAATATTTCAGAGCTGCACTTAATTTGTGTGAAAGCGCCCTGCAAGAAATGAATAATGTTTTGTTAGAGTAGCTGGAACCCTGCTTTTATGTTCAGATTAGCGTATATTAGATGTTATAGCTTACTTTAACACTTCTTTATTTCTGTTAATTGCATTTCTTTGTGAAATTCTCTGAAGAAAGCCACTGTAGGACATTCTATACTGACTGAGTTTTACTCTTATCACAAGTAGCTTAAAACTTTGTTTCAACATGAGGATACTGAAGGATAAAAGAAAGGAGACTGACTCATGATTTCTGACTGCACATCAAGCTCTATTTGCAATGACTTCAGCTACACTGATGTAAATCTAGAACCAGAATGAGTTTCATGAAGTTAAAATTAGAGCCAAGTCCATGCAGTGAAGACTCATTTAATGTTTCCAATGTCTAAAAAGATAAACTGTAACAAGTTAATGGGTCTAAATGAAAGAAATACTAAGTTTGCATCAGTTACCAGGAGCAGGTACTTGTAATATACGATTGGACTAGTCAGGATCCTAGAGTGAACTGAAAGATGTTCAACACCTAAGGATAGGATAATTCTGTAATTGCAGTCCTGCAGCAACTCCAATGATTTCTTCGCAGCTCCCAGCCAACCTCCCCTGAAGCTGCACTGCAGCACTTAGAGAAAAAAATAATTGAAGCCTTCAACTTGACTCATCTGTTTAAAGAAGTCTCGACTGCTCTTCTTGAAAGTTTCTCACTCAATCTGTTTCTTGACAGAAAACTGAAATTTCAATTTATTTACATTTTTTTTCAAGAAAAGTCTAAGCTTTAAACAGTCTCCCATTTTGCAGAAAAACCTGCAGATTCTCCTCCTAACAGGATCTGGAATCTGGTTTTCTGGCCTCACTTTCCATTAGGAAAGAATAAGAGCTAATTTTTTCTAAGCAGTTCTAGCCTCAGGTTCTTGGGATAAAAAAAGTACGTCTGTGTATACATTTGCGTGCATAGAGTGAATACTGTACTCAGTACAAGCCAAATTTCACCTTATTACAAACTTAACTCACTATGACCTCTTGGAGAGAGAAGAATAAAACTCATCAACTGAGTATACCAGATCTTACTGTGTCCTGAAAATTACTTTTGCAAGGATAAGACAAAGAAACAATTATCCTTTGGCCTGCTTTTCCTCTATAATATTCACAGATAGGTAAAAATACGTAATTTTCAATATTATTCTCCAGATGACTGATTTTGTAGTGCATACATTATTCAACAGACTTAGTCATAACCACGAAGTACCAAGAAAAAAACCTCAAGAACATGTATGAACTAAAATGTGAGTTGCATGGCAAGAAGAGGGAAGAGGGAAGACTATGATTTCAACTGCCTTTATAGGGATCCCTGTCCTCAGAGAAAAGACTTCATGTACCAATATCCAGTTTGGGGCTTAAGAAAATGTTGCACTAATATGTATACTTCTTAAGCTTTTAAGTGCTTTGAGAGCAGCCTGTGTAGTTTACCAGGCAATCATTTTATAATCTAACAGCTGTATTCATGACAAACTCACCTCTGCCATGCCTTCCACTGGCCTTTGTTTGTCCACTTGTAGGATACCATTCTTTGCTGTGCGAGACACTCGCAACTCGTGCCATTGACCCAGACTGACAGGTTCTTCACTCCTATTTCAAGGGGAAGAAAACTTTCAAGTATTTTATTCTATTGCCTGTCTGATATTTTTAAATATTGTTGTGATATTAAACAGCCAAGTCCTCTGGAATGATTTTCTAAATTAAAAATAAAAATAAATTACTATTTCTTTCCTTATAAAGTAGTAACATAATTTCTGAGCCCCAGCAGCAAGGTAAGATAAGGTACAGCAAATAACAAGCATTCTACTTTTATTTAAAAATTAAATATTTCTATAATCAGCATGCATTTCGTCTACTGAGATGTTCAGTCATTTATAATACATAAAGACAAATTTTTGTCTCAGCTATACATTCTCATTTCACAGTGACATAAGCCTGGAGATAAAGCTTCCCACTTAGTGATCAGTCTTGTCCCACATTCTTCATCCTCTTTTAGAACAGAACTACTTTGTGTTGGCTTATCAGCTCTATTTATGCAGCCTGTTACAGTGGCATCTACACACACACACACACACGCAGAGGGAGCCCGGCTGCTGTACATTAAGAGGAAGTAACTAAAATATGATCCTAATGATGTGATGAGTTCCCGGCTAGAAACAATAATCTCCAATTGTGCAAAGTATTTATTAGTCTCAAAGGAAGCATTTAAAAAATGTTCATACAATCTTTATTAGCTCGGCACTAATATGAAGACCAGCCTGTATAAAGGACAAAATCACATTCCCCTTTACAAGTTCTACAGAACTTTGTATCTTGTTTTCAGATGTCATTTTACTACACCAGTTAAAGCATTTTATGTCTAAATGTTATCTTGCAGTCTTTTACTCCAAAAGCAATGAAAACTCATGTTTGAATCACTGGTCAAGCTGGAAAAATCAGAAACCATCTTATCTAGGACACCCGAGTACTTTCTAGCTTTTCAATTAAAAAATACAAGATCGTTTTGTGTGAAATAATGTTTGTATTTTCAGGTTACTTAATTTAAAAATGAAAAAAAAAAAAAGATGTATTTCAAAATGAAAGAGCTGAAAAAATAGTCGTTTGAAATAGTGAGTAAATAGTGATTCAAATACCAATTAAAATGTGAAAATAATTTTGAAAAATCTTGAGAACATGAAAGTAACGATTTTTTGTTTGTTCATTTGTTTGTTTTCCGAACAATCAACTTGAGCTTTGAAACCTTGATCTTGTATCTATTTTGCTTCTTTATATTTTCTCAAAGCCCATTGTCATGTATTTGGGCAACGTTGGCAATATTACTTTGACACTTGGTTCAGAAAACCTCTATAAAAAGGTTATTTGAACAATGTCTTTTTTTTTTATTTAGTAGCATTTAGGGTTTAACAACCTTGGGTAAATAATAGCTAACAGAATTTAATCAACCTGAAGTCTCTATATACATAAAAAGAAATAGGTTTGGCTACCTAGTAAGTGGCAATACATACATATTATCTCCTCTGCTGATGAGGTCATCATCATGCTAACTCTCATGCTCTGCTAGATTTAATTACAATTAGGGATGACTAAGCCTTGCAGAGTCACCACTTCAGAGTTGCAAGCTATTTCTTAGATTAACAGATTTTTTTGAAACCAATATGAGTTTGGTAACGCTTTCTGCAGGCATTCAAACACCTCTGGCTCTTCATGTGCTGTGGGGTTAAGAATTACTTTTTTCCACATAACCTTGAAAAATAAACCAGATGATGAAGAACTTGATCCTGTGCATGCCTGGCCAAGAGAAGTCCCAGCGGACAACAAATTCTCCTCTGACACATCTTGGTAAATAGCTCAGGTTCTGCACCTCTTTGTCTGCTCAGCATCCCTGCTCCCTCCCTAACCCCCTACACACGCTGTGCTGTTTCCATCCCAGGGTATTTCAGGCAAAACACGGGCTTTATCAACGTCAGCTTTCTTACTGCTGTTGCTACCATATATAAATGAGCTTGCCTCATCCTTAAAGACATTTTAATTGTGTTCTGATTATATCATAATATTTAACAGCTTGATTCTATGGAAGAGATAGACAGGATGCCAGAGTTATATGCCCATTTAGGACACAGGGTAGGAGTGATGCAGTATGATGAAGATAAGACAGACTTTCAAGTGGATATTGGCTAAGTAGGCACAAAAAGTAGGGAATCTATCTTATTTAATCACTGACAGAGGTGATGACAGGTTGTGAGTTACACACACTATCTAGAAAAAGGAACTGAACAGGACATCCTAAGAATTTTC
>VWZK01020596.1:0-13083 GCA_013396935.1 Baryphthengus martii | reverse complement strand
GGAGAGGAGCGCGGCGGAGGCCGGCCCGGCCCGGCCCTCCCGCGTTACCGGGTGGAGGAGGCCCCGCGATTGAGCCCCTCCGGTGTTACTGGTGTCCCCTGAGCCGCGTGCGCTAATTCCGCCCTTCTGGTCTCTCCTCAGGGCGGCGCCTTGGGTCCACGGCACCGAGGATCCAGGGCCGCCGAAGCGGAAGCGTGACCAAAGCCCGAGGTCCCGGCGGCGGGATGTGCCTGTCCGTTCGCTTCGGGAGGGGCAGCGGGGCTTGCGTGAAAGCTGAACGGCAGCAGCCCCTCGGCGGTTGTCCTCGGGGTGCCGGGCAGCGCCTTTCCAGAAAGCGGCAACCCCCTTGATCGGATAGCCCAAGAGTAGGCCCTGGAGTGCTATGCGAAATGCCTCCCCTCATTTACCTTTAGAAAATACTTTTTCATTAAAGTAGCTTCGGCTGAAATAGATGAAACAACTACTCCTTTAAACCAAAACAGCAGCAGAGAGGTTGTTTTCTTTTTAAAACATGTATATTTAGAACTGTAACGCTTACAATTTCATTAAACAATCTTAGTACAATGTGTTTAATCTAACAGTATATTACAGAACAATGTGAAAAATGATTTAATAGCAAACCATGAAAATGGAATTAATTATAATACCTGCAGTGTCAAAGTCACTAACTTGTTACCTTTTCCAGTCAAAGAATCCCAGCAGTCATTCGCACTAAATGATGCTTTGGGGTTTTTTCCGAATAAAATGGCATGACTTCCACAGAGGATGGGCATTCCTTCACAGAAAGAAGATGCATAACAAGAACATTTTTCAGCTAGCAGGTCTACTTTATACATCTATTTAGACATACTGGGGTTTTTTGTTTTAAATAAGAAATGATAATAAAAAAAATGTTTAGTAGAGGGTACCTATTCATTTTTCAACTTAATTGTGATTCTTTTCGGAAAGAGGGCTTGTTTTTTCCTTCTCCTTTGTAATTTAGCAGAACCTGAGTTTAGAAAAAAATAACTACAACAATGAACTTGTCTAATGAGCAGTTCCTTACTTTAGCTTTTACTGACAAGTATTTGATATGGAACAGTTTTCCTCTGTGGAGTCTGTTGACAACGCACCATTATAGATCTGCAAGTAGAAAAGGTCATTCTCACATTAAATGCACAAGGTTCAATATCAGAAGCAGGACATCAGAAGGAGTTGTAATTTTTCCAGTCACAGGTGGATTTGCAACATTCACAAAAATTACACTTTTTTTTTTTACATTTTTTTTGTATTTACATTTCCAATATAAATAATGAAATTCTTTAAGTTACATGTCTTAACTTTGCTTCACAATTATTCTACATCTGCAAGCTTTCCTATATCAAACCAACCTCTTCCTTCCATCATGAATACAGACGTCTGGCCTCTAATCAGCAATAATTACACTAAGCCGTTATGATGAAAGGTTGACTGTTTAAGTATCACATCATATTGAAATTTTTGCCCCAACTTAAAAATTGGGGCAGCAAACCAAGCCACTTAGAAATGGTAATAAAAGAAAGTAATCTGGGAACTCAATAAGCCAAATAATTATTAAATTCTATTAATATCTTTCTTTGGTAAGAACTATGCAAGAGGATGACCCAACCACCAACCCCCCAAAAAATCATATAATATGTGACATCACAGTGTCTACTCTGTGAAGGAGAAAGCCTCAAAAAATTAAGGAATTTTGTTCAGTTAAGATTGTTTATAGCAGTAGCTCTTCCATGCATCTCAGTATTCAAACGATGGAAGTTTAATGTAAAATTGCAATAGCAGGAATTAGCAATGATAAAACAAACAAAAGAAAAAAACCAGAAAAAGCAACTATTACACCAGTGAATGTGCTGTTGTACGCTGCGTTATGTTTCTGGCACATGTGGAAAAATCTGTAAATTATTACATAAAAATCCAAGATTTGGATAAGATCATTACCCAACTCTAAATTCTAAAATATGTAGGAAGCATGAAACAAAAGCTCTCAGCTGCCAGTCAAAAAATAAAGAAGTGGTCCAAATATTTGGATTTTTTTGTGGGTTTTGTTTGTTGTGGGTTGTTTTTTTTGTTTTTGTTGCCCTGTGTTGTGATGCAGGATGTGACTGAAGGGAGAAAACCCAGTAGCTCACACAAAACATACTAAAGTGGCAATATAAACTAGCTGACACAAGCTTCACTGTACATTTAAATTGATACAATTGTCTGGTGCTTCCATGGCCAGTACATGTTGAGTGCCATAGGTCTCCATAGAGTTAGAATGTTACAATAAAGACTAATCAGGTCATAATCCTTTAAAGTGCTTTCACGTCCAGTTTCTAATGGGGTTTGTTTTCGTTGTTTTCCTACTGAGTTGTCACGTGATATTGACTTCCAGAACATGGTCGTCCTTGCTGGGAATGACAAGTATTTGCATCCCCGTGCTGCAGTTGAAGACCTGACCAGATGAAAAGGATTGCAGCCGGGGCATTGGCAAACCTTTGTGCTCCCCGCTAGCTGCAGAATGCAAGCTACTTCTGCTCCTTATGCTGCTGCTGTCAGCTTGATCATCCACATTCTTGTCCACAGATAGGTTATCATTTTCAATCCAGCTGTCTGTTTAAAACAAAAATTCACAGTTTCATTCTATGGAGTGACTGAGCAAAACTTAAATTATTTTTTTTTTATTTCAGAGCTCTGATGCGCAGTCGGAGTTAACCAATCTTCTCTGCTGAGGTAACAGTCTGTGCACACTTTTGGCCAGCAGCAGACATAACAGAGTGAATTATATTGGTTTCTAAAGAAAATTTAAATTGCATTACCTCCCATTTGCCACAGGCTAGAAGGGTGCACACTGGCAGCTCCTGGAGCTCTGCTGACAAACGGTAAGTTGCTTGCACGAGTGAATTCTCACTACAGCGCCGAAACTACTCAACAGCACAGATAAATACTCAGGGTGGCTGTGGTAATTTAAACCCTTCATTTAATCTACTTTCTATGCCACAAATTTCCAGCTGTTCTTTAATTTCATACTTAATCCTTTCAAAATTTGGGAACAAATGTCAAAGCTAAGGAAGATACAGTAGGTGTGCAATTTAAGGACAATGAAACCACAGGATTAGAGGGTTATCAAATAGTTTTCACCCATTTATAAATCCAGTGACAACTAATTTGCACAATAATCCTTAAAGGACATGTAAGAAAACAATGCATCGATTATTCATCCTCACAGATTAATGGGAACTTCAAATTTGGGTTGCAGCCTTAGAGCACCACTTTGTTCTAAGTTTTAAATCAGAACTGCGAGTGAAGGTAAGAAACAAAGACTCCTATGACTACTTGGTCAACACATTTCCTCGCCTTGCTTTTCTCTTTACGCAAGAAGAGGGGAGAAGCAGAATCATTTTTAAAAGTAGCCACGTAGTCAAGATATCTTTACCGGCATCAAGTTGCATGGAGTGAGCAGAATGGTGAGGGAGGTATTTAAACAATCTGACATCAGGGAAAGGGAGATAACCAGCAAACAGCGGCATCACTTCCATGTGGACTTTGTGAGTTGCTCGAGCTGCTACAGGCATAGATATCACTCCAGAACTTTTTCCGCAGACTGCCCAGTTACTACTGTTGTCAACAACTGCAGGAATAAAGAACAAACACTATGAAGATCTTTTCAGAAAACGGTATAGTTTTAGAGCAGGTTTAAAATCAGTATTTTAGCAACATCTAAAAGCCCCCCAGCGTCTGTGTGAAGAGCTGTGCAAGGTAAAAAAACAGCCCTGCACAAAGGGGACCGTATTTTGGCCTCAAGCAAGTATCCAGCCAGCCTGAACAGCATTCATATTGCACTTGAAGACAGATTAATGAGGAAAAAAAAATATAATTCTCAGTCTATCAAAATGAAAACTGCTTTACTGAGCAACCATACAATACAGGAATATATGCCACAGAAAGTCTGGCAGATGTCATTATCAAGACAAAAATATTGGTGAATTTTGTCAATATGCTTAAGAAAAATTTTCTTACCTTCATACATAAGTTTTGTTGTGCAATATCCATCTGATTCTGTCAATGCTTCATCTCTGTCAACCTCCGAGAGGTCAACAAGTCGGGTGATTGACACCTCTAAAGAGCAGAGTGAGCCTGTTTTACAATACTCTGTCCCCAGTGGTGGAAAAATTTCAGTTTTCACATGATACAATGTCTGTCAGGAAGAAAATGGTGCCATTATCAAGAAAAAACGGACATTTTACTTGTGTTTAAACTGAACTGGACAACTGGTAACAGTACAAATTAAACTTTATATTTAACATCCACATCCTATTAAATCTTTTTTAATGCAAGATTCCTTTATAAGCAACAGTCACTTCATTGTCTTGCTCAGTTAGAGAAAATAATCAAACCAAATTTGATTCAATCTATTTTTAATACCAGCAACAGCAAGCATACTATTTTCCCCTCCACTTCAGTGATTTAACTCAGCCTTTCAATGCTCCTGAATGGATGCGAATCTTCTTACCATTTAAACAAAATGTTACTAGTTTCGTCTCCCCACTTCTCAGGCACATCACTCAAATTGAGTAAGAGAGGACAACTACTTCATCACTCTTACAATGATAGTCCCCTGAATAATGGTGTCCACATTATCAAAGAGCTAATTTCTAATTACTACAAAAGTAAATTTCTACCAAGAAAAAACATCCCACTGTTTAATGCTGTTAGCTCTCTTTAAAAACTCCAGAAAGATGCTGATAAAGGTGCCAACAAATGCTAGTTATATACCAGTAGGTAAACAAATACCTAAAACATTGTTCAATGGCAGTATGTAATAAGGTAAAAACACAGCAACACTGAAAACGGACAAAAGGATTTAACCAAATGAGAGTCTTCCCACATTGCTACCTTTTACCCAAGCATGAAAAAGGGTAACAGAAGATTGAATTTAGAGGTGAGATTAAATAATGTTGATATAATTCCTTCAATAGGAAGTTATATGTAGCCTATAAGCTTCCTAGCTGACCAAAGGAATAAAAAAGTTTGTCTATAAAGGCAAAGAAGACACATTTAAGATAATGGCCTAGAAAACCCTAAATATTTCATTAGAGGAGCTCATCTCAAGTGCTACAAAAAACAACTCAAATGCTTTCAATCGCAAAAATTTTCTGGAAATTGCAATTTGCTTTGAAGAGCAAAGTCTTAAGCCATTAAGGGAAAAGCAGCTCAGTAATCTGTGATTCCACCATACCATACCAGGCTTCAGTACTATCATTCAACAAACCTGCTTTCCAATGATTCTAAGTAGGTATCAATTTCACTAGGTAAACAGAAATTTTCCAATATATTTCTTGGCTTTCCCTTTCCATATATTAAGAAATCCTATTCAGTTAACAGATGCTTTTCTTAGAAGAGCACTTACAAAAAAATTTTCCACTTGGAATTCGTAAGTGAAGGGCTTCAGGGTAAGAGACTGTTCTTCAGAGGTAGCTGGACAAAAGCTGACTGAAAACAGGCACTGCAAGGAGAGAGGAAGCTCTTTTGTCCACTTCAATTCCCATACAAAGAATATTGATTGCTTACTGTTTATGACCTGAAAGAGAACGTTTATAGTATTAACTCCTTCCCTCCTCTGAGAAAGAAGCGAAAATGTACATACATCTGGTTGCCTGTTCTGGCACTAATGTAGTTTATAAAAACAAATCACCTGTTTAGTATTAAATGAATCATTAGAGAAAATATACAACCAAAATAGCCAATAATTAAATTCTTAACAAGGCACATCTAATTAAAAGGAGGGATACATTTCAATGAATCAATGTTTCAAAAGAGAACACTTCACATTCAAGCACCTGTGAAATATGTTTTATTCAAAAGTGACATTTAATAAAGATATTAATAATGCTTGTATATACTTTTCCTAGGCACCAAGAATGACCAATTTAATACGACGTTCAGACAAGGCTGAACGAAACTCTTAAGTGGACTGTTTTGCAAGTTAACTAGTTTACAGCTGTATCTAACTGGAAAAAAATTCTGATTTTTTTTTTTTCCTTAAAACCTAATGACAAACTGCAGCTGTAAGATGAAGAAATTAAATGTTAACAGTGATATTAGTGACGTTACATTTGTATAGCTGTTGTTCAAGTAGGTATGTAGTGCTTTGCAAACGGACAAGTCTGAAAACTTATCTAATAACCTTTGCAAGTTTTAGAACTTAATCTGAGATCCACAGGTGTAAATATCCTCTAAGGCATCTTTAAGAATCAAAGTTGCTCAGAGGACTACAAACTTCTGATCTAACATCAGCTATCAGCCTACAAAAAAAACTTATGTGCAGCAATGCTAATAATTTCACTAACAAGAACTTTCAGCTAGCTGTCCTGCCAACAAGCTCATAAACCAAGTAAAACTTTACCTGTTGAGAGTCAGGGTTCAGAGGTACCAGCTGAAAATCTGTACAGTCAGCAGAATTTTTTAGGCTGTTGTCTGAAAGCTGGAAACAGAGTTCTGACAAATTCTGTACACAGACTTGCACATATTTCCTGAAAAACATGACGCAGTTTGTTCGATAAAAGTTGAATAGCTACACTGAAAGAGCGTATGTTCATAAAATTGCTTTCAAAGCGCACAGCTCAAGCGAAAACAGAATGACAGGTATACTTTTTTTTCATTTTTTTCATTTTTTTCCTCAATACTTATGAGTCTGTAGAAATAAGACCATAAAACATCCCTTTTCATATTAAACAAAATCAAATAACTACACAGAAACGGGCTAGCTTGGTTCATCTTGTGGTCTTATTTCCAAAATAGCTGAAACCACAAATTTGTTTTATTGTTATGAAAGAACACTTCCAATGGGAAGCTGTGGAAGATAATAAAAGCCCAACTTAAAAAAAAAAAAGGCTGCTATAAATATGACTTATGAAACTCCGTATCTTGTAAGAAGAAAGAAACAATAAATACTTAATGAGTACATTACCGTTTGCCAGCTGACAATAAGGAATGCTTGGCATTAAAAGGTATGCAGAATGTTAATGCAATAATAGTGGAGTAAATCGACCAAGGACAATCAATGGTTACCTAAAGGAAAAAAAAAAAAGAGAACAAAGTTCTTATTTGTAATGGTCTTTGGCATAATGACTGTGGTCTCCTTCCCATTCCTAAGCAAAAGTTTTCTCAGCAAATGTCTATATCTAATGCATCCAGAAGAGGAAAAAAAAATAAAATTACATCAATGTCAAAAAATAGTCTGATAAAATATTAGGGTTTTGTTTTCTTGTAAGAAATATACAAAATCTTGAAGAAGCTCTTCTGTGGAAACTGCATACCCAGTTCCAAAGACTAGAAATAAAGGAAGAGGAATAGAAGAAAGAAAAGGTAAAAGGACATCAACAGTATCAAAAGCATCTTAATACAATAATCTGGTAAAAGGACAATATCAAATAAATTGCTGTAAGATCTATTACTGAAATGTTTTTATAATACTTTAATATATTAAATACAAGGTCACAATATTAAAAAAAAAGTATTTAATGCTTATTTGTTTAAACTTGAAGTAGCACGCTTAAAAATTTTTCCTGAAGTGAATGCTGCCATTCATCCAATTGTAAAACATCTGTATTTAAAAATATATTTTTATATACAGATAAAAGAATTGAAATCTTCTGCCACATCACATTTTAGCAATGCTAGTCTATAGCTATTCCTTTTTACTTCACTCTTCACATACAAGGACACATGGCAGCACACTTGGTCAATTTTTACAAGGAGTACCACTGTGAAAGGTGATGGTTTCAAGACCGTTTTTCTGTCAACTGCAGAGCTGCAAGTTACCTCCAACTAAAAAATGTGACAGCTTGAAACACTACAGTGTTAAGTATCTCAACACAGCATGCAGATTCTTTGAGAGTGGAAGAAATATCTTCCTCATGAGTCCGAAGGAAAAATTTGTAGACCACCGTGCCACCTTTTACAGAGACATGCATCCTCAATCTTACATAAACTGTATTAGAACATTAAAACTCAGATTACTAGCTAGTGGAATAGTTGTCAATACAGTAAATAGTGTGTATATCTGCTTATGTTTTATTTACATTCATAACACTTTCTACTATTTTTGCATGACTATCTTTTAAAAGAGAATTAGTTCAAGGCAAGCAGGTTCCCCCCACCCCCTCATCACTACCACTTCTATTTTGTGAAGTGTATGCTCCTGGGATCAAAGAGATTTCATAATAAAACCCACTAAATTTCATCTTACTTTTTGGTCAACAGTAGCCATGCAGTTGTCCTGTTTCTGCTTCTCTTTGTTTTTCCTGTGAGCTTCTTTATTTGTAGTATTTTCTTTTTCCACCGCAGATTCTGTGGCTGATGGCAAATACATGACTTCTAGTTCAAATTCAATCACATGATATGCAGGAGCTACCGGCAAACTAATGCTTGTGATCTTTTCAGAAGATTGAATCCTTAATGATGATTCTGAGATCTTTTCTACAATTGTGCAGAATGGAAAAAAGTTTTAAAACATGTTCATCCCTTCATAATTTTTCTTTTAATCTGTAAATGATGAAACTAGCCTAAAAACTAAGAGTCATAGAGAAATACACTGTGCCATAACCATTTCCTAGCAAGGCCTCCATGTCTGCAAAAAGAGCAATGAGAAATCATGTTATGTAACTCCACAGTAACATCTTCAAATAAGCTATAATCTGCACATCTTACATACCACTGCTGTTCACAACTTCCCAACTCTGTCCTTCTTAAACTGCAGGACTGCGTAGCAGTACTACAGTCTGTGTAGCAGTCCTTTCCAACGTTCAATAAAGAACTAAGAGGACAGTTCGATAACAAGCTTCAATTAGTTAAAGAGCTACTTTAGTCCATCATATGACACCTACTGAAGCTTTTACAATGTCCTGATCCTCTTTAGTCTCATAATTTCACTTCAAGCAAACTTACGATTTATTCAATACACATGCAACAACCTTCTTGGTCACCATTCATCATCCATCTCTAAAACAGCACACATGGGGTGGGTCTCTACAGTCTATTTTAATCTTAATTTCATCAAGTCTGTTAAGCTCATTCTTATTTATGTAAAAGTTACTTGTGTTTGGGCAATTTCGGAGACTATACAATACTTGTACTGAGAAATAATGGAACTAGGATGTCATCTGGTTACATGACACATCTGCCAAAGGAAATGTTCCATTTACATAGAGCACTATGTAAAAAGCTACTTACAACTACTTCACAATAAAAATAGTCTAGTCAAAATAGTCCACACAGTAATAAAAGATGACCGTGGTTCGTTTGGAAATCACAGCAGATGCTCACTTAAGCAGCAGTTTCATCATGCTTACTGAATTTCACCAATGAAAGTAAAAGTTGTCCAGCTATGTTTGCTGAAAAGTTCATACAACTACTTTGAGGGTGAAAGTCTGGAGACCTTTCTTGCACTGAAGTACTCAGCTGCAAAACCCTAAAATTGTTCTTAATAACTATTGAAAGACGCAGTGTCAGTGTTCTTAACACCTTAAGTACAGATTTGCTTTGAGATTACTGAATTTTCAGTCATTTAAAGATTATTAATTTTTACTTCATTGCTTACCTCTGGTGTTGGAGTAGATCACTGCCTTGCTCTCTGGATGGTAGAGAATAGGCATGGCATCCGCATTACTGAGCTGCAGAGTATCCCCGTTCTTCATAGCATAGTGACCAGTAGTCACCGTGAATTTCACCTTCTGGGGAATGCCGGCCAAAAGGCTGTCTGAAGAAGAAAGAAAAAAAAAGGTTAACAGATACTCATCAGTAGATGGTGACAATGCACTGCTAAAGCTTCTTAGCAATATTCCCAGACAACATCACACACGTGAGGGTAACTCAAAAGTGTGGAATTTTCATGTTATGCAACTCACCAGCTCTGCTACTATCAGTGTGGAAAAACTGGTTGTTTCTACTTGAGTGACCAAACCCACTGTTTCTTAGATGGCTTAGATTCACTGGCCCATGTATTGTGTCAGTCTGGCAGCACAGGATTCAGTGAAATACAGTAATCCCAAAGAATTTATTATACTTTTTGCTAAGCTCTCCAGGTTGTAGACAGCTTTGTATTTTTGCTCCTACAATGCCAGCCATACCCACAGGCTGTATTTACATAATCAACATGACAAGAATGCCTCATGCACACTGACTCTCAAATATCTATCTGAATCACCTTCATCAATTTCATAAGGGTAGCTAGTTTGAATAATGCCCAGCCTTAATTACTATTTGATTAATGCCTGTCCTTCCTTTGCCACATATTGCAATTGCAACCCCTGTAACCGGAAGGATAACACGAAATGTATATTTAACTCCTCAACTGCCTCAGTTAATAGCCTGAAAACAGAATCACTATTAATTTCCATTCATAAACTTTAATAAACTCCACAAGTAATGCTCAGCTGTCCATGAAACCAGTGGATGTAATCAGTATTAAATTTTAATAGATTTATATTATCACCTCTAGTAGAGAATCCCAGTTCTTACACATTTCTCCTAAATACCAAAGAGACTGTAGCATCACAGAACTAAGCAATAAGGAGCTCAGTCAAATTTAAATATTCACTTCTCCTAATCCGTGTGGCACCTCAAATCATACCTGATATTTAAGTGACACTACATGTTCAAAACTGACACTATATGTTTCAGAGCCAAGCACTGGAATTAGTTGTTGAAAACTAGACATTATTGACAGAGCATACTTGATGGGTAACTTGAAAAGTGAGAAGTTATTTTAGACTCAAAATTAACAGTAAGGCAAAAAACTCCCAAAAACCTGAGTAATAATATTCAACACAGAAAGCGCTTTATCTAGCCCCAGGAGAGTACAACAGAAATCATCAAAACAACTTCGGCATAGCAACTGCACTTACCAGTCATCGGTTCCACTTTTAGCTGAGGCTCCTGAGAATACACATCATACTGCACAATTGGGTAAATATGAAGAAGGACAAACTGTACTTTTCCCACTGAAGTGCACAGCTGCCTCAGTGTGTATGTCCCAGGTTCTTTGGCCTTTGAAGAAAACATTTGAACGGATTTTTCAATTTAGGAAATACTTCTAGAGCAAACTCTCTACTAAAGAACAACAGGTTTTCAGCTCATATTTATAAGATACTTTGCATTTGTAAATTAAAATGACAGACTTGTTCTTGAAGTGAAAGATTGTCACAGAAGAGCACCTTTTGCCCCAAGACAGAAGCTCTACAGTGCTGGCTTATCCAAGAAAAAAACCCACATAAGTAACAAGTACCAATAATCAGAATAACTAATATAGTACCTATGCTTTCAAATGGTTATTTTGGGGTGGTTTTTGTCTTGTTTGTTGATTGGTTCCACACTTCCCCCCAGTGCCACATATATTAAAGTATAATTATATTTATTAAGTACTAAGATGATATTTAGCAAGTAGTGAAGTGCTTATTTGGCTAACATTCATAAAATCCTACAACACTTACATAAAGCATTTCAGCTCAAGCTACGGATTTCACACACTTTCCACCCCCACACCCTGTGTGAATGCTTACAAAAAAGTAATACATATATATTTAATTTCAAACTCTTCCTTTATTTACTCTGAATAACAAGATTCTGAATGTTTTTTGCAGTAACGTTATAAAAAACATATCTATAACATCTGCTAGTATATTTATCCTTGATTCTATTTGCTCTTAGCTACTACTGCTAGGGAATAGGAAATGTTTTCTTTTTTCATGTGTCATTTTACAAAGTGTAATACATAAATATTGATGCTGGGTATAATTAAATCTAAATAATAACATTCAAACCTCACTTACATAGTTATTTACAAAGAAAATCTTGACTGAAATTCAGTATTATGCATTTTCACATTGAAGTCACTAAATGGTATTCCTTGAATTCTTTACAAACAGGAAAAGCATGAGTAAAGTCTCTCATAATATACATATATATATACACACACACTTTAAAACTCAACATGGGATGGGAATATTGGTCTGAAGAAATATTATGCTTATGACTTCTTTTAAAGCTTGAAAAATACACTGGAAGATTGCTATCAGCATATATAACTCTCATCCTCAGTCTAAGATCTACAGAAAGAACTAAACTCCCTCTGCATCTTACAAGCACAGTTAACTCCTCTTTATGCAAAAGTAGTGCAATTAAGCATTACTGTAAGTAAATTTAGAAAACAAGTTGCCAGCAGTTTCTATCCTCTGGCCAGCTATGTAATCCAGTAGAAGTGACACAGTATACTACTACAACGATAATGAATATTTAGTAAATATTTGTAAATACTGCAGCTCAAATCTAGAGATGCTTTCATCATGTTATTGAGCCAAAATTATATCATTCCAATCTTCCCTTTAAGGACACATAAGACATGCTTTGAACAGCTGTGTAAAGATAAGTAGGATTCTGACTGAACAGTCTTTCCGTGCAAAAATCATTCAAAAAAGGTTGAGAAAATAGAAAAGCTAAAGGCATAAGGCTGCCCATCTTCCAACAGCCACCAGAAGCATGAAGAATAAAGCAAATTTAAAGCAGAGCTATATCTAGCTTTTCACCCATATCTCTTCTTCTGTGGTTTCAGATCACTTCCTGATCCCACTAAGCCAAAATGCCTGCTCAGAACAGTAACAGCTTTCTTCTAGTAAGGCTCCTTCATCTGAAATCCAGTTCTACATATACACTAATTTATTTCACAGGAAACTACACTGGCAGCCACCAAGACTTCTGCCGACAACACCAAGCTGTGTGGTGCTGTGGACTCACTTGAGGGAAGAGATGCCATCCAGAGGGACCTTGATAGGTTTGAGAAATGGGCCAATGCAAACTGCATGAGGTTCAACAAGTTAAAATGCAAGGTCCTTCACCTGCGTCGGGCCAATCCTAGGCACAAGTACAAACTGGGTACAGAGTGGGTTGAGAGTAGCCCTGTAAGAGAAGGACTTGGGGGTGTTGATAGATGAGAAGCTCAACATGAGCCAGCAGTGTGCTCATGCAGCTCAGAAGGCCGACCGCATCCTGGGATGTATCGAGAGAAGTATGGCCAGCAGATCAAGAGAG
>VWZK01020592.1:0-13298 GCA_013396935.1 Baryphthengus martii | reverse complement strand
TCTGAATTCTTCTTAAACCAGGACAACATTCCAAAAAAAGCATCTACTCTCTTCAGGAAGTTTTTGATTTTCATTCTGATTTTAGGAAATATCCATAATTTTTCAGCATTTTAGGTTAGGAAGTACTGGTCAGGTATGGGTTATAGCCAACAAAAAGGTAGAGGAAAATTCCATTTTATACCCACTCAATTGTGACCAGTGGGGAGGCTTGTGGTTTACAATATTAAAGGAAATGCATAGTCTTTACAAGTATAGGGTCTTAGTTATTTCCTTTCTTCAAGGAATGATAATGCAATAAATCATACACCTATGAAGTTTTATTAAATATTTATCACAAAGATTTACCAGCCTTATTAGTTTCACCTCTGCCAGCAGTGGAGCTTTCACAAAATGGAATGTGATTTCTGTTTTCCACTTCTCAGACTTTGATTCAAATGCGTTAAGACAATACAATGATTTATTTTTCCAGATGTGTTTTTCTTTCTTTGAGCATAATTTTCTTCCTGGTTTTGTTTAATTTTACACTTGACTGAGGTGTATAAACCAATGGAGCTGAGGTGGTTTGGGGAAAATACATAGGTGGGTTGCAAAATGCTTGGATCATCATTCTGAAAAAAACCAACAGTTGCAGTTATAACATAATTATCTGGAGTCTGAATAAAATTTATTTAACAAAAAAAAGCAGCGCATGATTTATAGCAGTAGCACAGCGGTGGTGCAAGAAGCACTTCTCACAGCTTAGATGAAGTGATGGACTCTGGAGATATGTGCCCCATTTCTAACTTGACCTCAGGCTTTCTTGACTCCTGTAAAGAACAAGTGACCAAACAAAGGCATAGGGAAGCAATTAGGAGTACAAACATTGTTTGGGTTAAAGCAAACTCTTTCTTTGGTTGTCTACTACCCTGGTTTCCTAAGTATTATCACATAGTCACACTCTGTTGTAGTTGTGTCCTCCACAGGAACCTCCTCTGGTTTCTCTTACTATGCGCCAATCAATAGCAAACAAATCTGACAGAGATTTAGACAACTTGGAAAAAGAGTTTGTGTGACTTTCCTCTGCATAAACAGCCATCTAGAAAAGAAATGCCCAAGGGAAAAAAATACAGAATCACAGAATGCTTGAGGTTAGAAGGCCCCTCTGGAGGTCACCTAGTCCAAGACCCCTGCTCAAGCAGGGCCACCTAGAGCTGTTTTCCCTTGACTATGTCCAGGTGACTTTTGAATATATCCAAGGATGGAGACTCCACAGCTTCTTTTGGCATCCTCTTCCAGTGTTCAACCACACTCACAGGAAAAAAAAAATGTTTTCTGATATTCAGAAGGATTTTCTTGTGTTTCAATATGTGCCCATTGCCCTTTGCTCTGGAACAAGGCAAGGGGACCTTGAGGACAGCGGCACTTGAACCTCCGTCCAATAGTCAGAATCCAGATGAGAAGAGAGATCTTAAAAATTACTCAGGTTGCAACTCTGCTAAATACAAAGTGAGAATAATGAATCAGAACTGGAGTTTGGATTGCCTTTATTATAGGTAGTTTGTTATTTTAGGCCAATATCCTATGTACTGCTCTATGGAATGGGAGACCTGCTTTCTGCTTTGATCTATACATCTTCCTCAAGCAGCCTAACAAGATTCCATGCTTTTTTCAAGGTGGCAATGCAAGTTTGCTGTGCACTTGCAGCATTTTCTAAATGAAATCAGCACAGAATTATTAACTAAAGCCATTACTGAGGTTAATAACCTGAAAGATGGTCCCAGACCTTACAAGTTGAGCTCCTCACAACACTGATTCTGACTGCTTTTGTTTGCTACAGACAGCTACTTAGCAGGGATGCCTCCCACTTACACTTGTGCTGCCTCTGGGCTCTTCAGCTCCATGATTGTGTTTTCCACTGACTTGCTGTAATATTAACTACAGGACTGGCTCACGACTGAGCACAGGCAGGTTGCAGGACAAGCCTGCTGAGTTTCCACTGACCTATGTGTAACTGGAAGGCCTGTATCCCAACCTGTGTACAGGTTACTGCCTGAGGAGTAGGAATGTCTGTTTTCTCTTGACCTGAGACTACTGCATGTTCTTCAAATCAAAGCGGTACTCCCACATCCACTTAGGTATCAAATCCATCCTGTGGCGGCAATACAGGATAGAAGGTTTAGACTAGCACTAAGTAGCTGATGTCCACATGCACCTTCACTCCCACCTTGGTATTGTCCTGGCATCGACTTTCTGTGTTGGCTATAGATTTGAAGTTTGATTTCAAATTGCATGAAAAAAATATTTTGTGTTGGCTTGAATTCTTCATAGATTTTATTATCCCACTATTATAAAACGCTATTCCAAATAAATACATTTGTTTGTAAAACAGCTGGAAGACAGCATTGAAAGGTGTAAATAATACTAATTTTGGAAAAGAAAGCAATGACTCTGACTAACAAGGTCTGTCTTCACTGAGAGCTTATGTCTTTCCCTGTACATTGAAGTAGCTCTAAATAGCCCCTCTTTCTAGTTTTCCCACCTTTCTGAAAGTCAGAAGAAGGAGGGAGCGTGGCATAGATGTGCACGAGGTGAGAAGCAGCTCTGCTTGTGTCCATGGCCCCAGGAAAAAGTTACTGGTGCTTTATTACCAAAAGTAAAAAAAACCAAACAAAACAACAAAGAAGCAAAAAAGCAGTTTGCTGTTGTACAAAGACATTATAGAGCATGTGGGATATCTTGTACAGACCTAGCTCAGGTATTGGTTGAGGGGTCAGCTCTTTTTAATATAGGAAGACATATTAAATTTGTACTATTGTACTTGTACCTTGTGTACTATTAAAACCTGTATCTCCATGGATTCATTTACCCACATGTTCAGAAAACAGATTCATTCAGTGGGGTAATTATCCTTCCCTGAGCCTTGAATTTCACTTCTTTATCTTCTACTACCTATGTTTTTTTCTTTCAGTTTGGAAGTAACTGTTTCTGACACCTCATTAACTAGTCTCCTATATTGCTGTTAGGAATAAGAAACATCCCATTTGCTTTCAGCTTGTGCTGCTCTTGGGGTATTTATTTGTGAACTCTCTCTTTGAGATTTTCATGCCTTTCTAGCTAAACCTTCCATTCCTTTAATGTTTTGGATTTTCTGTCATGTCCAGACTGCACACCATCCACAAATTAAAGGCTTGTATTCTGTCACTTTCGTTACTTGGTAAATTCTACTTGCTTTAATCATAGCTTAATTTCGTGCTTCCTCTTTTCAAGATTTGTTCCCTTATCCAAGATACAAGTACTCAAATTTGCAAGCCTAGCCCTTCAGTTCTGTATCAGTCAAAAAAATCCTCTATGTTTTTCTCTCCTTTACGTAATCTCTGCTAAAATGCATCTCTTTATATATGTATTTATAGATTATCAGATGGAATACAATACTCAGATTTCTGCAATACCATTTCCAAGTCAGCCTCCTCTGTTTGGGGTATCCAAAAACTATGAGAAAAAAAATGCTGCTTCAGAATCTACCTCCACCTGCCTTTTTCCTTATACCCCCTGCTTACAGATACAGAGTCAAGTGCTGTTCTGCAGAGTTTCACTACTGGTGGGCATTTAAAAAAATCTCCTTTATCTCTAGCATCACATATTATCTATCAATCACTCTGAGCCAAGGATTTTAACAAAGAAATGCTTCCTACGGCATCCAGGTTCCAACAGACCAGGACAGTATATTATGGCTTTCTAGATAGAACAATAAAGCATTGACTAATTCATACCAGAAACTTCTAAGGTTCCCTACAAGCTCTGTAATAGTAGAGCTGCTACATTTTTTATTACTTTTTCTTTTTTTTTTTTCCCCTGAAACTATTCTGAATTGGTCTCTATGCTGTGTGGTAGTGTTGTTGGCTTTAAAGTGTTAAAAGAGCTTCACCTCAAATACTACTCTCTCCATTTTTCTATGGGAAATGGAAAGGCATGGAAACTTCACAGAAAATTTGTGTCTTAAGAAAACCTTTAAATCAGTTTTTCACTATTGCTTCCTCATGACTTTCACACTCCCATTCTCCATAACGGCTTTAATGTATATATTCAGAAACTCCACAAAGGTTTCTTCCCGATAAGAAACTTATACTCTATGCAATCCAAGTCTAAGGTGTTGTGTGTTCTCAGGAGCTTTTGATGTATTCCCACCACTGACTTTCCCAAAGAAAGCAGATAGCTAACATCTCCCCTTTTTTGCCCTACACAAAGCAAGGTAAATTAATACCCCTACTATTTGCTGAGCAAGGACTAAAGGCAAGCTAGAATGGCAAGTAAATTTTCAGTTTCATCATATTCGGCAGATGAAACGCTGATCACAGAATCACAGAATCACAGAATGTTAGGAGTTGGAAGGAACCTCTGGAGATCATGAAGTTCAACTCCCCTGCCAGAGTAGGATCAAAGAATCCAGGGCAGGTCACCCAGGAACGCATCCAGACAGGTCTTGAAAGCCTCCAGAGAACAAGACTCCACAAACTCTCTGGGGAGCCTGTTCCAGTGCTCTGTAACCCTTACAGTAAAGAAGTTCTTCCTCATGTTGAGATGGAACCTCCTGTGCTCCATCCATTGCCCCTTGTCCTATCACAGGGCACAAGTGGAAATAGGTTGTCACTTCCTTCTTGATGCCCACCCCTCATATATTTATACATATTAATTAGATCCCCTCTCAGTCTTCTCCTTTCCAGACTAAAAAGCCACAGGTCTCTCAGCCTTTCCTCATAAGGCAGGTGCTCCAGTCCCTTTATCATCCTGATAATGGTCTATCTGTGGTGATTGGGAAGCTGTTTTGATCTTCCTGCCGCTTGGGATTGCTGAATCAGTAATCTGCAGGTGGAAGAGTTCACAGGAGTAGGCTCGACCTCTCCAGAGGGAAAATGCTGCTGATCCCCCCCTGTCTCCTGGCATCCTGGGACTGGGAGAGGCCACTGGCTCAGGGCCACAGTGGAAGAAGTCTGAGACATTGTTGGATGCCTGTATTTCTGTAAATGAGTCTCTTGGAAGCACTCCTAAATTATTCAGGACAGTCTCTGTCTCAAAGGACACTGGACTTTTGAGTCATGTGCCTGAGGCATGTTTGGGCCGAGGAGTCACAGATGAAGACAACTGGTATTGAGTGCCAACAAAAGCCTTCTAAAGAAAGTCAAATTGGTGGATAAAGGTTCTTGTGGAATGGGGCTCAAGATGAAGACTTTTGAAATATTGATGAAATTTGATATGTCAGGTGGAAAACAAAAACTATTTTCATTGTTGGTTGACGCCAAAGTACAGAACAAATTGCTCACAGAAAGAATCTGCTCCATCCTTGTTGACATAATCAAATAATCCAAACAAATACATACATTAATTCAATCCATTTGACAAATTCCCTGCTCAACACTCGATATTTAACAATTTCCAATAATAAATACAATTTCTTCTTGTTAAAATCAAGGTAATTTGAGTATGTGCCTCCCATTTTCACGCTAAAGGACTATGTCCTGTCTGTTCTTGTTATCACATACCAGAAATAGTAACACACTATTACCACACTATACCAGAAATAGTAACACACCTTCTACATGTCAGCTTAAAAATAAAAAGGCATGTTTTTCCTCACAGCCTTTACATGAGACGTGACTTAAACTTTTTAGGTCACTTCTAGAAATCTGATGCTTCATGCATTACTTTCTGAAAGGAGAAATTCATTATGGTAACTTAGATTATCAAACCTGTCAGCTCATGCCTGAATTTAAATACAGGAGCAGGAGTAAATTAGATTATGGGTCAGATTTATAAGCATAAGGGTAAACTACGCTTAATACAGCAGACTTTGACTAATTCACAGATAGCTATCTCTTTTCAAATACAGTCAGAAGGGACTGCCCATGCGATGGACACGATGTATGTGTGCCACCATGAAAATATATGCATGCTTTATTGTGATATTTTTATTCTGTTTCATGTTTTCACTTCATTTCACTTGTCCTGGTAAGTAACATTTTCATTCATGCTGTGGTTCAATTATTTTGAAAGCAGCATGTGAAAACCAGTGCAAAAAGAATCTGCGATCAGAGCTAGAGATAATTTGCTCTGTTGTAAAGGACTTGACAAGTTTCCTGTTTTTTTCCTAATATTCTGTTTATTAATTGGATTTATATCATAAAATACTGAAAAGGCACAATGATGTAAAATATTAAGGTGCTGTCAGGTATTTTGACACAACAGAGTAATAGGAATTTACATTTATCTTAAAATACAGTTCTGAATGTGGGAGTATAAAATGATCTCATTTTGTGAAATTGCTCATTGGTCCAAGGTTGTCAAGGACAATGAGAATTGTGCCTAAATCTGTGATTAGGAAACAGAAAATGACAGAGAGAACATCTGAGTTGACAGAGGAAGATCAGAAGAACCAATGATGGAAGGGCTGAAGATGCATGAAATGGGATGTGGCATCACTAAGCCAAAAGAAGCATTTTTAAGTCAAGTACGTGGGTTGAGAAATTTCTAAAGGTGAGTAACAGTGATCTGATCTAAGTTTTCCTGGTATAAATCCACACTGACATCACTGCAAGTAAGTTTGAAGTCCAATCCACTGTAAGTCAGTTCCCTCTTCCTAAAAGAGTAAACTTGAGACAGAGCAAACTTAAGGGACAAACTTAAGGGACAAACTTAAGGGACAAACTTGAGAGAGCAAAAAGTAGTCAACTACGGACCTGATCCTAGTTTGGCCATAGGAAATTCCTGGCACAGAAGTTAGAAAAACAGAAAGTAGAAATAAAACGAAAAATAGCCTTCTCCAGAGGAAACCCTACAAACACTCACAGAAAGTAGAGACACTTGTACCAAGGAGGAGAATTAAGAACTAACAGAAAAAAATGAAGGCAACTTGAAGAAGAGAGCAAAGAATGGGAATACAATGACTTTGCAAAACTTTTTCCATTTTTGGCATAGTCATAAGGGCAAAGCTCCATTAGCCCCCAAAATAGGTCAAATAAACACATATACTCCAGCTTTTTCCCTTATTTCCATAAAGTATTAATATTCTATAATTATATTGCTTTCATGGGAACCCCATTTTTTCTGCTTACATTATTGTGCCATCCTTTCCTTTCTCCTTCCAATTCTCACACCTCTTAAGTTATTTTTGCTTCCCTTTTTCTAGTTTACAATGATTTTCCCCCTTCTCCTCCACTCTAATTTCCAGATTGTCTTATTGCTACACATCTAGTTTGCATCTGCCCTCCTTTTCTTTGACCCCTCCTACCAGCACCAAAACACATAAAAAAAAACCCAAGCAGAGAGACTTCATCTGTTACTTCACCACCACCTCTTGATTCTGAATGCATTAATACGCCTTACTGGCATTAACCAGCATCATCTGGGGTTTCGACCCACACCAGGGCTCATGAGCACAGTTGTTTTTTTTAAGCTGAGCCCAGTGCCCTCAATCTCTATTTCAGATGTGCTTTAGGAGTGCTGGTCTTGAGCTCAGCCACAGTTATGCCTGGCTGCGGATGGGTCTAATCTGGACTCTGATTTACTAGCTTAATCTCAGATCTACTCTGTCATGATGGACTTGCTCAGAAGTCGTTGGACTTCATCAGATTGCAGATCTGTCTTGCAGATGGATTTCACAGCAAACTTGTCTGATGATCTGGTTTCTTGCTTGAATGTGACGATTTCTAGGCTTCTTTTGCTCACCTCACTTGGGTGTTGTGGGATGAGTGCTGCAATGTTGGAAGGGGTTATGCTCCTTGGTTCGTTATTGTCTGTCTTTGAGGGAGCTGCTGGTGCTTGCTACTCCTTTACGCCTGATCTGTTGAGTTCTAGGATATTTGTAATCCTCTACAGAACCTACTTTTATCCTAGAATTTAAGGAATTGCTTCATTCTCTTCTGACTAATTAATATCCTTGGGGTGCCAAAAATTAAAAAGCTCACCAGATTTAAAAGAAAAAAACAAACTCAAACAAAGACCACAACAGAACAACAACCGCTTCCTTAAAAAAAATCCTGCTGATAACTTTTTACATGCACAGTAGGGAATCCTTGAGTACCTGTGAGTGGGGCAGGAGTTTGCTACATTTTGCTATTCTATTTTATTGGCTTGAGACTGCCACTGGTGTCCTGTAGCACTTGCTATGAGCTACTGTACATGTCTTTCAAAGTCAAGCAATCCTATCTTATTGTCCACAGCATATTTGCTATAAGTACTTGAGATGAGTTGTAATCTCTGACCCACTGTATATGATGGGAAAGACAGACTTGACAAATGAAGAGCGAGCTCTGACTTTTTTTCTGACAAATGAAGAACACGGACTGACAGCCAAATGAGAAATCCATTCTAGTCTCCTTTTAAAATGGATGAACCTGTCAGTAATCTTCTTGGTCAGATAAGAATTACCAATAAGTCTGAACAGATAGCCTACCAAAGTTTAATAAATAAACTAATAGTATGGGGGAAGAGCTCGTGTCATGCTGATGCATGGGAAGGAGCTCGTAGAGGTCAGCCTTGTATATATGGTGCCAGGTGACAAAACAAGAAGCATGCTCACTTTTTTAAATGCAATTTTAATTTCAGAAATCATTGAAGTGTAATGTCATTTTGAGAACTTGTTGATTGTTTTCTGGAAGAAGTATGTTCACTGGCGGGAGACAAGTCACTTCGCATAGCTTCTGGCAAGTCTGTGACATAGCTGTTGAAACATCAAAAGCAAATAGAACTGGAGCAACACAGCTTTCACAAAACTCCATCAGTCCTGGACCATGTGACATCCTTAGAAGAATGTGGGGAATAGGCTGATGCTGTTGCTCAGTAGTACAAAGCAATTAATTGGAAAAAAAAAAAAAAAAAAAAGTGCTCATCACTGTCACCTAGAGATCCATATTTAACGATTTATCCCAGAAAGGACTATTCATGACTCAAGTGGCTGCAGGAACAATGAATGCTGAAAAAGTTAGTTATGACATCCACAAAACCACTTACAAGCCAAAGGTTTCAGAAGTAATCCGCAATACTTTGAGCAGTTTTGACAGGAAGCAGACACTTAAGTACAGCTGTGACTCTGGACTAGTGATCACAACAGGCACTTCCTCGGATAGAGGGTAGATACTTTCATATTAACAGGGAACTTAAGATAACAGCTACTTCTCTGCTGAAGGAGAAGGAATTTCCTTCCATAACACCATCATTCATCTGCCCAGTTTCCAGCTCAGCTGCTCTGCCTCAGCCTGGAACAAAAGATTTGCTCGCAAGTGCCTATTATTAGCCTGGTTTATGTTAATTCAAGTTGGTATGTAAAATTGTTTCCAGATCTATCACAATGCTAATCATTTGAGAGGAAAAATATGATAATGCATGTCATATTTCTATTAATATGTAGCTCGATATTTAAAATTCCTGTCAGTTGCATCAAACTGCAATCAAATAGCAAAAAACTCATTCAACATCACACAGTATTAGGAATGTTTAGCATTTTAAACACATGTAGACTAGTATAATGCAAACATTTCAAAAGAGGCCTTTGATAATAATTGGCAAAATGCTTAAAAATATTAACAAAACCATTGATAATACATAAAATCATAGGATTATTCAGGTTGTTCATCTAGTCTGAAATGTTTCATTTCAGTGTTGTTTGATACTTTTTCTGTTCAAAAGGTCGCATTATCTTTTATTTCCTGGTCACATTTTTAGAATTCTAACATCACATACTTGTAAAATATCTTCTCTCACAAATGTAGTAAAACATACTATTACAAACCATGGAACATATCTTTCTGTTATGTTTGTACAACAGAAAATAAAGTTGCACAGCTATACTCCTTACCCAGTAATAAGCAACTAGGAGATCAGCATATATGGGACCTCTGGGGACTTCCCAAAAGTCTTGAAGTGCCATTTATTTCTTGGACATCCACATTAAATCTGAGAATCTGTAATAAATGGCAGTTTTGACGTCTCTGAGAAAAGTTCCAAAGAATGTCCATGACCTTTGAAATGGTGAGTGGACTCCCATCATGCTTGAGTGTGAATCGTGGACTTTACCATTTTCAAATGAAGTAGAAAAAAGCCTGGACAAGAGGGACAGTCAGAGGATGTCAAACAGATTGAAATAATTAATGTATTTAAATTTGTGTCAGATAATGCTATTACTAAAATCTACTTATTAGCCTCGACTTAACTTTCTGACGCTGATAAAAATGGTGCCTGCATGCATCACTAGCAAGAAGAGGAAGAGTGGCATTATACGTCTTTCAGACATATCACTGAGACATATCATTCAATTGATGCTTGGTGGTGTAGAGAGGATTTCTTCATATCTGAGCTGACATGGCCATCTTTGGAGACTTCCAGACGACAAGTCCCTGAGCGAAGAGATCCAGTACTTTGAAGTTTACCCTCCTCTAATAGTGCATACGGTCAGAGAAGCACAGGTTCAGCGCTCTGGCTCTCCTTGGTGCAAGGGTGGGGTTTGTGGATGCCCCATAAAGACAGAATTTTGCACTTTCTGTTCACCAAAGCTGTGGGCTAGGTTGGAGAAATGCCTTTTGTGACAATACTATAGACAGGAAACTTGTTATTGCTGAAAATGAGGACAGGAATAGAATAGAATAGAATAGAATAGAATAGAATAGAATAGAATAGAATAGAATAGAATAGAACTATTTCAGTTGAAGGCACCTACTACGATCATCTATTCCTATTACCGTAGCGTGAAGGTCAGGGATGTACAGCAGCGTATTGCACAATCCCATCTGTATGGCTCCAGGAAGGGTTCTGAAGATACACTGGAGTCATCTGTGGCTTCACTCCTGTCTCTTTCCCTTGCAATGATGGTCTCGAAAATTAACTCGGCCAGACAAAGATGGAAACTTCTTGTTTATTAAATGACAAAGCAGTCCCCACATTGCACCTGGGGTAGAAACACTGTTGAAATCTCACTGGATGCCATGCCGAGCAACAGCAGATTGACTCTCACAGCATTGCCCAGGGATTAGCTCATTTAGCAAGTCAGGGAAAATTTCTTGTGAATGCTTCAATTATATGAACACCAGAAGCTGAACGATTTGTCCCTCATTACACATGCAAGTGAGATTTCTGGAACTCCAATGTCCCTGTGCTGGGTGTGATGTTAGAGCAGCCGTCCTCGCACTGACCTGTGCTCTCACAGTGGCACGGGCCCGGGGACTGGAGCAGCTGCTGCCCTGGGGAGCTGGAGAGCCGCATGAGGATGCTGATGCTGCCTGGCTGGGAGTGCTGGGGCTGGTGAGCTCCGAGCTGGCACTGGAGTCTGGAAGGGCGAGCAGGGAAGGCAAGGGCATGGCCCCCAGGAAGAGAGACCAGAGACACCAGCTGTGCCCTGGGGGTAAGGGAATGGTTCCTGCCTGGATGCAACCCCTGTAGAATCAGGTGTGTAAAAACTGGGCACAGGTAAGGGAGAAGCAAGATGGGGGTGAACTTGCAGCACAGTTGCAGACTTTAAGGTGTGGGGAAGCCCTCCTCAGGGGGCCTGCACCAGCCCCGTCCCTCCTCTGTGCTCTCCTCACCTCACCAGGTCACACACCAGGCACATCCTGGTGAAGAAGGACTTTCTGTCCTCTACCTGGTCCACGCAGATGAAGCAGGTGATGTTCTGCTGCAGAGCCGTCTCCACAGCCTGCTCCCAGCAGAAGGACCTGCGGGGAAGAGAAAAAGACTGGGTGAGGTGAGGAGTGCTGGGTGCTGCTGCAGTGTTGGCCAGGAGGGGAGAGGGCAGAAAGAAACAACCAACTTGACTGAGCCAGCAGAGGTGGCTTGGGGCCAACCCTTGGCAATGGCCACATCAGGCCCCGTGGCGGTGGCTGGGCCACCTGTAAGGCTGTTGGGCCCGATGTGGCCAGCGGGAGCAAGCTCCACGCCATCACTGGAGGCTAGAAGGGGAAACAGAAAGTGAAGGGAATGTTCCCAGGCCTGCAGCAGGACAGGCCATAGGCAACAGCCATGCCCCGGGTGCAAGAGAACAGCTTCTCCTTGGATGCAGCCTGTGTGGAACCAGGCGTGTTTACAGTGTTCCACACTGGGGTGTGGAAGGATTTTCTATCCTCAACCAGGTCCAGGCAGACGAGGCAGGTGATGTTCTCCTGCGGAACTGTCTCCATTGCCTCCTCTGGGCTGTGATCACAGCAGAATGACCTGGGAGGAAGAGAGAAGGGAAGGGTGAGATGAGAAGTGCTGGGCCCTTCCTCAGTGGTAGTCTTGAGGAGAAGAGAGGAGGTACCTGTACGGAGGCACATACTGCGTGACAGACCAACCCTCTGCAGCACAGGGAAGATGGAATCTGTGTTCACAGCCCCCCTCCCAGCAGGTGATGGCAGCCCCACTCTTGCCGCACATGTGGCTGTCCTGGAAAGGTCACAGCAGCCCCCAACAGTGCCGGCATCAGGGTCTCCACAGCCAGCCCCATGCTGCTGGGCAGGGCGCACGATGTGGCAGCTGCTGGGTGACCACCTGCAGATGTGCCTGGTGGATAAGGCTCCTGTGCTAGAGCCTCCGTGAAACTGATTGGAGCAAGTCCTACACAAGCAAGTGGGATTTCTGGGATGCCTGGTGTCCCTGTGCCGGGTGTAATGTCAAAGCAACTGCCCTCGCATTGACCTGGCCTGCTCTGTCCCTGCCTGGCTGGCCAATGGGCAGGGCTGGAGGCCTTGCAAAGGAAGGGGGCATGGAAAGCACGGGGGGCCCTCCAGGTGCCCCCTGCCCAATCTGGGCCTCCATGGCTGAGAAAAGAACATGGACCTTGCCCTGAGGTGCCTGGGTGGGGAGCTCCTGCCACCCCCTGCCACCACCCTTGGCCCCCATGCTGACCGCCCCAAAGACCCCTTGGCCAGGCTGCAGGAGGGATGCTTTGCTCTCACCGTGCTCCATCAACTCGAGGGTCTTCTCCTCACTCCCTGGCATAGCACTCATCAACAGGGAGCGCTTGAAGTTTGAGTCCCAGCAATGCTGGGATCTTCCTCACAAACACTCTGCTGCTGACGCTGAGGAGAAGCAGGATGCAGATGAAGAAGAAGCAAGATGGGGCTGAACTTGCAGCACAGTCCCAGACCCTGCGGTGTGGGGCCCCCTTGCACCCCCAGCAGCCCTGCACCAGCCCCATCCCTCTCCTGCCCTCTCCTCACCTCACCAGGTCGCACACCAGGCACACTCTGGTGCAGAAGGACTTTCTGTCCTCTACCTGGTCCAGGCAGATGAGGCAGGTGATGTTCTCCTGCGGAGCCGTCTCCACAGCCGGCTCTCAGCAGAAGGATGTCCTGGGGGAA
>VWZK01020589.1:2158-33817 GCA_013396935.1 Baryphthengus martii | reverse complement strand
TTGTCAGTCAGACAACATAACAAACGTCAGAAATGACAGCTTAACAATGGGGGGATGAAAAAAAAATCCATTAGCTTATTTTATTCATCATGTAAGCAAGTTTGCTGCTTTGTGGTGCCTGTGGCAAAATAGTGGGGTAGGTGTGTGTCAGGGTCACTCCTCTCTTGCGGCAGTGGTGCTTTTTTTGAGATTTGAACAGCAGCTATGCCAACTGGATGCAATGAAAGTCTACACTAGGAAGTGATGGTTTTTAGAACCGTGATGGAGAGGTGACTATCACATCAGTTCTGTAGCTTATCACCATACAAACTGCATTTGTATTTGTTATGGGTTTTCTGTTAGAGGATGTGGCCACAAATCAGAGGTTGCCGAGGAAAGGATTACTCTAACCTCTTTGATTAGAGAAAGTTAAGAGTGTGGCTGTATTGGTGCTACTCAAGAGGTCTCCCCGTGTTGCTCTTGGGGTGCCACTGTGGGACTTTCACGGGGCAGCAGGAGAACTCATCCCTGTCCCGGGCAGTTAGGCAGTTGCTGAGAGGGTGTCGAAGCTCAGCATAACGTGCCCATTCCTAATGGGCCTCCCAGCCTGAGGCAAATCACCTCCAGTGAAAGGCTTTTGTACACAGATAGGGTGGCAAGAGTCCATCAGTTGTGGGCACGAAAAAAACCCAAAACAAAAAAGCAAGAGCTTGGGCTCATGGAGCTCTCTGACTTTATTTAAACAATTTTCAGCAAGGTTTGGGCTAGACCCCATCAGGGGTGTGTGCCTTGGTAAGACAGAGCTGAACCACCCAGAAGCAGGTACTAGGACAGAGGGGGTGGCTAGGAGCATATAAGCAGAACAGGAAAGAAAAGCAAAATATCACGTCTTTATTATTTCACTGGAAGATATTTTAGGCTTTTGACTGCAGCAAATCACAGCTGTTTCTCTGTTTAACTCTTAGGTGCAGCGAGGCGAGGCTGGGCAGGTAGGAGCTCTAACCTCGTGCAGATTTCCATTTCCCTGCCGGCACCACAGGCTAGCAGCACCTTTATCTGCAACAGGAAGGCCGCGCCGGCGCCTCTGAGGTCTCCGTCTTGAGCTTGTAGGAACACAGATACCGAAAACCCCTCGCTTAAATAGTCACGGCCTCCCTTCGCCTTCAGATAACTCCTGTGCTGATGTAGGCTGATGAGAGAGTTAATGAAACATTAGAGGCAGCGAGGAGAGATAGGCGCAGGCAGGAAAGCACACCTGCAGGCACCCTTTCAAGACTCTCTTGGGGCTGACTTTATCGGGAGGGCCACGTCTCACAGCTGGGCCGGCAGGAACCGGGAGATGCAGAGGTGGTCTCTATGGTTAGTGTAGAAACCTGTCTTGGGGAGAGCTTCCTGAAACTTTCTTCTTTGCCGTTTGCGAGGGCTTCTCTGACAGATGTGTGCTCAGAGCGCATCTTGGAGCTGTAGCGATGGGTAGTAATTTAATCAAGTAGTAAAAGTTGTTTCCCCGTGAAATGGAGTTTCCTTGGGTGTGAGTCGAGCTAGACTGTAAATGCAGGTCTGTGCTGTCTGAGAAGTGGAGGCTCTTTTGAAAACAAAATTTAAAAATCAGCAATTGTTGCAATACTCAAATGGATTGGAAAAAAAGCCTTGTAGAAATGTCACGTATCAAGAGGGACTGTGAAAAAAATAAAGCAACCTGATCACAAATAATTTATGGAAAAATAATAGCAAAGTGAATATCTTTTACAGCCCTCAACCATGAGCTGTATAACCACTGCCAGCTTGCAAACATGGCTAAAGGCAAAATTTGGACCTCTATGGTCTGTCTTCATTATCTTAACCGCATCAGTCACTAAGAGATAAAAAGTCACAAAAAAATTTATGCTGGTATTAGGGTCTTCAGTGAAAATTGCTGAGACATGAAAATCAAGTTCAAAGAAAAGAGCCGAACAAAGGGAACAAGTATATTTGGTCAGAAAATATGACTTATTTTTGAATTAAGACATTAGACTAATGATTGAAAGATGTGGCCAGTGTCTTTCCTTGGCCACCCAGCCAAAACACCATCATTGCTCCTGAGCAATGTCTGGGCTATTGACTGACTCCACTCATGCTAGAGACGAAGGACACAAGCAAGATGCAATCCAATGCCTCAAAATTATTCTTGCCTGAACTGAAATATTTTCAACATGCAGTTAAAACAACTTAAAACAAACCAAAACAAAACAAAAACCAAACCATTTAAAATAAAATTTTAGGAACAAGGGTTTTTTCCTGTACTTTGCCATCACTCCTGTCTCAAATAAGGGCTGATATAGAAGTACACTTAAATATGGCAGGAGTAAGAGGAGGTGATGGTTACAATGCTCCAATGACAACCCTGTGGAAACAGCCTTTGCTTATGTGCCTGACTGTGTGGGTTTGAGGGACGGCTGATTGCCATTGACTTGGCTGGCTTGGATAAGGATCAACATTGCAAATACTGAGAAAAGAACTTTTCTTTGGGCTTTTTTGAAAGATCACCCTGTGCTACAGAACATTGAATGCTGTGCTCTGTGCTTTACTCTCAGCAGACTTTTTATTTTGGCTCCTAACTACAAAGTCTTGCTCTTTCATTCAAGCTGTAATGTTGTTTTTTTTTTTCCCAAACCAGTCCAAGCTCTGGCACTTTTTCAATTTAGGCTTATAGCTGTCACATAGGTCAGACTGGTGGGCTTTAAACCCCCTAGGAATCTGCATAGAGTATGCTTTACTGAGGAGAGCTCGAGAATTACAGGGTCTAGCTGGGAAACACCTCATGCTCTGGTATTTTCCTTTATTTGTGCCCTGGCTCCTTTGCCTCTTCATTTTTAATTAGTGGCACATGCTGAAATGATAATTTAAATTCTTTGCAGAAATCAAAAGAATTCCCACTGACAACATTATTAAGTTATAATTACAGTGAAGAAAAAGGTTAATAGAAATTTGAGCCAAATATCTACTCTCCATTAAATGAGGACTTGACGGAACCTGTTTTCCCTTCATTTCGGTAGGTTACTCCAGGTTTAAATGGATTCTGAATGGCCATACACCTGTGCAAAAGGCCACTGCAAAGCTAAATAACCAGCACCAAGACGATTTACATGGACCTGTCTCAGGATAGATCTTGCCTGACTCATGCTTGAGATGGAATTGAACAGACAGGTAGGACTTCTCTTGGACCTCTGAGAGAAAGATGTGTATTTCAGACAGTAAGTAGAGCACCATCACGTGGGGATATTTGTGTGAGAAAGACATGCAGGAGGTGGCATTTTGTTGCAAAGGAAACTTAGGGAGTGTTGTTGGGGGAAAAATAATCAGGTTCCTGGGCTACAGCATTCAAAAAAAAGGATCTTCCTTCTCTCATGCTGAGCTCCACATGCATGCAGAAACATATGCAAATCAGCCTTAATCTACTGTGTTTTGCATTTTCAACGAAATGAGAAAAGGGAAAAATAAACATTTTCCTCTGTATTAGCTCTAAGTGTGCCCATCAACAAGACAATTGTTGCAATGGTTTTGCATGTTAAAAATGGGTTTTAAAACAACCGAAGGCGTAGGGGAAAAAAACCCCCAGTCCTTATGCTGGGCACCTGCAGGGTGAGCCTCTATGTTTCCCAGCACTGCTCCGCACCAGGAGCTAAATAATGATCTGTTTATACTCAGCCACGCTTGGTGCAGCTACAACTGGAGCCCTACAAGGTATGAGCTTTGCCTCTAAAGCCTGTTGTAAGCCTGGCGTTTCTTTTTCCCTTTTTGCTTTTTTTCCTTTTAAGCTGTAATGCGTTGCTTAAGCTGTGGCATGCCTCAAAAACAGCCCTTTCCCTCTTCCCAAGTTGCACATCATCGAGTCCCGCGGTCCTCCCTTGTATCTTGCACAAGCATTTCTACGGCATGAGCCTGCAGCCTCTGAGCTGGCGAGGCCTCTCAGACTTCCCCTTCTAGGTAATCCATACCCAGCGCCGGCGTCCTGCCTGAAGTAACCCCTGCAAAACTACCTCAGAGCTGGCTCTCGCCGAGTCCCCCAGCATTTGGTGAGAGCCACATGTGGGAGCTAGATGGGAAATGCAGGCAAAATTTGGAGGGAGCTGCTGCCAAGCACCAGACCTTTCTCATGCTGAAAGCCAAATGCACACGAGAAGGGACCTTGCAGAGGGTGGAAAAGGCCTTTTTGCTTCTCCTTTCCTGTGTATGGCATGATGTGAGGGCCAGTTTGTGGCTTGGGCCAGGAAGACTGGGGACACGGGTAGGGAAGGAGTTAGACTGGAAGGTGCTCCTGAGGGCTCTTAGTCCATATGGAGTGGCTGCACAAGCTTGGAAATCAGAATTAATTCCTTCCCAGAGCTGAAATCTGTTCTCAAAAGTATGTCTGACTTTGAAGCACTTGCATCAAGTTTCAGCAAAGACTTTATTTTCAAGCTACTGACAAAAAAATTCAATTTTTATTCTGATAAGTTCCTTTTGTTTGCTTGTTTTGTTGGCAATTGCTTTTACTCTAGCATTCCTGGGGCTGAATGTCCTCAGCACTTCACTACTTGAGGTTCTGCAGGTCTGCCCAATTAGTTCCTGTGCAGCATAATCCTCCAGGTTTCAAAGTATATTCTCACCTCTGGATTCTTAAGCATGAAAACATCTGTTCTACGGTACAGGAACTCTAGAATATTTTGCTCTTACTCAGCTGGTTCCTGATCTGATGGTCTTAGATGAAGAAGTAAATTATCCATTATTTTGGGAGAACAGCAGTTTTGCACAAAAGGTGCAGAAAACCTCCCACTGGCTGAAGCTGATCTGGACTTTGGTGTCACTAGAGATGTGCCTCAAGTCCCCAACATGCCCAGTACTTACTGTTTTGTGCTGTAGTCCTTCCATTTCCTTAACAATAAATGAGAACCGAGGATGTTGAGGTTATTTACGGTATGCAAAACTCTATTCCTTACTTATCTAAGTGCGCTGGAAAAAAACCTTCTTGGCTTGATTGTTGCCTATAACAACACAGCCAAAACACTAAAGACAAACAAGATTAGGAGACCATGCAGGTTTAAGTAAAAAAGAACACACTTTATTTATCTACAAGGCAGTACATTGTCGTATAAAAAAATTAAGTGCAGATGCAGCTGCACCAAATGCTATTAAGGCAGCAAAGTCAGAGGCTGTTATAAAAAAAACCCAAACAATAAAAAAATAAAATAAAATCAGTGTTTTGCCATATCGATAAGATTTGGTATGGCAGTACAAAGAACAATGTATTTCTAAGAACCTGATTCAGTATACAAGACCCAAGTCAGGGAACAATTAGCTAGACATGGAACAAAACAGACAACATGAACAAGACAGTGTTCTCCCAAACATATGAAGGTGCAATGCATGCTGTTGCAAACCAATGAGAAACAAAACAACACATCCAGACAAAAAAAAAATTTAAAAAATCTCCCAGGAACAGTGTTCGAAAAATATTGCTTATAAAAAAGGGGAAAAAAAAATATAAATGATGTAAAAAAAAATTAAAATAAAGAGATCTGAAATGCTAGTGCATAGTCAATTAGCTAACATTAACATTTGTTTTCTTTCCATATAAAGCTCTACTGCTCCTTTTACACTAGCAGCATGTCTACACGCTAAGGTCTGTAGCAGCAAAACACAGTATTCATTTGGCATTTACAAAATTAAATTACTGAATAAAAATATAATTTTTCTCATAAATCTATGTTTCATACAGTAATATTTTTTAAAGCAAGCTAATTACCCCCCCCACCCCACCCCAAACAGAAACACACAATGTATAGTGGTCTAAAACCATAACAGAAAAGTTTTTCAAGAGGCATGGATGTTTGAGCAATCACAATCTTGACTAGTTTTCCCCTTTTGCACAGACTAACATATGTAGTAATGCTTTTAACATCAGTATTTTACACCAATGCATTTTGTTCAGTGATTTAAAATACATCTGTTTGAGTACCTGCTCTTTTATTATTTAAAAACAAACAAACAAACCCTAACCCCTGGCTAGCACATCACCGAAATAACAATACTGGTGTATAAGGTCTGCTTGATCTCAGAAAGTACAAGAAAAATTATCATGTCTGCACTTAAGATCATTAGTTACTGATTCAAACTTAATACCTAATAATTTAGGCAAGTATCATTAAAAAAAAAAAATCCTCTTAAGTTGGGTGAAATCCAACAAGAATATATATGCTGAGTGTCTAAACGCACTTTGTGCTGCTCCCAACTGTTGTACCACAACAAAGATAGGCTCTTCTCCCATTCATGAAAAGTTCTCATGCAGAGGAACAGGAATTTCCCAGTGGAGGTGAAGTGTTCTCAAAACCATAATGCTTCTCTGTCCGTCGACCCTTTCACATCACCAGAGTCCGGGCGGGGAAGGCGGCCATGTACTTGCGCGACTGATCTGTCAGGGCCATCTGATCCTCGATCTTCCCACAGGAGGCCGACTCCCAGGCATTGTTCAGATGCTACGTTAAAAGTAGACAGAGAGATTTGGGGTGAAAACCATGTGATTTATTTGTAGTCCCAGCCAAAGCCGGTCCCGCTCATGACGAAGTGTTGCATGAACATGCGGCACGATGTCGCATTTCTAGTGAAATTGAAATCCCAACACAACAGGCAAAAAAATAGCACCTCGACTTCTCAGTTAGCAACCAGAGGAGTGGGCAGACCAGATGATCTGCAGAGGGGCACACCACAAGAGCCAGGACCCAAACCTCCCCACCTATCACAGAATCGCACAATGGTAGAGGTTGGAATGGACGTCTGGAGATCATCTAGTCCAACAACCCACCAAAGCAGGTTCACCTAGGCTAGGTTGTACAGGAACATATCCAGGCAGGTTTTGAAAGTCTCCAGAGAAGGAGACTCCACAACCTCTCTGGGCAGCCTGTTGCAGTGGTGCCACCCTCACAGTAAAGAATCTTTCCTTATGTTTAGGTGGAACTCCCTGTGTTCCAGTTTGTGTTTGTTGCCCCTTGTCCTGTCAGAAGGCACCACTGAAAAGTTTTCTTTCAAACAATGCATTCTCTATGAGGCCATATCTGTAATTTTTCCTTTAATCCTTCCTGTCTGTGAAAGGTCTAAAAAGACAATTTTCTTGCAGGTGGAATTTACAGTCAAGAAGGCACAGACAGGCTAAAGCCCACAGTTAACAATGTTCAGTGCTATGACTGCATGCAAATTCCTTCTCAACGTCCAGCTGCTCTGCCCCTGAGTTCCCTGAACGAATAAGCCAATCTTGAGAGCATGACCACAGCTAACAAAAAGTCCCGCGCTCAAAGCTGCTTTCACCTGTGCGCAGCGATTAGCACGTGCCCATTAGCAGAGCTCCTCCGGCAAAAGAGAGGAGCGGGGTGGGGGGGGGGCAGGGTGACTCCCAGCAGAAACAGCATTTTAATTATCATGTAAGCCATTTCACTTCTTGTGGTATTTATGGAGGTTACAGACACCATTTAGTATAATGTTGAAGTGAGATAAACATATCTGCAGAGGGCTGTGCACGCTGTATTTATTTACTCACTACACATGTGAGATGTTTCTCATTGCCTTGAGCTATAAACACTAATGAAATTTCAAAGCGTCTGGAATTTACCAGTATACACACACAGTTACACACACTTTTTTTTTTTTCTTTTCCTATTGAATTCTTTCACTTACTCAGTATGTCTGCTTTTCCACACCGAGATTTCTCCTAAGCCCCGACTAAAAGCTCTGTATTATTACATAGAGCTAGTTGTACAAATATCTTGCATCCCAAAAATACACACAACTGTGCTGAACAGAAACCTTCGTGCCAGTGAGGGGATCCCAGGACTGTTGAATATTGAGAAGCTCTACGCCCAAAATCCACCAACAAAGACAAGTCAGATGCCCTTCTCTATTTTCTTCTGCTTCTAATAAGGATTATCTTGGCAGTTCAAGATCTACATTGCTCAATGAGATGGCCAAAGCCTTCCCAACATCTAGGATACTGGATGAAGCATAGTAGACTACAAACCATTTGCTAAGAGCAGAACTGTCGCAGCGGGTCCATGGCTCTATGTTGCTCCTTGTAGTTGCTAACTGTGCAAGAGGATCCTTAAATTATTCTCTAGCTTGAATGTTTAGAGAATGCTCTTCTGACTGTAAACAGTGTTATCCAAGACATATGGATAGTAAAAGGCTGGGCAACCTATGAAATACAGATAATTTCTCATAACATGCCCTAATCAGGGCACTGGTACAAGCACAGGGACTGAGGTTCCCTGCCTCAGGGCACTTACAGTCTAAAAGGAATGTAACCAATGAGTAAGTAGCATGGCCAAAATGAGGGCAAACATGTTAGTCCTCCGTAAACTTCTGGGCTTCCCTAGACACAGCTTTCTCTCCTCTGTAGACAAGTTCCAGCTATTGTCTCTACTTCTGACCTGCTACCTTGTCGTAGGTAAAACTTCCACTGAGCTTCAGTGGAAGTTCAGTGGAAGTTCCCTCTGTGAAGAAGAACCAGGTTAGGCCCCAAATCATTAAGGTTCTGCACCATTTTGTGGGAGAGTTGCATCTGTGAACAAACAAGCCATAAACCTTTTTTCTACGGTGGTTCAGCCTGGGCTGTATACTTTGTGATGTGTCTCACCCTAGGGAACATGCCACAGACAAAAGCAGGTGTGACATACTTTCTGCATGCTGCAGACTTGCACACAACATGCCACAGCTTCCTTTATGTTTCACTTAAACAGCTTCCAGGGTAAATTTTTCCAAGGCACCTACATTAGCTGGGAACCTACAACCTCCTATTGATATGTAGTAGGACTCAGGCACGTGTGAATATTTTACCCTCTTGTTTTAGAGGTATTTGCATCATGGACCAAATTGATACCTGGTACAATGTCACTGATTTTACTCAGAAGTCAGATTTGGTCTGTACACTTCAAAGGCATTTGGTAGTTTCAGAATATCCGTCGTTTCAAAGGACAAAAATATGCGTCCAACCGGTACTTCCCTGTGATCACCCAAAGCTTCAATGCACTGCTCTAGAAATGAGAGATCAGCAGTCCCTTAAATAACTAAAAGCATATATGGAAAAGTCCAGCCGTCACACTCTGTCAGTTTTTAAAAAACAGAACTTCAGGCAAGGAGTGTCCCAATTTAATAAATTAGGTTTAACTGTTAATATCTACGCTGAGCTATTTGTATTAACAGCCATGTGTTTCGAAAAGGAAAAAAAATAAATCTGTATCCTGGTATCTCCAACATCTCAGCAGGCTGCTACATGTCACTCATTCCACTGAAAGCCTGGTCTTCATTTAACCTGCTGTCAGAAGCCGCTCAGGCAGGCAGTAACCCTCTGCCCTCCCTTCAGGCTCGGCCGCCCCAGCGCCCCAGGGAGGCATTGGGCAGCAGACACAACAAGAGACAGGAGGATAAGCCAGACCTCTGACTTGAGCCTACCTGAAACAACTTACTCAAGTTTTGCCATAGAGACAGTGCGGGAGAATCTCCCCACAGAATTCTGACCCTTGTACTATTTCCTCAGAAATATATTACACTATTTTTTTTTCCCTCTTATGACAAATTTATAAAAAAGAGACTAACTTTGCAGTCTTGCTGACAGCGGTGAGAGCTTTGCTCCAGTAAAAAAAGCAGTATTTTACCCACAATAGTATGTTTACTAAGACAACTTTCAATTCTGTCCTGAGGAACTCAGATAACATTTTTAAAGGGGGTACTTTTAATAAACATTTTCTGTGTGAAGCCTTGGCTCTTGGCAGCCAACACAAAACAAAACACAATGCCCTTGCCTTGCCAGCCCCGCAGCAGAGCGCCGGAGGCACGTGTGAAAGTCATCCTGACGTGAGAAGTTTTACTTCCCTCCTTGGCAGGGAGCGCTGGGTCCCACAACTCAGGCAGAGCGCCCTGCAGGCTCCGGGCACACAAGCCTATGGGATCCCTTAGTGAAAAGGGAGAAGTACACCACCTCCTTCCACGCCAGCACAGTAGCAAGCATGGACAGGACTCACAGGACAGTGGCAGTGCCCTGCAGAAAGCCTTGGCAAACACGTCAAAAGAGAAGAGGCCTGGGCAGAAAACTAGAGGCATGCAGGGAAACAGCACAGAAAGCCAAGCCAGACCACTCCTTTTGCAGAATGCTCATCACATCTCCTCCATCACATTTAAAGGTCCAAGTCTGCAAATCAATGGATGTAAACACAAAAGCTTGTGTCTAGAAGCCAAAAGGCCTGACCCAAAACCCAGGAAAATTGATGGGAATATTTTCCTTGATTTAGTGGATTCATCCTACTTAAATTCAGCCATCCAAGAGTGAGGTGTTTGTTTTGTCACCTAAATCCCTAGCCAGCAGAGAAAGAAAGGGATTTCCACAGTACAATTCTTTCTACATATGTATTTTACTGCCTCAAAAAACTGGGAGACTACTCTTAGTTTTGCTGTCAATTAAAAGAATTTAAGCCTTTTCTGTCAGTGTTTACAGATGTTTCTTTCTCTTTCACACACAATAATTTTCTCTCTTTTAAGTTACAACAGGGAGTGGGAGGGAGAGGAAGGTATACTACTATGAGTTCCCATAGAACAAAATTACAGACCCATGGTACAATTCCAGCTATGTCATTCTTCCTAGCTCACTTTTTCTTTCTTAACCTCAGTAATCCTAACAGCACATCCTTCTCCTGGCAGCAAAACTACCTCACTTAGCCTGTAATGTGCCTTCAACAGCCCTCAGGCAGATGCGAACAGTAAACAAACTGTCAAAGCTGTAACTGGGATATCCAGTTAAAGCACTTTAAATAAAAACTTGGACCATCTAGAGAAAACAGACCAGAGTAAAGAAATAGAAGACTGTGGAAAGGTGGTTTTCTAACAGAACTAGCGCTTCTGCACTCAGACCCTGCACTGCCTTTTCTTCTGCTGTCTGCTTAAGAAAGCCCCTATGTTACAACATCTTGCACATTAGGAGTGGATGCCAAAACCAAACACTGCTGCAGTCCTGCGGTACTGAGCTCCCAAACTGATGAAAGTGTAGTAAAAATCTTTAGTCACAGAACTGTGTCAGAAGACAGATTTCAAATCTCTGTTATGCTGGCAGGTATCTTCAGCAACTCTAGCAAAGTTATTGGTGTTACAAACATTCCCATTAACTTTGCCAAGTTATTTCATTTAAAAACAAAAAAAAGTCAAAATGTTTAAAGTATTTAGAAGGCTCAGACTAGAAGGTATCTCATCGTATTTCTCTACTGCAAAAAGCTGGAGTTCTTGTCAGTTTTCCCTTCGATAGCACGATATGGGTAATTTGCAGAATATGCTGCTGAAAAAAAGACTTGCAACAGAAACGCAGTACTCCTTCCAAAACAGTAAAACAATCAATGCCCTAAACAAAGCAATTTCCTAGCAGAATACAAGGCATATCACATAGAATAATAATGCAGCCTTCTATTCTGTAAGGATACAGAACCAGACTTCTTACTTACGAAGACTAAACAGTACAGACTAATTAAAAACACAAGTGACCATAATGAATTCTACTTCATCTGCTAAGGCAAAGCACTATTTCTGCTCATGTTACTAGTTCTCCTTTGGGGCATAAGACAGCCTTCTCCAAAACTCTGGGGCTTCCCCAGTTGCTCAGAAACACAGCTTGCTACTTGTTAGAAACATGGTCCAACTTTTCAGCTTTTATTATAAGCCTGATACCGGACATGGAAAGAGCTATTTGGTGGTGCTTTTAAGAGCTTAACCCCGAAGCCCTTACACAGACAAAACTCCTGTTTGGGAAGTGTGAACTTGCCAGGTAAGATTAATGGAAGAGATACAGAAATGGACTAAGCAACTACAACCCACATTAGGATATTCGGTCTCTTTCTAGTTTTGTCCTTAAGTATTTTTTTTTATTCACGGATCAGAACACATTGCTGCAAACGGCTGATAGTTAAGCTATCACTTCTTCTTTCTGAGAGACCATTGCCTGCTCAGGGCAGCTCTAACTCCCGATCTGTTCACAACCCAACATTCTGCTGCCTTGGGAGAAAAACATGTGAGGAATGACCTGTAACCTCAAATCTTCTTTTGCTCCCTCAGCATAGCTCCTGTACACATTAGCCACTGGCTAGAGAAGGGACAACACAATTGTGGGAAATCTGCAGGGCTACCTTCCCTTGCTCTGCAAATCTTAAACCTCCCAGGAATTGAGCACAGCATGCTTCTCCCTCTCCCTTGATTAACCAAAGAAGGGTATGAGACTTTGGGATCTTTCTGCCTCAAAAAAAGCAATGGAGGAAAAACAGAGCATGTCTGCTGCTGCAGGAGAGCATGCTGCCTCGCCTATACATTTTGTCTTAAAACTAGCTGCAAATAAAATTCCACATTTCACTTTTTAAACACAGAAAATTAAGCTTAATGACAGCTCATACTCTTGAAAAGGTTAACCAAGATACTGTTTTAAAATCCTTTAAACTTACTCTTTAAAGAAAATGGTTACATAAACCGCTGAAAGTCAGGAAATTCGAACTGAAACGTGTCAGTCTGTGGTTAAAAAATGGAAAGTGACAGGAGCTAGCGGTTGAAGAACATTCTCTTTAGCTTGCAGGGCTTCTACCTTGTGTTGTTTCCTTTGTTACTGGGGGAAGAAGATATCAAAGCAGCGCTATTTTCTTAAAAGGTTCCATTTCATGGTGTCTTTTGATAGCCTGCAGGGTTAGGTGGATGGTCTATGATTTAGCCTACTTTTCTGTCTGTTAAAATGCCTGTTAAAATGTCTATGTTAGTATAGTCTGTATTATGTACTGCTACTGCTAAGGAACATAATGTGAAATAAAACATAACTTTTACACAGGAAGGGCCAGAAACACAGTTTCTACTTAACCTTTTATGAGGCACTGTTCAAGCAAATGCTCAGTACTGATAATCAGTTTGCCTCAGTAAGAGCTTCATATATTATCCCCAAATCTTAACCCCTGGAAAAGTTCCGAGGGAGGCGAGAAACTCCCTCCAGTGAAACTAAGTATTGTTTGAGTGGTAAAAATACAGGTTGCAACTAATTCCACCAATACAAACCAGAAGTATTTGGGATCTATGCAAAGGAGTGTAAGAATAATTCCACCCCAAGACAACACACGGGTTTGGTGAGACATCTTCTATTCCTGCCAGTAAGAGAACACTCAATGCACAACCGTGGGATTTGCCATGCAGGACAAAAACGATGGCCGAACCTTCATACCTTACTAGAAAGATTCTACACATAGATGCCTTTACATCTAATGTTTTACAGTGACTTAACCAGGAGATCAAATGAAGATGAAACCCAGATTCTTTTGGGGTCTATGGGGGCTTCTTCTCCCCTACTCTAATGCAACACTAACACCCCCATATTCCCAGGGCAGCTATATGTAGCTGCTTGACCTCATATGCCAAATGATGCAACATGCTGTTCCTCCTAAGTAATGGTGAATCATATTGTGCTATCTGATATAGTCATCAACTATTACTTACAAAGTTACATACGATCAGTCATGTATTCAAAATGCAGTAAGATACCCTTAGAGATAATTTTGAAGATTTGCTACTCTTGTCTCTTCTGAATTTAACAGCAAAACAGTAACTAATCAGGCATTTTTGTGTGTTTACTGCTAGTCAAATATATTTTTCTGTATGTCAATGTAGTTAAAATTATAGAAGAATGGAAAATATTGCAGGCTGGTAAACACACTACCTCCCTCTTAGAAAGAAAGCATATTAAAAAAAAAAAAAAAAAAAGGAAAGAAGTTTAGTACTCTCTCTCTTTCTTTCTCTCTTCCCTCTCCATGCACATCTTCCAAGGTGCAGAGAGTACTATAATTCTTACTTGGATTGAAGTCAATGAGAATTTGCCTAAGTTAGAACAGTTGGATCAGGCCCAAAATGTTAACAGCAGCAATGTAAACATATGCAGGCACAATTAAATTTCACCCAGATGAGTTCCCTCATGTTTAATGTCTACCTGCATGGAATCAATGGATTTAGTCCAGTGTTTGTATGTGTATGTGCATGAGGGCAATTTTCCGAATTATAAACTAGAAATTGTAGAAATCACAGAAGAACAAGCTAAAAAATTGGTTGTGTACAAAACACTACCCGTCATAATCAAGTGCAAATGCTAACATTTTCAATTGCTTTACACCCTTTAGACATACTGTGTCCTCATCACACGTTTGTCTTCACTGGGACAGAGAAGGAGAAGCATTAGGGGTAAAGAAGCAGCACTTTATGGCGTAAAACAGACAGACTACGTGTCCTTTCTGAGCTGTATGGGGCCAAGTTCTCCTCTGACATGAAGCCAAGCAGCCTTACCATGAATGTACAGATTCTCCCTTTTAATCATGACACTAAGTCCAAATCAGAGGGCGCAGCAATTGGCAAACAACACCTCATTGCTATAAAATGTCTGCATTTTTTCTAAAAAAGCTGTCTATGCCACCGTCACAGAAACCTCTAGCCTCATTCTTCGTTTAGGATTACATTTCAGCTGAAACACTCAATGATTCTTCATTGACAGAGAGAATAATTTTACCTTCATACCAGTTCACCAAGAAGGTGCATGAATTAATTCATTTGGGGATTTTTTACAACTGCTTTGTCTTTCAATTCAACACATTTTAAACACTGAGATGAGTTGAGAAATCCTTTTTAATCCAGTTACTACCTAAGGAAAAATCCTTTTTTATCCAAACGATGAGAACACCTGACTTTTAACACACTTTTCCTGAGCAAGGACTGAAGAACAGGATTCAGAACAGTCCACAAATTGACTCGTGTAAACTTCCTGAACAAAATCAGCATGAGTGAGGAGAGAAGGTTAAACAAGTCCTTTCATCTACAACAGCTTGTAAAGAAATTATTTTTAGATAGGAGGAAACATAACACTGTTACGCCGAAGATCAAAAGATCCTACTTTACAGTCACCTCAGATGCTTCGTTTTTATTACAGGCAGAGTGTAAGCAACTATCACTAACAGGGCAATCTACAACATACTCTGATTAGTTACCTGAAAATGTTGCCCTATACCTACAGAGAAGCCTGGAGTTTGGCTGGGGAACATAGTCAGATGTTGGCATACCAGAAAAACAGCAGGGTCGAACATGTGGGACCAGAAGCCTCCTCCCACACACCAGGCAGGTCGCTCCAGCCACCCCCTGCACAGCTGGAGCCCTGGGCTCTTTTGTCATGAGATGGTCTGAATTCAGTCCCTAAGTAAGTGCCCTGACCCAGGGGCGGTAGATTTTCAGACCCTCCTCTTAGCCATCTACCACAGTGCAGCTAAGAAACACGGTTCATAAAACAAGAAGGATTAGCCATGTGGACTATCTGTCTGAAAGTTAGGAACCATGGAGTTATAATTTCCTGTGACTGACCCTGGGGAATGTGACACTATTCCTCAATTCACCCATGTGGAGAAGGGATATAAAATCACTTATCCACCTTCCTCAAAAATACGAGCTGTGGTGGAAGGATAATTGATCATGACCTACACTGTTTTTCATTCTCTGAATGATTTTGGTTCACAAGAGTTGACAAAGAGGCTGCTGAAGACTTTGGTGGGCTTTGGATCAGACCTTATGTAGCAGCTATATTTTTAAGTACAGCAAATATATGTGTTTATTAACACTTGGAAAAAAAGCATAAATATGTAAAACCCAGCCTCACATCTGGCTTACATTAAAACAGTTTCACATTTAGTTCAGTTCAGATATCCCAAGATGCACAATTTGCCTTAAGGGTTATGAGGCCCCTTCAGTCAGACCACCATATAAAACCACATTACTAGTGTGACCTCAGCCTGCACTCAGGTAAAGGCCATCCCGGTGCTCGGCTGGACGGACAATACTGACCACATCCATTCTGGCCAACTACACAGTGCTAGTCTCTGCTCTTGCCGCAAGGCCAGGGACAAATTCCGATCACCACCACACCACTCCACTCTCCTGCTCTCCAAAACAGCAGAGCTGCCTAAAAGAAGTCTATAGGAAAAAGCTTCTGGCCTGCGTTAATTCTCAATCCTACTGATTTAACACTGGAGCCAACTCAGTTATAATGACATACACACAGGGCTTTGCACTCCTTAGTTTCCTGGCACAGCTGTAGCCTTTGCATCCTCGTGTTCCACGGGTGAAGTGAGATCCTCAACCGTGTTCATTAAAACACTTCATTCTTCCATACTCAAAACTTAAAATTAGCCTGTGAGAAAGCAATATATATGGATTTTTATATACAATGGGCATTTTTATCAAAGAATAGTTACCTGCAGAGGACTAGGTAGTTGCCTGTTCCTAGGCACTGCACAGGTTTTGTGAAAACTACCATCCTCTTCAGACATAGGCATCTTTAAAATGGAGCTGGTAAGAAGGTTCTGAACAGGAAAAGACAAAAAAAACCACACACGGTTTTCAGTAACTCAAGAGAGCAACCTGAATTCATAGATACTAAAAGCAAACCTGGCCTGTTGCAGAAGATGCAATATTGAGCAACTGAGTGTCAGATGGAGCACTCATCCTGGGAGCAGACCTCAGCATGAGTCCCTGGGACTTGGCTTTGCAAGAGCATTGCCGAGTGCAAAGGTTTTTCATCCAGTGAATAGTCCCAGCGAAGCAAAGGGAACCATGCTCATGCAAGATCTCCTTTGCACAAACCAAAACAGACTCTCTTTCTTCTACCAGCTTTAACTGTGTGAGCCAGTCATTTCTATACACAGGTGCTGGCGTCCTCCAAGTGCAGGCTCACTACACAGACTGTGGGCTGCACAATGACTGCAACTTCTGCTACCTTCTATAGGCATTACAGTCATCTAATTAAGAGCAGGATTCTGCTTCTTATGCTTAACACAGGAAAATGATACGGAAGTAATGCATAATGCCTCCTTACGAGGAAGTTCAGACAAAATATTTTCTCTCTTGCATTTAAGAACTGAGCAGGGATGTAAAACACAAAAATCATTTGGTGGTGTGAAAACTTGCACTTACTGGCACATCTTCCATAGTAGACGCATGTGTAAAGAGCTGAGTGTTCAAGTTTTCTCCTTCCCAGTGATTCGAGCAAAAAAAATTTCCACTTTTATCTGTTGGAGACTCCACCTGAAAGCAGGAAAGGCACCATGATAAAATGCAGTATCTAACTGAACAGGAGACTTTTCTGTCAGCTGCTTAGTAAATTGAATATTTTTCATAGCTATGCATAATGCATGTTTACAGTACTTGTCTTTTACAGCACCCTTGCTCTTTGCAGAAGAAGAAAGTTCACGGTTCTCAAAAAAATCTCCACTTAATAAAACTTTGAATACTTGCACTCAGTGCTCTGTCAGTATTCAGGAGTTTAAACCCCTAGAAAGGATTGAGAATATATGTATTTTTAGAACTTTAGTGACAAAGTAATATAATGCAATGTCCTCAAATGTTCAGATTTCTAAGTCACTCCATGGAGCTTGGTCCCCATGGAGTTCTTCTATACTTTCCACCAATATTAGAAAGATTCAATCCAAATTCTCATCTATTTTTTTTTTTTCTTTTTAAGTTTCAAACGAAAACTGCATTAGAACAGCCCAAGCAAACCCCTGCTGAAAACAGCAGAAAGACTTCTATGGAAATCAATGGGAGATGAATTAGGCATGCCTAGTATACTATATAGAACCAACACTAAGATCTTGGGGCTCACATGAAAGAAAAAGAGACATAGCTATTTAACAGAAAACGTATTGGCATAAGCTTCTCAGTGAAGAGTGCTGAATTAAATTGCCTCAGGTAAGTTTGAGATTTACCTCTTGTTTGATTTTCTTCAGCAAAGGGGGTCCACTTTCATGTAGCCCAGCCACTATTGCAGATTCCTCTGACTCCTGCTTGATAACGTCCTGCAGATCTTCTACAAGATGAGTCGGAGTTTGAGGCTGAAAGGAAGAAACGTTATATCCAAGTCCCAGAACATCCCTCTGCACTAATATGAAAGCAACTTTTATATTGTTTCCTTCTTACCAGCATCTTCAAAGGACCATATTTGATTTCCTGAGCTGCAAGTGCATTTTTGAATGGAGTGGGTGTTCTTGGAGAGCTCTCTAATATCGACCTCTTGATGGCTGGAGTTCTGAAACTTTAAAAAGAAGGAGAAAAACTTTGAAGGAGCATGCTTGGAAATAGTATCTCTTTACAGAAATACACACATACAGGCAGTGGCTGCTGTAAGACTCGGACAAGTATTTTCCAGCAGTCCTATAATCCATTTTGCTTTTTTGACAGTGCATCTATTTAATTGTGATAAGGTGGAATGGCTTTATTTAAAAAACTGGTGAGTCTATACACACAATTGTTCTGTATTAATAACCTACCTCCACAGTTATAAAGTGGAAGTTTTACTCCAAACCAAGAAAAATCTGAGCGTGTTAGCAAACAACTCTGCAGCATGCATACAGTGATGAAGCGCTTTGGTTGTGTGCAAACCTGAAGAAGTAAACCCTCGTGCATCCAACAAGACAACATGAAAACAGACTTACACATGATTTTCCTTTTGAGCTTTGAAAGTCGGGTCCCTGTGGAAGGGCGTAGTAACAGCCATTTTATGGCCACAGACCGGTGTGGAAGTTAGTGCAGGGTTGTCCAGGTTCACGTTTTCGTGATTGGATGAGGTGTTTAAGAACTGCAGGTAGGGAAAGGAAAGATCATCAAGAACCTCCAGTTTACAATGCTGACTTCCTAAGTTGATGTTATTGAACAAAATTAATTATTTCCTTCTGATTAACATAAGTGATTCTCCTGACGCTGCATTGTGGGTAGGTGTATACAGGGTACCTGACAACACGGCAAAACAATACTCAATGGTTTGGCTGGAGCACTCAGGAAGCCAAAACGAGCATTTCTAGAGAGGGAAGTTACAAAGAAAATAACACTCTGTTCCAAAGACAAACACTCTGCATCACTTTAAGAGCCATATTTTAAAAGCCTGATTTGGATTTTTTGCAAATACATTTTAATTAAGAACAGTGTGTCCAGGTAAGAACTGGGTGAAAATGAGTAAGGGATGTTTCAGGAATAAACCTACAGAAAATGGGGCTCAATTCCACAAAGATTTATATGGGGAATCTAGGTGCTTTTAAGGCAGTAAATAAAGTGTCTATGACAGGAAAATAGATTTCCTATCATCTTTCTCAAAACAAAGTGCTCTGTTTTCACAGCACAAAATGAAAACTGCCACCTGTGATGAGCGCGTGGAGTGTTTTGGAATGGAAATAGCTGACCAAAAAGGAGGCGGCAATATTAGTTTGGAGAAAATTGCTTTTGCATGAATTCTGTCTAGTAACCTAAAATATTGTTTCCATTTCTATTCTACAAATCTGTGAGCTTTGTGGTATCTTTTATTCTGACAATGATTCACCATACTACCTTCTAGACTCAACTTGCACTGGATTAAAATTTCATTAAAATATGGCATGTAAAAAAAATTCAATTTCACTGGATAAGACAAATGATTAAAATACCTAATAGGTAATTGGAGATACAGAGGGAGATCATTACATGCAGTCTTTCACTATTTTTCGTGAAACAGTGTTTTCTCTGACTTCAAGGACTAAAGCCAAACCAAGGCAAAACCAACACAAACAGATAAACAAAAAAACCAAAACACTTTTAAATAGTGCTGCAGCTGTGAAACAAAGCAACCACCAATAGGAATTTGGAAGTGCACGCCAGGCCATTTTAACAGGCCACTTTCCTTCTCATTCCTATTCCGCTCCACCCCACCCGACATGGCACCAGATTCAGGATGGCGAGCCGTGATTTGAATTTTCTGGTTGTTGTCAGTTTGTCTCACAACCTGAATGCTATTTAAATGCAGTTTGGGGTTTTCTAGGTCAATGAATCATTCTGTAAGTGGACAGAGATGGAAAGTATTACAAAAGATCAGAAATGTTAGATTCTAGTAGCTGAAGGGGTTAACAGCAAGAGTGAAGCGAGCATTCCTATTCAAACATGACCCAAATAAAACAAACAAACAAAAATAAACCAAGCCCCACAGATTAATTTAAAACAAGAGAATCAACAGTTAGCTTGCTGATGATCTAAACTCAGTGGTGAAGACTAAGAGCAGTGAGAAGATTCAAACACAGAGTGAAATCAGCAAGTGCAACGGTAATTAGTCATTTGTTCCAAAGGATTAGTTTCTAAATTGTTAAGGCTGGGGTGACTTTTGAGAATTAGTAACATCTGTGCAGAGAAGTCTTGATCTACCTGCGAGGGAGAGAAGGGCAGGCTTTTGACAGGGGAGCGCTTAGGAGTTGAGCTGCTGACGTCAGCTAGGACCAAGGTACTACCATGGCCACTGGCTAAGGGGCTGGAGTGGCCTCTCCTTTTGCGAAGAAGGACCCACGGAGCCACGCTGCCCTGTGGGGCAGATAAGGACTTTGATGAGCCAGGAAAGCCCTGACTCGACATGATTTTGCTCAAGTTTGTGATGGGGTGTCCTTGAGGTGTACAAGCACTGGCCCCTCTTTGCTGAAGCTGTGCGGCTTTGCCTGAGGGAGCTTTGCTAGCCGAAGTATCTGTGTCTTCAAAGAATTCAAAAGTGCTGAGATCACCCCAAGATGAAGGATCCTGAAACAATGTGGGAGGCACGGAGCTATAAGACAGTGTATAGTGCCACCTCATGAAAATACAGCACTAGGATATGCCCATAACCACCAACAACCAAGTCTTTCCCAGTCCAATTCAGTTTGACCCAGTTTATTTGAGCAGTAACACTGTGAACACTTATTTGTGTTTTCAATATACACCTTGGTCACATCAATATCTATCTTGACAATTGTCTAACATCCTGGCAACTGAGTCCTTACAGGAACCGTGAGTCAAATTACGTCCTTCCTACCTACTTGCCATTGGGTTTCTGCTTGATATGAAGACAGTGCCTTTCACTACCAAAAAATGTGTGCCTTGGGCTCGGAACCAAGACTGGTTTCCTCCTAACCTGCATGCCTGTTCTGGACATGGTGAATGGGACACGATGCTGCATGAAGCAGGCACCTCTGCTGCTGAAGGAAAGTGCCATGACAAATGTATTTCAGCGTGCCACTTCTGTTACACATAGTATCCCAGAGACCGTGTTTCCAGTTCTTCACACATGCCATGGCAAGCTACTTACACCATGAGAAGCAGCTGTAGCAAAAACTTTTAGAAAATGATGCAGATGCACAAGCAGCCAGCCACACATAAACCTAGGGCATGTGTCACTTCAAACATAAATAAATATCATTTTATTGTTTAAAATCTTTCACGGTGCCTCTGATTTTATCTTAAGGAGACTTAATATCGAAACATCTTTTCAAGCTTGTATAGCGCAGTTTGCTCAAAATCACACTGCCATACCAAGATGTAGCAGCAAAGGGAGACACCCACAAAAAGCACAGGCATCCACACTTGAGGGTTTCATTTATGAGCAGCCACGTTTTGTAAGGTCAGAAGCTAAGCTTCAGATCTCGCAGCAATTAGAAGTTACTTGGAAAAAATAAGAAACACATTTAGGACTGTCTCAGTTCCTCTCCCCTTACTTCTTGACCACGCACGAATCCACCTGAGGCGGCAAGTCTACTTACGGAGTCTATTAACTGGAGTGTTTCTGCAAATTCTAAGAGATTCTTAACATTATCCAGGATGTTGCTCTGGTGAACAATCATGCATCGTGCAGGGGATGCACTTTCCTCAGGTAAGCAACCGTGATCCACCGGTGGAGATGGAGTACAGTGGTGATGTTCCCCCAAACAGGAAACAGGTGCATTGTCACCACTGGTCCTGGTACTGTCAGCAATTGTGGTGCTGTGCCAGCCGGGGTAGTTTGTTGTGTGGTTCTGTGTCTAAAGGAAGAAGGCAAAAAAAGAAAACAGGGGGCGGGGGGGAGGGGAGAGAAGAAGGCAGAAGGAACTTAGCAATGAAATTGCACAAGGTGTCAGATGCCACTGGAGGAAAGATAAAAGTAGTTGCATTATCATCTAAAAGCTTATGCCTATGAAACAATTGTCAAGATGTTTCCTTTCATCAGTGCAAGATCTTGTTTTAAGTAATTGTATTTGTTACCCCAAAGTTACCTCATAATTTACTTCCAGGATTATGAGCATATATCATGACTAATACATAATCAATTCATACTGTGTCACTTCAAAAGCTCAAAAAGTGTCTGCAAGTCGTTTTCTGTGAGAAGCAAGAAATGGCAGGATTTCCCTACTGAGCGCTCAGCACTGGAGAAGGCTAAAGGGTTTAAGAGTTAGAGTTGCTTTTGTTTGCTTATCTCCTTTTCTTCTTCTATCCCTGTCTAATGCTACAGCTTACACCAATGCAATGAAGAGGCTGTCAAATCAACGTGGTTAGGAAAGCAGAAGAACAAATTAACAGAAGTTTCTTTCCAGTGTGATCATGCAACAGAAGAAATTGCAAAACATGAGCTAAAGTTAAAAAGTGGCCAAACTAACGTATCATGCATGCAGTTGTTTTACTATGAACTTAAATATTACCCAAAAAAAGAAACTGCTGGCTATCACCTATCTTCAAAAACAATTTGGGGGTTCTTGGCTTTGGTGACAGTGTTAAGTAATTACTTAAAGGTTTTTACACATGAACATCCAACGGCATATACGACAAAGTGCGAGAATTCAGTAATAGCCAGCATTTGCTCACACATGCAGTTATGAAGGATCTAACATTATTTGGATAAGTAAAACAAACTGTCAAGCATGCACCAAGTCTGAAGCTTATCAATCGTATAAAACACAGCTGAAGGAAAGAATACAACAGAGAAGAAAAACCTAATGTACAGGCACTACATTTTCATCACATGAACCATTGCACACTTTTAGAAATGCAGATCCCATTGATGTAAGATCTGTGGGATTTTTCATTTTGATATCGTCATCATGTTTCCAGTATTACATCACATTACAGAGAGCCTAGGACTGCTCCCACTTTGCGAAGTAAAATACCTGCAAATTGTTTGCTTTTTTTTTTTTCAACAAAGGAATTTACAAAGTAAATACAGATTATATATGTGCTATGTTTCATCCTTTTAAAACTGAAATATAGAGCCTTGATTAGTATCAAAGGCAGAGGGGGAGTAAAAAGTTAAAAAGACAAGCACTGGGGTAATGCTGCTATCCCTCCGTCCAAGCACACAGTGACAATCTTACTGGTAATGCCTGCTGCCCTTTCAGTTCATTCTCAGTCGACATTAGTAGCAACTCTAATTCCTTTATTCGTTTTTCCTTCTCAGGGTCTTCATCATTATAGTGTCTCTGAAATTAAGAGTTAAGGGAAAAGAAAAGATAAAGGTCTGATAGGATGTAGCAACTAAAATGCTTATGGCTTGCCGTCCTGTGGTTATAATAGCCAAATCAGACTCAAAGATGAAACAAATGTCAATTGTGTTTTCCACTATCAAATCCCTGCTGAATTTCAGTATAGACATTTGAAATGGAGAAAGTGAAAGCTATCACACCAGATGTCAACTAATGTATTTTAAATCCACTTCAGAAGAAGCAATTCTTAGCCATGTTAGAACTCCCCGACCTTCCCCATTTTCTTTCTTCACCACACTTATTACATTAGAATGTTTCCTTAATGTACATTGTCTGCATTTTGACTTAGCATATGTTTAACAAAGTGACTCTTGAAATGAGGTTCAAGTTATCTACCTGAATAGCTGCAGCAGCTGGCTGAGGAACATTGACAATATTTACATGCAGTGCTACTGGATATGGGATCTGACCAGGGACCTAGGCCAAAAAGCAAAAGACACTAAAAGTTATTATTTCTATCATATTGTTTGCCTGCATTGTGAATTTGTGTTATACTGTGGTTTTAAGTACTTAATAATTACATTCTATGGAAATGGAATACCAAAAAACAACAATGTTTACAAGAAAAGTGAACAGTTTTTATAGGAATGTGACAGTAAGCATTACAGAGGAAGCAAAAAAATTCGTATATGAAATATCTATCCTTCCTGAATAAGAAAAGATGAATAATTTATAGATATATTTGTAAATTTTTTCTAAACAGAAGTGAAAATGCAAAAGATGCTGTTCATTATCATCCAAAAGTCTATAATTTAACTTTCTGAAGCAGCAGCCTGTTTCATTATTAATCATTAATTCAAAAGGAATCGGATTAAAACCAACACTTGTTTACTTGGTTCCAACAGGAAACCCATGAAGGGAATATTACTGAAAGGCACACAGGACATAGAACATGGAATTAACACAGCTCCAACTGATCTTCAAGAAATGTAATATTCCCCACTGTAAGAAACAGTTCTGGAAACTTGTTCACTGCTTACAAAACATTAAAAACGCTAAACTTGATTCCACTACCTGAATGCTGGCTGTCAATTTGAAATGTACATGTTTCCATCACTGAACGAAGTCAAACTCATCTGACATCAAACACACACACACACACAAACCCATTACGTCTGGGACAAAACTTTTCATGCCTGCAGAATTCAGGTATGGCTAAATCGCATCCATCTATTCAACAAAGCAAACCTAAAAAATCCCAACATTTTCAGGTGCTTACATTTTGCGGCTCAGAGATGTGGTAGTAGGGGTAGTCACTGCTCAGCGGGGGCTGGCTGGCTACTGGCAGCTGTGCAGAAGGCGGGTTGTGAGTAAAGGCCATCAAGTGGTTGCTCTTCTGAAAGCCAGTGGCTGCTGAGGAGTGACAGGCTTTGGAGGACTCCTGCAGGTAGCCCTCCTGCTCAACCTTCCGGCGCATAGTGGAATTCCAGTGGTTCTTGATAGCATTATCAGTTCTGCAACAGAAGTACATGCGTTTGAAAAGTTTTTAAAACGAGTAATTTCCCATTCAAACAGATTAATAGACAGGTAACTGCTCTCAGCATTTCTTTTTAAACCTTGAGTTGTTCTCTAACGCTCCTCCTGCCCACACCTTTACAAATGCTACTCTTCTCAGGAAAGATGCTCAGTATAAAAGCTAAGGGAAAAAACAAATGGACTGCAGCTGTTTCTGTACTTTTTAAAGCCATCTCTAAGCTTTAGGTTCTCAAACTGTAAGAAATTAATAATTTCAGCTTCACCTCATTTTCATAAGGTGGGGTGACAGCAAAGGTTAACACTCCTTTGAGGCTACACCAAAGGACTGCCAACATCATCTTCCTAAGTCTTAATATTACAGTTCACTAATTCACCACTGTGAAAAGACTAACTTCTAAGCAACTTTCCAACTAGCCTCCTAGACAATGACAATGTTATGCTATACACACAAATTCAGTAAACAAAGCTGCTGGAAGTTTTCTAAGCTGAAGAAAAACTGAGATTCAAGCTCTTACATACATGAATAAGAACAAGCAAACTTGTTGAGTTTGTGAGATTTTAAGAGTACACTTAAAACCAGCTTCTCTGTTTGAAAAACATCACCACCACACAGTAGCGTGGAAAGCAGTATCTGTGATGTGTGGAAGTTACCAAAAACGCTTTCCAAGGGGTAATTCCTTTCTTGTTTTCTTCTAGATGGCGAGAGCAGTCTCGGGAATGCCTGCTTAAAAGGCTATCATGATCTTAGGCATTATATTTAGATCCTGAAGATACTTCATCAAATAGCAGGAATAACAATGGGACGAGAAACCGCTCCCTCGCTTAAATTATTTGCTTGACAACACTTTATGTTGAGTCACTTTTACTACAGAGTGAGTAAGACACTGAATCTCTGAAATTACATGCAAGCTGTGCACAAGCTTTCAATGAGACAAGTATTTCCAGGATCAGAGTTGGAGGAAGTCAATTTGTCCTGTTTTAAGCATGGATTTTTAACAGGTCAATATCATTTGGATGATTCAGGAGCAACCACAAATGTTGAAGCAGCCTTCTCTTACATAATTTTGAATAAACAGACCGTATTTCAGCCTGAAGATATACCCTTAGCTGAATATAAATTATGTTCCACTTGCAGAGTTTGATCCTTCCCTGTTAAATTAATTTAAATTTTGACAGTTATTGCAAGCACAAATAAGACTGCACAGACATTTAGGAAACTGTTACAGTCTTGCTCTAGTTACTGAGCTTTTTTTTACCTATGGCAAACATTAAAAGCACATAAAAATAGCATATTGTTCCATGCACTGACCAAACAGTACAGTTCCCCACTGAGAAAAACGCCCATCGATGTCACTGGCTTTCCAGGTTTTGATCCCAAATTTTTCTGATTTATAAAGTGCAATCTGAGGCAACAGAAATGGACTGCTCAGATCTGCAGCTTTTTGCTTTTTTCCTATTTAAGAGCTAAAGTTATATGTCATTACCGTCCAGGCAGCAACTTTGCAATTTCTGCCCATCTGTTTCCCAGCCTCTTGTGTGCCTGGTAAATAATTCTATCTTCCTCTTCTGTCCAGGAGGTTTTCTTCACTTCTGGATTCAAATGGTTGTGCCACCTCTCCCTGCACTGTTTTCCAATCCTTCCCTTCAAATGCTTAGCAATGACAGACCAGCGCTTTGGACCGTATTTCTGCACGAGTTCTATTACCTTCAAAGAAGGACATAAAAACTGCCTGTATTTAATGATGCATAATGAATCAATAAAATCTTTCTGTGGTGAAGCAATATTTTCAACAACATTTCTCAAAATTGTCACAGTAAAACTAACACACAATTAAGGTTCCCCACTTCCCATTTATACTTTTACCCAAAAGGAAAAATCTGATAATAGCAAGGCATTTCCAGACTGTAATTCTACATTACAGCGCTGTAAAGCAGCACTAATTAATTTTCACAGAAAACTTAGAAAGCACTACACAAATAGTAGGCATTGATGCTGACAGGATCAGCCTGCCTCATATTAGTGTTGACACCATCAAAGTCTCCAGGAGTTTTGCCCCAACACACGGAATGCGCTAGGAAGGCATTAATCAGACAGAAAGGAAAACTGATTACCCTTTGATCCTCCTCTTTAGTCCATGGACCTTTAATAAGTTCTGGGTTTAGTACCTTCTGCCATCGGTGCTGGCATTGAACATCTGTCCGATTCTAGTGAAATGTAAAATATGCAAAGTAGATCAATCTTTAGATAAGATGAATGTAGAATGAGAACGCTCTCATCTAGGTACACTTGTTCCTGACGTATTTCACTGCCAACTACAACGACTAAACAACGTGGAGTAATACAGTAGGTCTGAGAAGAAGGTGCTCAACTATCAGTTTGCTCACTGAACTAGGTAACATTTCTATCACTTCTGCAGTGAGGACTGTATCACCAAAGCTACAAAAACTGAATCTTCACCAGCTACACAATAGCTCCCATGCTTTCACATGCAGTATTTCTACAACAGCTGAAGTGTTCACAAAGCAATTAACTTCTAAACCGTACTTACAGTTCCTCAAGGCTATTTTTTCCCTGTGCTGAGATATTTTGTTTGTGCCACGCTGACCATCTACTGTCCAAAAATCCAACACCCCTCATTTTTTGCTTGTTCTATTTTTTCCAGCCCTTTCTGAGAAGTGAAAGGAAAATGAAAGGTAAGAGCTTACACAATATTCTCAGTTTCTCGGGTCTCCATCTGCAGAGGTTTTATATCTCCCGCAAAAATGTAACTATAAGGCAACCACTCCCCCTTCCCTTACTTGGAAACCTCTGATAAAGAGTTGTTACTAGAACTGGAAAAAAAGAAAGCAATATCCACCTACAGGAAGGAAATTGGCAATGACTTTCCAGTCTTCGGTCCCATTCTGCTCCACAAGCTTCTTCAGTTTCTCGTCCTGAATCATTAAAAAACCCAGACATAATTAATATTGCAATCTCTTAAAACGCAAATGAAACACGTTTTTCAAAAATTGCATGCTTCTAGATTTTTATGCATCTCCTTCCTGAAAGTAATGTGAGGTGGTCTGTAGCCTTCTCGTACTTTTAATCACCTAAATCAAGAGATTTTTCTACTCCTGTGAATTTTGGTAGGCTCTTTACTGTGCTGCAGCAGAAAGATAGACCTTTTCAGTGCTCTTCTTTTCATTATACATTCCCATTTCACTGCTCAAAGCAATGTAACTGTTATTCTGGTACTAGATTTACAGGAGGGCATGGATGTTAGGATGCCAGGCATCAGATTAACAGCGAAATTCAGTAACACTCAGGCACCCAGCTGTCTGGGGACCTTCGAAAATCACAGCCTTCAGCTTTATATGGCTTGCAAGTAATAGGAGTTCCAGTAATTTGCTCATTGTCTATCCGTGTACAATGAATGCACAATAAAACTAATGGCTCCTTTTTGCTCCTGATCACAGTGAGGGATTTTTGCATACGTGCAATAGCAAGAAATTTGGTCCAGCACTTTAAATAATAAGGCCAGAAATACAGACCCTAAAGACAAAAGAAACCAATCTCATGTACCGGGATAACGTGAAACAAGTGAGAACTGACTCAAGAGATAAGAGGACAGGAGCAACCATCCCCTTCCCTGATTAGGCCTCCCAGTACATTCCCAGTTCATGTGACAGGAAAGTGACCATTGGGCTTCACAGTCATCCCTTCCTACCAGGTCACATCACAAACACATCCATCTCTGTAAGAGAAGACTGTGATTTAAAAAAAAATGATTTAAAAATGCCTGTATTAGATGACCTGCCACTGCTTCTGTATCAATATCCATTGTCAGAGAGAAGAAAGTCGAAACACAACTTAAGAACTGTATTAATGTATTTCACAATAAACTCAAACCAGGTAAATGGCCACAGGATATCCACCTGGCAAAGCAGTTTGATACCATAATTTCCCCTGAAAGTCAGCACAAGGGTATTGTGACTAAAACACATTCTGACCTTCAAAGGCAAAATACACGCTGAATGCTCAATTTTGGTACTGCTGGATTTCTTTCTTCCAGCTTTTAATTTTTTTCCACTCAGAATCGTTAACACTGCAATTAAAGTGCAAATTTCAAATGGCACAAAAGGACCGCAGCAGTTTCTGCCACAGTTGTTTGCTGCTGTGGGACACTGAACACACGTCAGCTCTCACATAGCAACCGTTTTCAAACAAAAAGAGGCAGCATTAACAATCAAGCATTGCTGCAGGTGACTCTGAATCTGTTTCTCCAACAGGGATTACACAGAGACTCACATGCCTGTAACACAGACCTTGGTGGACGTAAAAAAAATGGCGTTTATACATTTTATTTAAAAGATAAGAACAATCTTCAAAGTTAAATAAAACACTGACTGTAGCTAATGGGTCAAAAACATTGTCCGCATTCATATACATGGGACTGTCACTGAAGTTAGTTTGCAGACAAGCAACTTGGAGAACATGATCCATGCTCTCTGTCTTTTTACATGCAGAAGATGAATGAACTTGGATTTACCTCTTCGCGGGTCCATCTGGTTTTTCCTAAGTGACGTTTTCCAGTCTTAGGAAGCAGGCCATCATAATCATGATCATACATCTCAACATCTTCTTCGTCATCATCACTGCTATATATACTGCAGAATGAAACATAACAAGACACAGAGTGGAACATGAGGGCTTCAGCTACTTAATTACAAAGCACAAAACTCCCACTACAATCCTCACAAAGGTTACACAGATAAAAGTTTTAAAACTTGCACAACAAGATTTTGTTCTGCATTCTGTTGTTCTAGTATTCTGAACTGGTTCTGCTGTTTTTGGTATCCACAGATACAAGCAAAGGGCTGGCAACCTTCGTATTACTGTGCATGTTTAGACCTGCTCTTAATGTTAGATCAGTGGTGAATTACACATTTGGCAAACTTTCAACCAATGAAGGTTTCAAATTAAAATACAATGTTTGAGACAATAAAGAGAACTAGAGGCTGTGTCCATTACACAAGCGCATGTTCAAAATCTTTAACTCATGCCATGCACTCTGACAAATATTAGTAGGTTTGTATGTTTAATGGAGCACATAGTTCTACCGTTCCCAAATAAAACAGACTGTGTGCAAATACAAAAAAAAAGTAACCAATATGGTTATGGACACTATATGTGAAGGCAAAGGTTTCTATAATTAAGTAAAGTCAGTAACTGGTAGCATTAACATGCAATAAGCTCTCATACAAAATGCGCCTGCCATTTATGGGTCTGGACAGGCAAGGGCTGAGGACAAGTATATCTAATATCCTGCGACCAACGAATGAATGATCGAACCTTTCTATACTCTCCATGTCTCAAACTTACGACATTATTACCTCCATTCCATTTCTAAATGCTTCATACTGTTTTTGAAATACTCTGCTTCTCACCTAATCCATGACTAAGGGATTTCCCCAGAGGCTATCTATAGGGAAACAAGGACTCTATTACTCTTTTCACAAACAGCACTTGCTCTACCCAGTTAACTAAAACTAAAAGAGCCTTTTGAACAAGAGCTGTCTTTCTGGTGAGCAGTATTTTATTTTCAAGTTTTAAGATATAAGCAGCAGTTCTGACACTTTGGCTAAGAGATGATAACCACAAGTGCTAGAAAAGAGACAATGTCATGCTAGGAGACTAAAAGCTGTGATATATCTGATGGTATGGTATGCTGTGGTATGTTAAAGTATGACTAAGACATTAAAATAAAGTTATTTTGTAAGAAAATTATCAGGTGCTGTTTAGCCTGTTAACATCAATTCAGGAGATCACTTTTTAAATTAAGCTGTGGTGAAGCACAAAGACTTTGTCAAGATGCAAACACCTCCAAAAAACGTAGCGCTGTTAAACATATTCTTTTATGTTAAACATATATTCTTTTAAAGCACACTGGGCTAACACGTCATACCCTGCTTTCTGGCCTGTGGCACGTGCCATGAAAACTATGCTCCATGCGTTAAGTTTTCCACAGCCTGCCGGGATGTGTGTGTGGCCTTCCCGGAGCCGCTGCCGGTGGCCCCTGTGACTCACCCACCCCAGCCCATCGCTGCCACCCTCAACTCGCCCCCGACGGTGCCGCAGTCCTGCAGCCTGCCTGGCCCCACGCTTCACTCCCTACTCCCCAGCCCGCGTAACCGTTCGAGGCAAGCACTGACTGCAGCTCCTACTCCGCACGGCCGCAGCTGGAGCCTCCGCAAGGGGCAGCGCGACTGAGCAAACCCCGCACCCTCCAGGGGCAGCCGGCTCCTTCCCCTGCCACCGCTCGCAGTAGATTCACTTTTCTAAGCGACACGCAGAGACATCTGTGCTACCGCTCATCTGGCAAAGGAAGCTTTGCGGCTCCATTTCCAAGTATCATTCTGAAAATGAGTTTCGCAGACAGTAAAAGCACCAGGTACTCAATCCAGCAGCGGCGCTTCCTGCGCGGCGACGCGTCTCAGGCTCAGCAGAGAAACGTCGCTCCGCGACGGCAGCAGCAGATCAGCGGCGAACGGGTTAACACGGTTGAAGTGCGGTGCCAGTAATGTAACCGGTTTATTTAAATAACCGGGGCCTTTGCTGGCACCGCAGAACTGAGCAAACCCCGCTGTATTACCTGTGTTCTCCAGCAGGAGAAAAGGGCCCTGGGCTTTCGGGACACTCGATAGCTGCTCTAGCCACCCGGGCTCTCAGAGCTGCTCTAAAACTTTTTACTACTTTGCACCTCCGGCCGCAGCCCCGAAGCCTCCCCCCCGCAGCGGCACGGCACGGCACGGCACGGCGCTCTGCCCGGCAGCGGCAGAAGGTTGGAGCCCCCACGCCCGC
>VWZK01020566.1:3296-17829 GCA_013396935.1 Baryphthengus martii | reverse complement strand
GGGGAACACTAACTCCAGCTCACCCAAACTGACCACAGAGCTATTCCACACCATGTGACATCAGCTGAAGTATAAAAGGAAGAGAAAGGAGAAGGGGGTTGGGGTCATTTGTTGGTGAAGACGCTTGTCTTCCAAGCAACCGCTACGCGTACCAGAGCCCTGCTTCCTGGGAGAGGCCAGACATCGCCTGCTGATGGGAAGTAGAGAATAAGATCCTGTTCTGCTTCGCTTCACGCACGTGCGGCTTGCTTTTTGCTTTTTTTTTTTCTTCCTTCCTACTAAACTGCCTTTATCATACCCTACAGGCTCTTCCCATCTTATTCTCTTTCCCCCTTGTCGTTCTGAGGGAAGTGAGGGGGGAGTGATAGAGCGACTTGGTGGGTACCTGGCACTCAGCCAAGGTCAAACCCACCACAGTGCTGTTCAAGCATTACAAAAATCTCAACCTATGGATTTTCTGGAAGTTTTCTAGAGTATAAAACCTAATTCAAAACACCTCTACTAAAGCATTAAGTACTAACATCAATTTCAACTTACCAGACAAATCTGTCATGTAGCGAAAGGACAGTTTTCAAGTAAATATAAACTGGAAAATTATTGACAAATTTAAAATTCCTTGAAGTTCTCCACTGACAGAAAATGCAAGTCCTGATTATTTTAAGTATGTGCGAAGAATCTTGCTAATTTATCTATGCATGAAGGACTATCCTATGTAAATACTTCTCTGCATCTGGACGACCAGTTTCTAGTGACCAAGTGTCTTATCTGTGCTCAAGCTCAGCAAGAAATATCTAGAGAAGTCTCTGAGATGGCCAGGTTATCCATATACAGTGTCAAATAAGCCTTCTTAAACTGTGCTTGGCAGTGCAGGAGCTGGCCGCAGAGGGATTCTTTAGGATAGTCAAAAATTCCCACTTAGAGACCTGCTGGACCACTTTGTCAAAAACTGTGCTGTGAAGATAGCTAGGAGATCAGTCACCTTGTTTCAGGTTGGTTTGTTTGTTCAAACCAGTTGTCTCATTTATGAAAACAACTAGAAGTGGAGTTTCTGGACCACTCAGGGTATTGATGACTAAAGTGAACCATGTGTGCATACACGCATTGTCCTGATGTCCAGTAACAACACTACTGCAACTAAATTATTACTCATATCTAATTTCTAACTTAAGTATGCTAACTCTTGCAAAATACTGGCATAAATTATGCATAAATAAATATATGGTGTTTCAGAAATTATTCTCTAGAAGAATGAAGATTCTACCATACAGCGTGTTTGAAAAATGATACACGAAGTAAGGAAAATGTGGCTAATTTCTTATTCAGGCGATAAAGCACAAAAGCCTGGGCAAGCACTGAAGTGTTTCCATTACATCTATTTCCAACTCTAAACTGTTCAGTTCCACTCCTCCAACCTTCAGTTGTAGTCACAATTTAGATTTAAAATTACTATGACCTTTTTCCAGGTTTGCTAATGATAATCATCTCCTTCAACATTTATCTAATTTAGTTAATTAAAAATCATTTTAGTTACAGTGGCAATGTTGTTTCTGACACATCTGGATTTAAACCACCCTCTGATGTTACTGTTGGACAAAATGATGGTAAATAAGTTCATATACTGCTACATTTCCTACTAATGAAGGCTCTGATCCAAACATCCAATATAATCCCTGAATATTTTCATAAAACTGCAGCATCCCACCTGAAAAGACAGATGTGATACATCACAAGACTTTTTCAGCCTTGTACTTACTTCAAAGAAGTCTTCAAAACAGAGACAGAAAAGCTATCACAAACATTTCATCTGAAATCTCTGTCAATGGACATGTTTTATGCTCTCTGCAACAGCCCATTTCAGGTTAGAAGTGAGCAGTTGCTTTTAAGAAAATAAATTACCAATAAAACAGATTGTGCCATGAAAGCAGAAGACTTCTCACCAACAAGGTCAAACTGAGGCCAAAATGATGGATGTTGAGATGCTTTCCTGGCATACTGTGAGCTCTACAGGAGCCTCAGCTACTATAACCACAGAATTCTTCCATTGATGCAAAGAAAATGGTGAGTAGGTGTCACTTTATAAGGCAATATACACAGTAAGAAATCCATCTCTGCTGACCTGCCTTTAGAACCCTATTCAAATGCCTTCTCCCAATGAGAGTAAATTATTTTTTTCCTTATGGATTCTTTTGAGGATTGCTAATTTTGTCTCTCCTTGATTGAACTGAAGCTTTGGAGACAGTTTCTATTACAATTTGAATGATTTTTAAAGAATAACATCTTTTTAAGGGACTTATTTTGAAATAAGTAGCATTTTTCCTGGTAAGTTACAGCAATTTGTTTTGCTTTGTGAAAACAGTTACACAGAGAAGTAATTCAAGGAAGTGACAAGTAGGTAAGTAGTTACATTCCTAAACTTCTGGTGCCTTAGAAAGGTAGGAAAAGGTGCACTTGCCAGAATTTTTTTTTCCACCCTTGCCTCGGTTGAGTGATGGTTCAGTCCTGACAGCTGTATTGCGAACCACAGCACCTTTCCAGTAACTAAGTGTAACTTTTTCACCACATTTACCAGATACCAGATATTGGATTTATTAGACAAAATAAATAAAAAAATTAACACAATTAAGAAATTCAGTTGACTATTTAACCTTGTTATGAATAAAATATTATGGTTCTTAGATGTATCTCCCTCCATACATAGGTTGTTAATAGTACATATTGTGGTCCATGCTGAGAAAGTCTACACAAGATTCCAGGCCACCTTATACCCACTCCTTGCAGCTTGCTAGAGTCCATCTCTGAGTTCTCATTTTTGTATATGCCAGGCAAGATAAATCATTGATGAATCCAAAACAGAACAAACAATGTCTATGTCTTCAGCAGTACGCAGCAGCTGAGACAAGACAAATGACTTATATCTACTTTCTACAATTTGACCTGAGAACTAGACTTTCATGGGTGATTTTTTTGTTTAATATATATACATATATTAGCTTGAAATTTAGGTGCGTCACATGTATTGATAACTTGGTTTTGCAGTTTTTCTCTGCACTTGTATTCTTCACTTTTTTAAACAAAACAAAAAGAAACAAAAATAAAAAGTTTGTTGAAAGATTTATACATCTTCAGTATCTCTGGTACTGGATCATGGGAACTTCTGGGTTGTTCCTGAAATTAAGGCTTGTGCTTGACCCTTTGCAACCTCCAGGCAGTTATAGTGATATTTCAAAGTACACCGAAAAAAAAAAAAAGGAATTTCAAAAATCACCATTTCTGAAAACTAATTAATTATTAAAAGCTGCACCTTACAAAACCTAGATGTAAATATCACAGATTCCATTTAACAGCATAAACTGTTCTACATCAAAAAGATAGCATTTTCATGATAATCAGTTTCTACAGGTTGTTTTACAGTGAAACAACATGGTTGCAGTAATATTCTGTCTCTCATTGACTGGATAGATTTTTAAGCTATGGTGCAAGATAGTATGCAAATTTCTCATGAATCTGAATATTTAAGCTGCCTCCAACTGTAAACAGAAGCCTCAGGTAACATTGACAATACTTTGGAAAACTGCTTCTATACTCTTTTCTGCCAAAAAGAGCTTAAACACACAGACGTTTTGCTACTTGCAGTGCTTACACAACATTCAGCAATCATTGCATAACACCTTTCAACAACAGATCCTTCTCTGTAGCAGGAGTTCTCACAATAGAGAACCTATATTAGAGTCTGCATTATAGATCCAGTTTTAGTTTATAAATGTGAATTTTTCCTCAGTTGTGGCACTGTCTTCACCTTCTGTTATTCAGAAGGTCTGGTCCTTTATTTCACATTACAATGGCAAGGATAACAAGCACTTCAATATATTCAATGTATTTCACCTACTGAACACGGTTTGAGCAGCAGTTCTGTCTGCACAGATGTCCTCTATGTCTGCTTTTACTGTCTCTTCCAGGCACCCTGATCAGGCTAAAACAATGTATATGTGATGACAAACATCCTACTCTCTTGCATTTGTCACATTACCAAACTGGCTTTACAGCACATGTTCTAAGTTTGATAGAAACTTCTACTGGCAAAGGAATTTCTTCCAATCTCTGCATAATGCTTTTCCCTAGGGTAGCTTGGCATGTACACAAGTTCTTCAGTAACAGGTCTTTAAGGACTTCGTAAAATGTTCATCAGAATGTTCTTTTGCCATTTACTCCTTCTGTATCTAATAGCCCAGATGAAATCTTTGTAGAAACAACCTTAGTTATGCTATATTGACTGACAGACACAAGTCTTTCTTCCATTGAATTAGGTGTATTTATTGGACCTTGCTTCTGAGAGCTCTTAAGGATGATTTGAATCTTACACTTCGTCACATGTGTAAGCTGCTGTACCAAAACCCGCCTGAACATCTCATACTTGCTAAAATGGTTGCTCTAAGCTTGCCATTCACCACTAGACTTATCACTACATTACCCATACAATTTGGTAACAAGTCTGGAAGTTTCCTTTTGATGACATAATGACAAATTACCTTCCTCCAGATTCCATCTCCAGCTTATGAAGAATGCACTTGTCGGACAAATCTTTTTATCTGTTAAATTCCCTGTGATTGAGTAGATGCTGTGAGTTCAGTCCTCCAGACAAGCAGGGATGACTGCAAATGCCTATAAACTGGCCCTGTTATGTGAGTAACGTCTCTTATCCTGTTCTTTTCTATTGTGCTCACTTTAGCATATGACTTGACGTGACATTACCTTAATACTTGGATGTTCGGAAGGTGCGCGCATCGTACCTGTTTACTCATTTCAGAGAATGGTCACAGGCTCCTCCACAGTTTAGCACCACAGCTTTGGCCACTACTCCTGCAAGGACTGGTATACGATAATATAGGGTGTGCATGTGTAAAGTCAGTCTTACCTCTGTGTCTTACGTAATGTTTTTTTCAACTGTTCAGGGTTATCACCCTGCTACCATTCATTGCAGGATGCCTACTTTCTGTTGTCTGATATCCCTCTATGGCAACCGTAGGGATTTTACTGTTGTTTTGTTTTACCTCAGGAAAAGTGCTTCCAACTTACGCTATTGTGAAATTGCTAAAAATATAGATAGAAGTATTTCAGGAGGAACTGAGTGTGTCTACACTGGGCTCACAAAATGCAACATCTCACCTTTCTCAGGAGGCTTCATTTATTTATCAAGGTGTTAAAGGTTTATGCAGTCCAGTGATTATTAACAAAACTGAAAGGCTCTGCAGTGGGTTTATGACTGCCTCATGACACGAATGTTCTGTGATAACATATTAGAACCTGAGGAAAATTTAGAAACTATTGTTTGCAGTAAACTGTGAAAAAAAGATTCTCCCAAGTTAGACAGGGACTTCTGTAGCAAAAACTAGTACCTGCGGTGTCTACTATGACTCTCTATAAATCTCCTTACTAGAATTTTAAAGGATAATGTCCCGATTTCACAACACACAAGATATTGACCTCTGAATTTTATCTTATAGGAAAAAAAATAGTAATTCTATGTATTTGTTAGAGCTTATTTGATCTTTTTCCAAGCAAAATATCAAAAATGGATTTAAAACTCGATGAATATCCAAAGCAACTCTTAAAAATTTCTCAAGGGCAAATAAAAATATGTCAATTTTTAAACAACTCAGTGACTTTTTCCTAAGCCATGTCTACAGACATGAATACAAATGTAAATAGAGCATGAGCCTGGAGGAGTGAATGCTAATGCTTTTTCTGTTAATCTCTGATACTTTTAATGCTCTCTTCAATCAAAGGTTCTCAAAATTTAGTGAAACTACAGACAGATCCACTCCAGAGCTTGCACTGAAATAATACTGATTTTCAAGCTAGAAAATTATTGCTTCTTGAATGGCAAGATTTCTGTGGTACTTGGTGAGGCTAAGTACTACCCTTGGGTTGAGAAAGTTTCTCTAATTGTTTGAGTAAGAAATGTAAGTAGACACTTCTCAAAGAAGAAAAAAATTCTCAGAGGTATAATTTAAAGAGAAATTTACTCTTGGTGAAATGTGTTGCTTTTGTGTGACACATGATACAAGCAGGAACAAAGGGACCTATTGGGAAAATAAAATGTTAAACCTCTGTTTTTCTTACACTAGAATTAATATGAGCTTTGGAGTGAAAGGGAAGAGAGTGAGTTTTATTAATGCTTTACATAGAAAAGCAGTATGTTGATAAGGAAAATACATTCTAACAGTGAAATTGACATTGACTTACATGGGAGGAGAAGAAAAGGCAAACAGGAGAGAGATGAGAAGTGTGAGAACAGATACCTAACTTTGAAACTACAGCTTGAAGGCTAGTATTTCACCACTTGGTGTCACTGTAGCATTTGATCTTTGTAATCACTTGTACCTTTCTAGTTGTTTCTGATGATGATGGATTTTCTTTTTCTTTTTAGAGTCGTCATTGCTGCTGTTTTTTATCAAGAGTGAAAGCTATCAGTCAAATCTGTAGCCACCAGTAGCCCTCAGATCTAACAATAAACGCTGAGCATTAAACCAACAGGATAAAGTCTTGGGCACCAAAGTGATTTACAATAAGCTGATTCAGAGATGGACAGAACTTGCACAGTTCAAGGTCTGGAAATCTCTCAAATCTGTTACTGTGTACATAATGTGTAATGGTGAACTTGATCAAGTTCATAGTAAAATTCCCCTTACAATACATCTTTTTCACTCTTCCTAAAATAGGTATCTCCTGACATAGGTAGTTCTGTGCATATCTTTTTCTCAGTGACACAGACAGCATTTTCACACAGAAACAGTTTTATTTGAAAACTATTTAGACTGTGAACTGATTTGGGGCAGTGATTGTTTCTGTGCTGTGTACAGTGCATGGGATGTCAGTTAGGGCTTTTGTTTTTCCTAATGTCCCTAGCTAGGTATTAGGAAAATACCCTCAACTTTCCATGAACTGGAGAAAGAAACATAGGAATAAACAAACAAACAAACAAACAAACAAACAAATACATATATATATACATAAATAAGCAAGCCACTCTAAGATGTGAATATCCTAAAACTGAGGCTAGCAGATGAGACACATAGATGTTTTTAAACGATTCTTTAATAGATCTGCTCTCTGTTCTTTTCCCTATCTGCTTTCCTTGCCTGTTCTAATGAGCTGACCTTAGCTGGCTGCTTGGTGCTCACCAAGTCACTCTTTCACCCCCCCTCCTCAGGAAGATAGAGGGAAAAAATAAGACCAAAAGCTCATAAGTGAAGATAAGGACAAGAAGGTTAGTCACCAACTACTGTTGTCACAGGCAAAACAGACTCAATTTGGGGAAGATCAGTTAATTGCAAATTAATAACAAAGGAGGATGAAGTACCTTCCCTAACACCATCACCCCCTTCCTCCCAGGCTTAACTTCATTCCTGACTCTTCTACATCCTCCCCACCGAGGGACACAGAGGAACGGGGAATGGAGTTTTCACTCTTTTCAGAACACTTTGTCTGCCACAACATCTTCATGCCCCTACTCTGCTTCAGCATGGGGTCCTCCTATGGGAGACAGTCCTTCATTAACTTCTTCCCACAGTCTGTAGTTCAAGAACTGCTACAGTGTGAATGCTTTCCACAAGGTGCAGTCCTTCGGGAACAGATTTCTCCAGCATGGGTCCCTTATTGCTCACAGCTTCTGACAAGACCCTGCTCCTGAATGGACTTTCTAGGGGCTGCAACGTCCTTCAGGACACATTCATCTGCTGCAGCGTGGGGTCCTCCATGGGCTATCTGCTCTACCCTGGTCCTCACTGAGCGACAAGGGGACAGCCTGCTTCACTACAGTTTTCTCAATGGGATGCAGGGGAATCTCTGCTCTAGTGTTTGGAGCACCTCCATGCCCATCTTCTTGACTGACCTTCATGTCTGCAGGGCTGTTTTTCTCACTATTTTCTCAATTCTCTCTCTCACGGCTGCTGTGCAGCTCTTTTAATCCTTTATTAAATGTGCTATCACAGAGTGCCACCTGTGTCACTGATGAGCTCAGCTTGGATCAACAACAAGTCCATTTTGGAGCCTGCTGGAACCAGCTGTGTCATATACAGGGGCATCCCTTGGTCTCGTCTCACAGAAGCCTCCCCTGCAGCCCCCTTGCTACCAAAACTGTGCCAATGTATCTGTCTCTTTGGCCTCAATTGTTTGCTAAACATGCATGTTTTGTACTTCACCCTCAGTAGTCTCAGAGCAAAATGTAGAAATGAAGGCTGCAGTTTAAAATTGTTACATATATTATGTGGTGAGTTTCCTAACACATGATCTCCTTTTTCATCTCTGGTTTTAAACTTTAGCAATGTTCTGGTAGATTGGCAAATTTATTTCTACCATCAGCCGCTGTAAGGGAGGCTGAGGTAAAGGACTAGCCATTAAGTTGAAGGACAGTATGATGACTGGAGTTCAATTTAGCCCAACTTCTAAATGAGATAAATGAGTCAATGGAGTATTGGCAAAGATACAGCGTCTATGAAACCGGTCAAACGAACGACAAACAGAAATAATTAACACCCACAATTAACATAATCAGCACAACAGTGTAAGGTAATGTGGCTTAGAAGTATGTTAATTATATGCAAATGTTTACATATTTTGGTTATTTGGAGAGAACGGATAAAGAAATAAATGCACCAGGGACATTTTAACAGGTCTTATTGTCATCTTCAGTCTTTTCGAAAGGACAGAAAAATAAAGAGTCAACGAAAAAAATAAGAGCCAACAGAAGGTGAAGTAGAATTACGTAACCCTGATTGGCTTAATCTCCATCTACTTTTAGTGGGTTTCTTCGATTTATGGGAGCCTATGGGAAATTCATGAAACTGTCAGGTGCTGTTCATGCAGAGCTGATGCTCCAAATACAAGACGTAGCAGTATCAGCTGCTTTGCAGCTGCATCCAGACTATGTATAAACTGATTATTAGTATGCAACGTTCACCAACCAGGAGGATATGCCTGTTATGTTAACTGCATTGATTTTTCTGGGAGACTACAAGCACTGTAATGGGAATACATTACCTAGCCTAACATAGTAAGAGTTAGGCAGGTAAAAGGGGCCTTATAGCACTTTGAACTAGAGCTTCTGCAACGCTGAAGTGGACTCATAAAGTAATGGAAAATCCCTATGGTGGTTTGCTGCATAGAAACACTTGTTCGTGAAGAAAATAGTATTACCAGTCCTCACCCTAGAGACAAATAGTCCTCCTTAATAGACAAACATAACTTGCTGCTGTCTTGAGTGTATAGTGCAAGGAAGCTCAGGCACATAAGAAGAAAACACCACCCAAAATGCCTGCAATTCAGCCATGTTAACTTCTGGTGTTTCTGGTTCCCAGTGGTCAAGCATCTTTATGACTTCCATTCATTCTTCTCTTTGCAGGTTCTTGCCATGCACCTAAAACCTAATACATGAGGCACTTTCACAAGGGTGAAACTACATACAGGAGATGTTCAGTGAAATATGAGGTACACAGGCTTTAAAGTGCTTTTCTGTATTTAGATTTCTTTCTTAAAGTAGACGTTGCTCATCAGTACTACCTTAGCTTATGGTATCATGCCAGAATTTTCCACGCAGAGAAGAAAAATTTGCATTTTCACAGAATTCCTGGTGTTCAGTAAACATCATCATTCTCTCCTCATATGTTTTACAGAAAGTTCCAGTGGTTTTGGAAATCAAGTCTATCTCAAACTTTATTCAAATCTGTCTCCTCAATTGAAGGACTTTTTTGCTTCTTTTAGAGAATCGAAGCTGTTAGCATTTATCACACATTAATGGGGGAAAGCTGGAATGCAATGATGGGGGCTTGTGCCCAGCAAAGTACTGGTGCTGGTCAAAATAATCTTGTTGTTGTGCTAGTGACTGGAAAGAAACTTTAGCATAACTAACACTGAAATCACTTCTAGGAACAGGAGCTGTTCTTTAAAAAAACACATTTGCTGTGTATCTTTCAGCCAGAGTTTCAGGATGGGTGAAGGAAGATATATTCACACAGCTTTCTCAGCTCCTCCCATCCTTCCTCCTTCCCCTAGTTATACCATAATTTTGAACCATTTTCTGTAGTAGTTCCAGGTAGTATGTCAGACTTTTTAGTACACACATGCATTCCTTTCTGGGTTTACTGCAAGAGCAGAAACTTCTGATTGGAAAAGCAGTAGCTGGCCTAAATTCCCATGGCATTATTCATCCAATCTTGTCTGGTGCCCAAACACTCAATCCATATTGCATGAGAGCTTTGCGGTAGACTGATAATATCTATATTAACAAATGTAGGTAACATGTTTTGACACAAAAACTTCCACTGCAGAGAAAAATTGTATGATCAATGATTACACAAGACAGTTATTGGCCCAAGGGGAAAAAATATATTTAACCAATAATGTGCAGAACTTACACCTTTCTCTGTATAGTTATAAATTACTTACTAAAGTAAAAAAAAAAAAAAAACACAACAAAACAGAAGACAGAGAAATCACTCTTGTTGATCTGTGGGTGTGATGTTTAAAGGACTCTGTGAAACAAGTTTCCTTCAGATTTTCTATGTGATACTTTCAAAAGCATGGGGTAGGTCAAGTAGCCACTACTCTATGAGCTGGCTGTTTTTAACAGTCTTCTGCCTACACTACAGTAGGGCAAAAGGGACACAGAGAAATTTAGGACAATTCAGAAAGAAAAATGGGTGTCAGTGCAGAAATGTTAAATATATCCTTTTTCTGTACAAGAAAAATTTGACCCAGGGAGGCGTTTCACATTACCTTCTTGTTCTGTGCTGAGTGAGAGCTTGTCATCTCACATCTAGAGACTGATACTTCTTGAAGATTTCTGACGTGGAGAGTAGTTTAGGATGGACAGTCTTCTGTAAGTGTGTCCATTCTTTTGGAAGCAGCTGCCTACCAAGCTGTATTACAAGTCAAGATTTGTAGTAGGACTCTGAAGCTTGATTTTGTAAATATCCTGTTGGTGCTTCACAGAAGGATCCATAAAGCATTCATACAGTTCTGGGATGCCTGCAAAGATGTGGACCTGCACCAGGATTTTACCACTGCATCTGAAAGGAGTAGTCTTGGGTAGAAATACAACCACTTTAAGCTACATGCTTTGTCTGCGTTCTAGGATTCGAAGTGATTTTTCTTTTCTTTGTTCAGTGGCTTCTGTTCACCTCTCATCTTCTCATTTTTGTTTTTAGTGTAAACATTTTTTTCGTCTCATTTTCTTATGCTCTGGGTTTATTCTTATCTATTTATTTTTCTTGCTATCTCATCACTTGATTGCCAACAGAGGATATTTCTCCTCAGCTCCATCATGTGCTCTGTGCCTGTGTCAAGAACAACATACAGATAGAGTCCTGTTGTGACACTGGTTATCCATAGAAAGTGTTTATGGATTTCAGGGTACAAATGTATCATGATGTGAAATGGTCTGGTTCAAACTAGCTGGTTTGTGAGTGTGTTGGTTAGCAGTGTGGGATATGGAGGAAAACAGTATGCTCTGCTTGTTTGTAATTTTTTTCTCTAAAACTTGTTGATTTATATTTCTTACCTGAAATTCACCATATTTTAAGTTCCAGTCCTGAATTATCACTATTTAGTGCTGAAAGAACAACTACTTTATTTCTTGCATTATGGAGGTTATTGCGTTTGTATAGCTCCCATACTGTGAGTCTAAATTGTGCATACTTCTCTTTTACTATTTTTGCTATGGAAAGTCTGGTTTGTATTTAACTGATAAATGCCTGAATTACTAAAATAATTCATCTGAGTTACATGAGTTGAAATTTTTCCAGGCTTTTTCAACAACATTATTGTTCATAAAAAAAGATGTTCCTTGTTCTCGTTCTGAACTGTGTTAATTTCAGAAAGTCAGCCTTCTTAGAAAGATCAGAATTCATTTTTTTTTGTGGCACCTGACATGATTTCTTACTATGAAAAAGTGGTACACAATTCAAAGCCTATAGCTAGGAAAAAAAAAGCACAACAAAAACCCTACTCATTAGCTTAACAAAACTGATCTTCCTGAACATATTTCTCAGACAGTTTCAGTCTCTGTGTCCTTTAGTGACAACAGGACTTAAACCAAGGACAGTGTTAGAAACTACTCATAGTACCATTCATGTGTACTTTATTTATTATGAAGATCAACTCTTTTACTCACATGTATTTTTTTTATAATTCTCCATCAGAATATGGAGTAGCATACTACATTAGGAAATGCTGACAAGTATTAAAAAGACAGATATTAATATTACCACCAATTCATCTGTTTTCTTCCCTTGCACTTTTTCATTCATGCCCGCACCAAAACACAAAAAAGCGATTGGCTTACACTCCATCTTTCTGGATGCCACAGAATCATAGAACTCTTTCTAGATAAGCTAAAGCCCGACAAAAAGTGATAATCCTTTTGAGTCAGAGAACCTGAGAAACTTAAATACCATGGGAAGAGGAAATATAATTGCATCAACCAATAATTTTGTTTCCCTGTTGTCCCCACTCCCTCACCAGTACAAATAGCTGTGGATCATAACTGAACAGGTTTTTGTCACTCTTCAGCATTTAGATCAAAAAAAATTGTGTTTTGAGGCACATTTAGAGACTGCATCATATGTCTTGAAGCAGAGCTTTGAGCCATACTAGAGCAAATATGTAACCTATAGGTAGGATGGAAATCACTAAACACGTAACCTATAGGTAAAATGGAAAATACTAATGTAAATACGTAACCTGTAAGTAGAATGGAAAATACACCTATTGTGCAAAATAACAGAGAAAACAGCTATTGTGCAAAATAACAGAAAAATACAGCTATTGTGTGAAATAACTTTGCCTGTAACGAAACAAAGTAGGTAAGAGGAAACACCAACTATGAAACCGGTTGGAACCAGTCTCAAAAGAGGTCGAGCTGCCAAATCAGCAAAGAACTTGCTCGTGGTGAGCAAGGAAGAGACTGCCCTAAGTTTCCCCAGAGGACAACTGAAGAGGAAGAAGGTACGACCACTGAGGAAGTAAACGACCACCAAGAGGACTGTATTTTCAGAGCGAAGACTGTAGATGGCAGCAAAGACAGTATAACATCGTAACTCATGAGTATATAACTATTTCAGGGAATAGTAGGAGATATGTTGATAATTTCGAGGGGAAAGCTATGACTATGTAACATTCTTGTATGTATAAACCCCCTTAAAATCCGCGTCGTGGGGCACACTTGTGAGGAAGGATCCCGGTGTGACCCCAGCACTGCAATAAAGAATACCTGCTTAACAAGGAACTTTTTAGCTGTGGACTTTCTTCGCATCAGCCTGCTGAGGACTTCCACTTAGAAGCAATCAAGAACTAGAAAGCCCAAAACAGTGCTGCAAAATGCCTTTAGTAACAGTGTGTATTCACTTCAGCTGCCTTCTCTATCTCAAGTTTTTGATGGAAGTAACAAAAAAAGTAATGAACAGATACATTTCTATTCTGATAATCATATTCTGTATAGCCCAGGAGATTATGTGAAGACATTATCTTGCTTGACATTGAAATGCTCTTATTTCTCACTCAGACATTTGAGGAAATTATGCTGTTGTGATTCTCAAAGTGGGAGTGTAATGGGATAGCTTTGTCCAGCCCATTTATCTAAAGCTCTTGTTGGTCTCGTATCAAGGCCAGCTTCAAGCAATATTTATTTCAACAAGCACATGTAATACTTGAGAGATCAAAGACCTTGACATGAACAAAGCTGTATTGTTTTTTCTTTTCTCAGTCCTGGTACACAGCGTTCTGTACAGTGAGCCTTTTCTTTCAGAGGTCACCAAGACAAGAAAAGCCAAAATAAATCTCCTCAGGCATGAAAACCGCCTTTGACCCCAAGGTGCTAGAAAGATCAGAGCAGAGGAGCTGAATGCTAACTAGAGATGCAGTTTCCTTGAAATGCTTTGCCTTATAACTTATCCCAGGCTATGATGAAAATATGCAGTGGAAAAAAGTATGACAAACACAGAAAATGCAGCCATTAGGACAAATGGTGGCAGTCAGAATAACTTCTTAAGGCCAGTATCCGAGATGCATTCATTAAAACTGCAAGAGGAAAAAGGTAGGACTGGGTATATGGGTATAACGTCCAGGATGCAATGCGAGTCACAAGCAGCCAGCTCCAAACTTCTTCTAAGGCTGTGCCTATCCATAACATGAACCTGGATAGCATCCCTTGGTGAACTGCAGGCTTTGTAAAGCCAGACTATGTTTTTTATTTATGTATCACTATCTACACTGTGGTTGAAATATCTGAGATACCCACGGGCCCCTCATAGCTGCAGAAATACAAACCTGAAGGGATGTGGTGAACTATTTGCTTACCCTAAAATCTGGCCATTCCTTTTCTATGTACCTTGTGGAGGTACAGTCAGGAGAAGTCGAAGTCTAAACTTTGTCTTCTCTCTTCAGCATGCTGTCCATTCTCCTTTGCTTGACCTTCACTTACTTATTTGTACATATTGCAAAATCACCTTTTGCTGTTGTTTCCTGCTACATCAGATCA
>VWZK01020564.1:10444-23583 GCA_013396935.1 Baryphthengus martii | reverse complement strand
TATATGCACATACACACATACAAAATATTATTTTAATTTTTATGCTTACATGTCTTAGAGTCTGTAACCCTGAGAGGTACTGCAGAAATGCAGAAGGTGGAACTAGGCCAGGTCAGACCAGCTGCAGGTGATTCTTCAGTTCTTCATGATTTTGCAAGTAGGAGTGTGGAACTTACGAAGCAAGTAGACAAAACTGAAAGGTAGGAAGACTCATCCATTAATATCAACTTTATTCCTACAGTCTTTTAAAACATGCAGCTGAAATGCATGCGTAGTACACGTCTGTGACAGAAAGAACGTGCTTGCAGATACTCTGTGTGTTTACTCACGTAAGTCTACAGTTTAGACTTCTACTCTTAAGATTTTTCTCTCTTGCATATTGTTCTACAGCTTTTGGAGGTAAAGCATTAACTTTGCTGTTTCACAGCTTTGTAATCACTTTGCTGCTTAATTATCTCCCGTGAGGCACTGCATTAGAAAGAAAAGGTTAGAGTTAATCTGTTTGGAAATGTTAATGAGTTTGTAAGGCTTCCTCTTTGCTGTTTCAAAATTTGAAGTTTCAATTAGTGATCTTAGGGAGGCTTTTTCCTGAAAAACTTTACATAGACTTGTTCTAAGATGATGCATTCTGTTTAGTAGAATGATGTAGTTTGTAAACAGGTGTCCTGTTTCTCTGTAACTCCATAAGCTTCCTGTTAAATAAATAATTACACAGAATTTTGCCCATGCACAGGGTATCTTCAATTGGTTTGAAATTAACTAGGTATGTACTTTACAGAATGGGAGAAGAGGTGAGAGGTGCTTGTGGAAATTCAACAGGTTTGAGACCCATAACTGCATCACTAAAACCTGAAAAATCTCACCTTGGGCTAGAGGACTATCCAAATCAAAGTTCCGTGGATGGAATTCCTGATCAAAATCCTTGTCCTCCTGAGCACAATATATGCACAGTCGACTTTACTCAGGTAAATAACTTAATTTAATTACAGTCTAGAAGTGCCCAGTTTCTGATTCTGTAAAGGAAGAGGTTTTCAGTGCAAATGTACTCAACCATTTTAAAGCCCTGGTACTTCAGCTGATGAATGAAACTTTCTTTTTTACAAAGGCATAACAAAGCTGGGGAGGGACTTTTTAAGATGTCGGGTAGTGATAGGACAAGGGGGAATGGATCCAAACTAGAGAAGAGTAGATTTAGATTGGACGTTAGGAAGAAGTTCTTCCCCATGAGGGTGGTGAGACACTGGAACAGGTTGCCCAGAGAGGTGGTGGAAGCCCCATCACTGGAAGTTTTTAAGACCAGGTTAGATGGGGCTCTGAGCAACCTGATGTAGTGGGATGTGTCCCTGCCCATGGCACAGAGGTTGGAACTTGAAGATCTTTAAGGTCCTTTAAAACCCTGACAATTCTATGAGTCTCTTCTACGAAAGCTTAATCTTTCAGACAAACTTAATCTTTGCAAGCCTCAGTTTATAGCATTTCAGCAGGAAGTGAGATACGTATATGTATATATGCAAATTTTTAGCAGCTTTTTTAAGAGTTTTGATGCAAGAAGTTACCTAGGACTCATGTATTTATTCAGTTTGACCTCTTAACTGCTATATTCATTTGAGTTAAAATTAAGTTAATATGTCAGTGCTGAAAACAGCATTTTCATTGTCAACTTCATTTGCTTTGTTTAAACAAACTGCACCCTTTGCTATGCTCTTTATTTCAAAACCCAATTAAAAGTTTTACATATATATTATCATGGATGAAGAGTATGTCTTTCACATCTATTTCTTTGTAGTGGTTTGTGTAACCCTGCTCTAGTATAAATGAAAAGTATCTTATTTCTTAATGAGAGAAATGCTCATTCTCAGTTCCTTCAGGTTTTCTAAAGTTGCCTCAAATCACAGTACATGCTGTTGCACTGGAACAGCTGATGGATACTAGCTTGTTTACCCAGTGCAACCTGTTGATGTGTCAAGGCTGATCACGTTAGAACAAGGTACCAGAATGATTTGGCTCTTAAAGAACTGGCAGAAAGTGTGGAAGAGGTAATTTGCCATGGGATATTCCTGTGTTTAGAAAAGGTACATGCCACAGAAGGGAAGAGATAGATGAGTTGCAGAGCTTGGTGTTTTTCTTTGGCACTTGGTGGTTTTGTAATAGTTGGGGAATTTTGTGTTCTTAGTGCCACTGAACAATTTATTGTCTGAGTCATCTATGACAGACTTGTGCTGTAGGAAGTATAAATTTATTTTGACAAATCATCAATACAGACAATAAGCTGCATATAAATTTTATATTGCCCAAGTCTTTCTTTGTCCTTGTCAGGCTAATATCCTTCAACCTAGAATAGCTAGAAGTGAAAGCTGATATGCAATTATGATGATATCATTAGATTTTTTGGCTCTTCAGCATTTGGCATGCTTTATTTCTTTCCTGTTTTCTAGAGTTACTTCTCAGATTTATTAAGCTGTTTTATTTCAAATGTGTTATTTCTAGCATGAAGCTTGTGCTCAGGATCCTCAACAGCAATGTGTAAGCAGCACAGAAGAGACTTCAGGTAAAATGTGCTAATGTTTCAAGTTAGCAAAAGCCACACTTCTGTATCTTGTGGTTACAAAAAGATGAATAAAAAAAGTGTCAAGTATTTTTATTGACATGGTTAATCAATCTATTTCATTAACAACAATTTGTTCCTTAACAAAAATAATGACTCACAGCACAGTGCTGTTCCCCTCCCTACCCTCTATCATTACATTTCATTAACACAAACTAGACTGGGGAACTTTTTGAATGGCACTTGCTTTTAGTTTAAATATCAGTGGAATAGAAACTTCTTACTCTGAGCTCTTGCTGCTTGCCTCATGCTAGGTTTAGCAGTTGTTAGGGCTCTCCATGAGCCTCTGACTCACCCATCAAAAGATGAACGTGACAGAGGGAAAGGACTTAGGTAGTTTCCTACTGGCTTAGCGAGCAGTAGTCACTCGTGAAGTTGTTGAGTGAATGATAGTGTCAGAATTGTGTGAGTAGGAGGTCTGGGCTGTGCAGGTGTCAACCAGGGGAGAAAGAGTAAGGGGGGAAGAAAAAGGAAAAAGACAACCATGCTTTCCTCTTTAGCTGTAGTGACTCAGCAGATAAACTCCTAACTGATTAAATCTGATGAAGGTGATGGCTGCTTTTCCCTAAAACAAATAGAAATGGAGCAGGCTCGGAACCAGTACTTGTTTAAGGTATGGGCAAATCACTGTCAGAAGCCCAGAATAGTTACTTGGCATGGAAACTTCAGTCTGAAGTTGTAACTCGTGAGCATGTGCAGAAGACAGGGCTAATTCTTCTCAGACATCTGTTGTTATGCTCCATTATTGCAAGGATCTTGGGATGCAGCATCTTAAATCATGTTTAATTAGATAAAGAACCATAGCAAGTTGAGGTTGGAGTAACAGCAGCTTTGCATCATCAGGAATGAGATCTGTTTTAAGTAATGGAGCAGCACCACTGTTTTCCATCTTTTGAAAACTTTTAAATGTTCTCTCCTTAAATTCATTCTGACAGATGGCAGTTGGCAGTTATCCGTTACTGTCCATCTGTTTACTAAATTATTTATATTTTTCATTTATTAAATTCAAGACTACATATTTCTCAGGTCCTCTTCTGCAGGTCCACAATGAGGGGAAAAATCCTTGTGTTTACAGTAACTTAATACCTGACAGTTGCAATTAAAGACAGAGGATCGTTTGACCATCATTACACAAAGTTTAATTAAACTGCTAATTGATCTTTAATACTAGAACACCCATTTAAAAAGCTCCATCCCTACCAGGCATTTTTAATATTCTTCATTCTGAATGGTAATCAGAACTCCACTGCAATGAATAGGCTCCAGGGGGTGATGAAGCATATCTCATCTAAGAAGAAATATTGTCTCAAGAATATCCCCAGTGCCTTTTTTCCATGGAGAAATGAGTGCCTAAAATTTAATTACTCGAGGTAGGGAGGGTATGAAAGGAACAGTGTAATTTCAAACTTGAATAATAGCCTTTTTCTTATTTCTTTATTTTTTCCTGAAAAAAATATCATAGTGAACAATGATCATAGATGTCCAGAGGAGGAACAGACATTCATTTTAACATTGGTGGAAATCCCAGCTGACTCAAAAGAGTTTGATGCTTCTGCTTTACTGGAACAAACTTCAGAACCATTACTACCAGCCCCAATACTTATCAGCCCCATAACTGCAACTGAAACAAGCGTGACAGAAATGGAGAGGTAAATGCTTTATTTTTGAGCAACGCAAAACACTTTTTGTGAACCTTGATTGCTCTCTGAATGTGAGTTACAGAATAGCACTTCTCATACGAAGAAATGCAATTGAATTTTGGCCAACTGGTCAGAGAATTAAGAAAGTGAAAAGGGCTCTAATGAGATTTGCAAAAGATTTCATCAGTGGTTTAAAGTTCGTGTTTCAGATAGCTCAGGCCTTGATGTCAACATTAATTCTGATTTATGCCTCAAAGCAAATCTTTCTTTTTAGTAGAAGTCATTTATCTAGCTTGAGTCTACTCTGCCCTGCGTATTTAGAAGGAAAAGTAATTGAAATGAAAAATCTAAGCATGTTTGCATTTTTACAGTACCTTAATAGTTTTGTAAAGTAGCTGTTTATTAGTTGCTCTTCCAAATTTTTCATGTAGATGGTCTTCTGGAGTGCATAGTAAACAGTGGGCATAAATTCAGATCATCGTGTTAAGTTTGTGCCTTGTTCAAAAGGCAGAAGAGCTGAAAAACAAACAAATTAATTACTCAACTTCACAAGGGGTACTACTCGGTACAATGTACCAAAACCGTTGCTTCAACATTACAGTTGAACTAAAGCTGCTCAGTTTGGCAGGAAAAAAAACCCAGCATCAAAGGAAAAAGGCATTCTAAAGAACAGGAAGTGTTACAAAGTTGTAAAAAACCCTATTGCTATATTAATTTAAGTCTTCAGATCGTAACTAGAGATGTGATGCAATTCCACATTACTGTGTAGGACTTTGCCCTGTGACATCAGATGTTAATATCATTCCTTTAGTTATTGAAAGCTTAGGTCTTTGAGCAAATTTTGGCTACACTGTGTAAGAATTCCTAACTTCCATGGGACTACCAATGATAGACAGAATTGCTGCCAGGCATAGTTAGGGTATATTTTCTGTTGCCTTACTGCATTACCCTATTTCCCTAGTCTCTGCTGCTTCCCTCAATGTCTTGCTGTCTTTTGAGATCATGCTAGGGGCGGGGAAGTGGGTGAAAGGGTGCGGAGGTATGGGGATGAAGATTCAAATGTGCATATAAATAATACAGTATTTTAGGATTTTCTAGGGCCATTAATCAATTGCCATGTTTTTACATTGTATGAGAATATCAAGTGGAGTTCAAATAGAACAGCTTCTAAAGTAACTGTATTCAATTATGACTAGAAAAACTCAGTTCCTTAACTCAAGATAGCATAGCAAAATGTTTCGCAATGGAAAATGGTACATGTAAAGTTAAAATTGACATTAAGCAAGAAGGAGTATCACCATAGATTCAAGTATAATTTCCACACAGACATGTTACACAAAATATATTTTAGCTTCTTGTACTGTCACAATAATGACTTTATATATAAACAGCTTTGGATCCTTGACAACTGCAGCTGATGAATTTGCTGCACCTTTAAACAGCAGTATGGAAACCAAACAACTAGAGAGTGCATCAGTAGAGCCCGTACCAAATTTACAGACAACTCCAAAAAGGCCAGCTGCTGAGCTTGAAGAGAATGATTTTCCTCCTGCCAAAAAAACTCTGTCTACTGTTGCAGTGGAAGGTAACTTGGAAACCACTTATAAGGTGAGATTGTAATTTGGTGAGTCTTTATGCATAGTGTAGGTGCATAACACATAACAGAACATTTTAATTACGTCCTTTGTTAAACGGTGTCACTTGCTTAAAAATTTACTGCCTGCAGAAATTAAAAGGAAAAGCAACACCCATAGGTGGCTTTTTACTTTGAACTCTACAGCAGTTTTTGGGCTGTGGATTTAGTATTAATTTCTTGAAGGATCTGTAGGCTCTCAGGTCTTTCTTGATTAGGTTTCCTAGTAGGCAGACTGGTAGAATGTCCTCATTCACTACCATCTTTTTGACAATGACATCACAGGAGGGGAAACTCTTGATGTACATTGGATGACTGGTAGACTGTCTGAGTTCACTGAACAATGTTATGATTCCTCATGGTGTCAGTTACATGGGGAAGCTGTTAGATATGTTCCTACTATTTTTTAACGTAACGGGTATTAGTTTAAAAGAATAAACTGTAAATGATAACTAGCCAGCATGCTTCCAGCTTCCCTCTGTGCTTTCGGAATATTACCAAGCTTGTGGCAGTGACTACCATTGATTTTTGGGTAAGGGAATGGGTGATAATTCCCCACATGATTCAGAGAGCTTTTCTAGGAAGGAGTGGATAACAATCCTCTTCCTTCTTTGACCTCTTATCCTGACATCCTTGTCTTGAGTCATTCATCATAATAACACCTTGAAAAGCCTGCTCAGGAAATGAGTTAAGTGATGAATGATACTGCACTGAAGATGTAGTCTTCACTATCACTCCTCTTCTAGAACCGTACATGTGTGATATGACTTTTATCAGCTTTCATTGTCTCTTCTATTTTGAGAGAAATAGAAAAATAACATCTTTTATGCTTTTTTTTAAATGCAGGGTTATTCAATTAAATCCACGCTTGCTCCAGTGATAACTTCTGGTAGGTAAACTTAAACATCTCAAACAAAGTATAATGAATGTGAAGCCTTAATACATCAAAGCTTAATACTGGTTGTTGTTTTGCTAAATAGTCCTATTTGAGGCTATCTGACATAAAAGTAGAAAAAAAGTTTTCCTGGTAATACTCCAGTACCACCATTCCATATTTTCCACTCTAAGTTAGATATGTTGGATTATATAACAGGCTGTTAATTTAATCATGGTTCTAAAAAACATTGCTGTAGCTAGTCTATTTTTGACATTTGGGAGTTTTTTTGACTAAACATGACATTTTTTTCTCAAGCAAATAGTTGGAGAGCACTAATAACCAAAGGTGTTAACTGGTATTTTAGCCATACTATGCCAATATTTTTTTTTTGTCTTTTAAAAAATACATGCACAGTGTAGTTGTTTGAAAGCTTAATCTGTCTCTAAAGAATCAGAGGTAAAGCAGAATTGCTGACAATACAATCTTCAGTGATCTGAGCATGTGAACAGTTTGGAGAACTACTTTTTGACCCTGAAAAAGACTTTGAAGGGAAATTATAGAAGCTAAACAGCCAGATGACTTCACAACGTTCTATGGTGTGCTGTAAAGGACTGTGTGGAGGTGTGCTTCAAAACCACACATTTACCAGTCTTCCCAGGTTCCCACAACGTCTGTCAGATGTTACAGACTTGTAGAAGTAGACTGTATACTTTAATTTCCTAGTGGTGCCTTAAAAAAAAATAAAATTACCAAAAAAAATGAAAAAAAAATCAGCCCTTCTCTTGTAATGGTGCAAGCCATCTTGACATTACACATGTCTGTCAAGCTGTTGTGTTATCACTGAAGTTAAGTAACTGAAGTCCTTGAGTGACTCTCAGCTCCTTTTACAGGGAGTTCTCTTCAGAAAACAGAGGCTTCAGCAAAGGAAAAAGTACTTCCCCCTGTGTTGGTATCTATGTCACCACTGGCTGAGAGAAGCCAGCTTGAGACTTCAGAGAACTTGGGGCAAGCACCGCTTGAGAATGCAACATCCAAACAGGAAGAGGAGATGACATCTAGATTAACCTCTAACCGAAACACAGAAATAAGTGGACAAGGAAAGCAGGAGGAGGAGCACGAATCTGAACAGTTGGAACATACTGGAAGCCTAGCATCATCTTCAAAAACTCCGTTACTCAGGTATTTATGCAATAACGTTTTGCCAGTCTCTTCTGTAAAAAAGACCTTGTTTCCCTATGGAGGCTTTTATGTCCTTTTTCCACTTAGTATTACAAGAGGGGTGGTACCATTATTTGTGACCTACATGGCTAAGAGTTATAGTATCTGTCCTCTTGAGCAAATCAGAAAGGATCAAACTGTCTGCTTTGAAATTTGAATTATTTTATTCATTAAATGAGCAGATTGACCAAGGGACACAACTGACATGCGTTATGTCTGTTTAGATGCTGACAGATGCCTCTTGTGAGGCAGACATCCCTTGACTATGATACAGATTTAGGACAGTTGTTGTTTTCTTCAGCTCAGTCCTACGTTGTGATTTATACACCCATCCACTTGTTTTGATTTTTGTCCTTCTGCCAATAAGATTTGTTCCTCGTATGTTACTCAGCACACTGGATTTTTAGGACTAACTTGAGATGTGTCATTTCCCCAAAGGAGTTTCACTCGGGAGCTCAGAGGATGTTCCTCTTCTCTGTCCATTTGATGGTTAATTTTTTTTTTAATATACCTTTCCATAGTATTTAAGTGTTTGAGTTCCTGCTATTGCTTTTGTGCTCACTGATTTTGGTTGTGGTCTTTTCTGATCCTGTAATTTACTCTTTCATTGTGCTTGTGTGAATACCAAAACTAGTACCTGGGACACCTGTAGCAATTGGGTAATGACGCATTAACACCAGAATCCTTGTCTTAAAGTTACTTGCTAAGTTGTAAACTCTAAACAAGATGTGTACCTCCCTCATCAGTGTGACTTCCCTAAGTTCACTTGTACTAGGTATGATGCTGTTAAAAGCCTGGAACCCTGCAGCAGGTAGTCTTCTTTCTCATGTCTGCTGTGGCCTCATCCTTGGGAACCGTGTTTCTTTTCCCGTTGATTACATGGAGGATGCTCTTTTCAGTTTGTTCTTCAGGAGAATGTCTCTATTCCTCTGGTTCAGTAGCAAATAGTAGGTTCCTGTGCTCAAGGTTGGAGATTGTCTTGGTAACTCTGAAAAACTCTTGTGCCAGAATATTCAGTAATGCAAAAGCCTCTCTGAGAATGACTTTCTGAGGTTTGGGGTTTTTTTAGAATTTTCATAGATCTCACAGATGTGTGTTTGTTTCCTGTGTAATTGATTTGGCTTCTATAATACAATTTATACACTGCGTTCATGGAGCTATCCTATGACATCCTGACTATACTTATCTTGAACAGGGGTGGACGAAAACCGTTGGGATTTTTATCTTTAATTTGCAAAAAAAGTAGTTCTCAATCTGTAGAAGATACCAAAGGAAATAGAGCGAAGATCCAAAAACCTCGGATTGTGACTCCAAAGCGAAGCCTGAAAAAACCCACTCCATCCAGTAAGGATGATAAGGAAACTTGTTCCCTCCTCTCTACAAGCTCATCATCACCTGTGGAACGTGAGAATGTATCTGCTGATGCTGCAGTTATGGTATGTGTTTACTTTTGAATGCCCTTGCGTTTTTGGGATGTGAAGAACAGTGAATTAGTTGTTTCAGGAGTGGGTAGCTGCGCTATCTCTTTTGACAGAGATAATCTGCTCCAGTGAGTAAATCCTGACTTGTGCATGTCTAGGAAATTTAGAAGGGAACCAAGTTGTTTTTTTGTTTTCCCTGTACATACATCTACTTGTTTCCCATTTTTAGTAAACTCTGGTTTTTTTGTGTAAATTTCCTATCAATTGGAAGCAGGAGTGCATGTATATATACAGACATACACACACATACACATACTCTTATACAGATTAAGACTGTTAAGAGTAGCCTTTTCTTTTTCTATTAGGGTCCGAGCAACAAGCCGTCTGAGAAGCCACCCCTTCGTGCTAAAGATCAAGAAAAGGAAGAAGAACCAACCAGAATCTCAGAGTATTTTTTCAGTGACATCTTTATGGAAGTGGACGATTCAGAATAGCGAGTTGGTTTTAGAAAAACCGGGGATCTGAGAGAATAATGCAACAAGAAAAGAGTACTTCGAAAAAGTTCTGATTTGTCACACTGTCAGCCAAGCCGTTGTTAATAAATTCCATAAAGATGGAACAGATTGCGTCTGTGGCTACTTGGATGCTTTTAAAATGTTGACATAATCTACACCACTATGTTAATGTCTTTGGACTGGACCAGCGGTTACTGGCTTGTAGTTTCACTTATTTAGATGATGATAATGGGTGCATGACTCTCTTCCAGAAAAGTGCAATGAAAAAATGCTTTATCTTGTGACAAGCATCCCTCTGAATTTTAATGCTAAAGCTTGTAGTACTGGCTATACAAGTTCTTTACTTCTTTTTGTGAAGTATGTTAAGTTAGTATGTTGGAAGGAGGAATGAGCCTTTTATGTACAGTGTAATCTCTGTAGATCAGGATGCAAATACTGGAAGTAGTGTAGTAAATACATAGATATGTTCAGCACTGCAGGTATTTTTATTAGCATTTCCTAATTACATATTTTTATAAGAGTTTTTAATTACATAAGTTGAAAGATCCTAACCTCAAAAGCCAAATGGGTTTAGTTCCTTAAAAATTTATTGAAAACAACTGAAAAACCGCAATCTACTGAAAGATGCTATTCAGTGTTTATCATTGCAACTCTCCTCCTGCAGTGGGAGGAGGAGGTTAATAGGTTAATGTTGCCTAGTACAAATGCTCTTTTCCTTCTAAATTTGAAAATGGGGATAGACACTTTTCCTTGGGTTTAAGTGTCAGTGCTTGTATATCTGCTGAATTCCTTGGTTTGCCTTGTGCAAAGAGGCACGAAGAGGCTAGCTTTAAACCATGTCTGTGTAGCTGCTTTGAGGATTTGTTGCTTTGAAACAGCTGAATTTGAGTGGTTTTCCTCATGCTGCATGTCTTCTTGTACTGTAACTTGCTATAAAATGCTGGTGTAGCTTTAGATTTTAGTCCTTTTACTTGCCTCATGAAGAAGATTGTCTTGATGAAGTAACAAGGTTCATGCCGTCTTACAGGTCACTGAAAGATTCAAATTCTGAAACTCCTTACACAAAAACGTGTGTAGATTTAGTCTAAATTTTTCTCCTGGTACTTAATACCAGCAGGTACATTTGCAAAACAAATGATCTATTATGAAAGTGAAACTGTTATACTCTCAAGGAACCTATCTTACTCTTTGGACTGGATAATCATTTACTGCCATATATTTTCATGTAAGTATCTAGATAATTTCAAAATAATTGATGAAGTTTGGGAATGTTTGCTTTTTCAGAAGTTATTGGCAAGGCTTCTGAAGGAGCCTTTAAAATTTTGTCAATAAGGTAAAATACGCAGAAAAGCTACCATTAACTGCAAACTCCTGCATTAGCAGGCCTCTGTCAATCAAAGGTAACTCGTAGCAGTATCTTCTTGATGTGATAGCAAAAGGACTACCAGTCCCAGGTAAAGTAACTTACCTGAAAGTGTACTGTCCACACACCCCCACCCTCCAAACCCCCCCAAAACCCAAGTGTTTCTATTCAGACAGTATCTTGTGCTTTGCCTAATCCATTTAACTTGAAATTATTATCTAAATATTGTCTTACTGTAAACATTATTAAATAGATTAATCTATACATAAGCTCCGTGTATTGTATATCTTGTAGATACTATTTTCCGTATGCAAGTGTTTAATTCCTAATACATGTGGCATGTTTAAATCACTTGCACTGATAGAGCCTAAAAATAGATTTGTGGGACGTGGCTATAAAAATAATGGCCCTAAGTACTTTCTGAGGTAATAACCATTCTACATTTAGTTATGTACATTTTAGTTTGCTTTCATATCACAAGAAAAAAAAACCCACAACTATTTCATTAGTAAGATTTAAGGTGCCTTATCTACCTTGTTAATTGGGGCTACACATTTTTTTTCCTGCAGTAACTCACATGTACTTCCCTGGAGGTTGTGTTGTGTTTTGTTTTTGTGTTCTATTTGATATATGAAAGTTTTATAATGATGAAGGGTGTTAAGAAAAGATAGGTAAAATCTCATTGCCTGTTAATTTAGCGTATTTTAGAAAGATGTGGCATAAGACTGCTTTGTTTAGAGTTCTCTGACACCCTGTATCATTGCACATAAGCTTTCTGTTTCAAAGAAAGTAGTCATATTCTGTATGTAAATGATGTTAATAAATTATTTTATATTACCCAAGTTTCCATTTCTTAGAATATCAGGATGCATGCGGGCCTGCTTGTCTGGTGGTGACGGACTGAATGCACCCTAGCAGGGGCTTGAGCAGTGGCTGGTTTTGTTTCAGTTGTAGAATAGACCTTGGTTTATTTGGTACCCAACCTGCCCATGATATCTCTCTAAATCCTGTAACCTTGTCTAAGAACAAAGTAGAAGTGGAATGCTGGAAAGCAGCAAAGATTTCAAATGAGGGAGTAAAGAGGTTCATTTTTTTAAAATCTCTGCCACGATTACTGCAGCATCCCAGCGGTTCTGCAGTTAGTGACAAAAGGCCTACTTAAGAAAGGAAAGGGCTCCTCTGGGTTGCACAGGTACGTGATCCTGTCTGAAAAGTGAAGTCAACAACCAAAATTATTTCAAATGGAGTATTGGAAAGAGTGTCTTCAGCACGAGTAGGGAAGTGATCATCCCCATCGGCACCGGTGAGGCTGCACCTCAAATACTGGGTTCAGTTTTGGGCCCTGCACTACAGGAAGGGCATTGAGGGGCTCGAGCGTGACCAAAGAAGAGCAGTGAAGCTGGTGAAGGCACTGGAGAATGAATATTCTGATGAGCAGCTGAGGGAACTGGGGTTGTTTAGCCTGGAGGAAAGGAGGCTGAAGGGAGATGACCTTGCTCTCGACAGCTACCAAACAGGAGGCTGTAGCAAGGTAGCTTGTTGATCTGTCAGATATTAGTAAAGAATTCTTCACAGAAAGCGTTGTAAAGCTGTGGAACAGGCTGCCCAGGGCAGTGGTGGAGTTAGCATCCCTGGAGTTATTTAAAATATATGTAGATGTGGCGCTGAGGGACATGGTTTAGGGGTAGGCTTGGCCGTGTAAGGTGTGCGGTTGGACTCGATGATTTTTAGGTATTTTTACCAACTGAAACCAGGCTGATTGTGCACCGGAGCCCGCGGTGCTCGCAGCTGAGCTGCACTGACGCTGTTCTGTACGGGGAAACACTTTCTGTCTTTTACGAGTTTGATTCTCACAGTAACGGCCACC